>JAOSBN010000005.1:23565777-23597922 GCA_027563595.1 Erythroxylum suave
TCATGAATTAGGAGTCAACAAATGCATAAATACTTAAGAAAACAGGGCCAATTCATAGTATAAATCTGGTTCAATCATCATGTTCGAAGGTCAATGAAAATGGGGTCACCCCAGTCGCGCTTCGTTTCGATGTCTTATATGCCCATAGAGTCTCTGAGAGGAGGTTATGCCAGTCCCTGGGATTGTCTTCCATCATCTTCTGTAGAATGTTAATTCTGACTTTGTTTGAGGCCTCGGCTTGTCCTTTTACCTAAGGATAATAGGGACTTGATTTTAACAGTTTGATACCGTAATCCTGTGCTAATTCCCTGACTAATTCTCCAGTGAACATTGTCCCTTGGAAAGTGGTAATTGACTCAGGAATCCTAAACCTGTGGATCAGATTTTCTTTGATAAATTGAATGACTTATTTTTGCTCGACTTTCTTCTTCAGTTGAGCCTCCACCCATTTGGTGAAGAAATTCGTGGCCACTATGATGAAAGAATGACCTTTGGATGATGCTGGGTAAATTTTCCCAATCAGGTCAATGGCCCACCCGCAAAAGGGCCAAGGCTTGATTATACCTGTCAATTTTGCAGCTAGTAGTCTCTGGATTTTCCCGTGTCTCTGACACTGCTTACAGTCCTTGGCATACCTGAAACAGTCATCGAATATCTGGGGCCAGTAATAACCGTGTCTAAGAATCAACCAACGCATTTTCTCCCCGGATTGATGGGCGCCGCATACACCTTCATGTACTTATTTCAAGACTTTCGTTGACTCCACCGGGCCTAAAAATCTAAGGAGGAGGCCATCGACACTTTTCCGGTAGAGGGTACCTTCCACCAGAAGGTAATTTAGTGCCTACATCCTGATTATATAGGGTGTCCTCTCTTTTGGATTTTCCAAATATTTTCTAATAGAGCTTCTCCAGTCACCAGCACACTTTACATCAGTATTAAACACGTCCACTGGCATCCCCCGGCCTTCGATGGCGGGATGATTTTTCTTTTGGATAAGAACGCACTTATGCATCAACTCATCAGACATCTTCATTCCAGAAGCCACCCTAGCCGTTGAGTCCGCCTCCCAATTGTCCTCTTGTGAAATATAGAATAAATTCACACTCTCAAAGTCATCTAACAACTGAATCGCAGCAGCAAAATACAGTGTCAAAGAAAAGCTACTGTACTTGTATTCGCCATTTAGTTGTCTGATGACCAGTTGTGAATCCCCATATATGGCTAAGTCTTTGAAACTGAATTCTTTGAGGATCTCCAACCCAATTATTAGAGCTTCATACTCAGCTTGATTGTTGCTGCGTGGGAAATTGAGGTTAAAAGAGAGCGTAGTTTTGGTGCCTGCTGGGGATATGATAATGACTCCTGCCCCTGTAACATCGGTGGTGCTAGACCCATCGAACTTCAAAACCCATGGAGCCTTTTCTAGGTAGAATACATTCAGATCTGGTTCTCCGGTGTCGGGGACCTCTACACTTGGATGGTCAGCCAGGAAATTTGCGATGGCTTGCCCTTTCACTGACTTCTGAGGTAGGAATTGGAGGGAGAATTCGACTAACGCAATAGCCCATTTTCCTATCCTTCCAGTGATAATCGACCTTGTCAATAGGTACTTAATCACATCGGTGTTGGACACCACGAACACCAAATTTCCCATCATGTAATGCCTTAACTTAGTGCACGCGAAATATAAGTACAGATACACCTTCTCAATCGGAGAATACCTAACTTCAGCGTCTTTAAGAGTTCTACTCAGATAGTAAATGGCCTGTTTGTTACCTTTAGTGTTGTTCTGAGCTAAAATGAACCCAATTGAAGTTTCTGACGTTGCTAAATATAAATGGAGGGGATGGTCTTTCCTCGGTGGCATGAGCACTGGTGGTGAAGACAAATATTCCTTTATCTTGTCAAATGATTACTGGTGTCTGTCCTCCCACCGAAAATCTTCTTCTTTATTTAGTTTAAGCAACTCTGAGAAGACCTTGGTCTTGCCTGCCAAGTTAGAGATGAACCTCCTTAGATAATTAACCTGACCTAGGAACCTTTGTAGTTCCTTCTTGTTTTTAGGCAGCGCTGCCTGCGCGATTGCCTTAGCCTTGTTGTCGTCCACCTCCACACCCCTTTGATGGACCAGGAATCTAAGAAAATTCCCGGCTCTAACTCTGAAGGCACACTTCAGTGGATTGAGCTTGAGCTGGTGTCTCCTTAGTCTCTCGAATCCCTGCTTGAGATGTTCTATATGGTCACTCTGTCTTTTGGACTTGATGACCACATCATTGATGTAGAATTCAACAATTTTCCCAATAATATCGTGGAAAATGAGGTTCATGGCTATTTGGTAAGTAGCTCCAGTGTTCTTCAGTCTAAAAGGCATCATGACCCACTCGAATGTACCAATTGCTCCTGGACACCGGAACGCCGTCTTATGGATATCATCCTCAGCGATTTTGATTTGATTATAGCCAGCAAAACAATCCCAGAATGTTAACATTCCATGGTTGGCTGTAGCATTAATAAGCATGTCACTGACCGACATTACATACACATCCTTGGTGTGGCAGCATTTAAGTCCCGAAAATCTACATTATCCTAATTTTTTCATTTTTCTTGACTACGGGGACCATATTTTTCAGCCACTCGGTATACTTAGCTGGTCTAATAAAACCTACTTTGAGGAACCTTTCTATTTCTTCTTTCACCTTCATCTCGACTTCCTTGGACATCCTCTTTGGTGGTTGCTGAAAAGGACGAAATTCAGGTTTGATGGGCAGTTGGTGTTCCACTAAACTCCGACTTAATCCCGACATATCTTTGTAATCCCATGCAAAGCAATCTTTGTACTCATGGAGCAGCTCGATTATCTCTTCACATAGTTCTTTACTAACAAGACCACTGATGTACGTCACTTTAGGATCCTCTGTAGTATTCAGGTTGATTTCTTCTAGAGGGTCCTTCACTTGGAGTCTTTCATCTTCCATTTTGGGTGGCGCACCTTGTAACTCCTCTAGATTTATTTCATCTCTTACTATTTATGGGATCTCTCCTTCGTACACTAACTCTGTCCCGAACATCTCAATCTCGTGGTTGACCACCAATTGTTTCCTGGTCTGCTACAAATTGCTTCCCGGGTAACCCTTGCAGCCACTAGCCACCCATCTTTACTTCCTTGAACTATCATTGGCCTGACTAGCTAGTGTCTCCTTCCATCGGCCTATGAGGCCTGATGCTTTTGTCTTTCTCGTTGATAGTACTTGTTTGGAGTAGCAGATGTTTGTCTTTGGCGAATTTCATCAGCGTAGGCCTGCCCTCTTTGTCCGATCCTTTGAAGGTGATCAGCGTGATGTCTCCGTGGTAATAGCAACGTCCACTACATTGATTTCAGCACTGAAAGGGTTGCTGTCTACCTTAACCATTTCCACGTTGTCACCATTCCAGAACAATAAGAATTGGTGAAGAGAGGACGGTACACACATGTTCGCATGAATCCAGTCTCTACCGAGAAGCAACTTGTAACTCGCGTTGGTGTTGATTATAAAGAAGGCAGACACGCCCGTCTTGCTTCAACTCGTGATTTGTAGTGGAACTACTCCCAAAGTCCTTGCTATGTCCACGGTCATCGTGGTCACCACTAAATCTGTAGCGATGATGTCTTCTTCCCTCTTCCCGAGTCCTAACAGCACTTTCAGGGGGATCACGTTTACAGATGCTCCATTGTCCATTAGGACCCGGTTCAGTGGTCGTCTATTGACACAGACCTGTATGTACAGTGGTTTAGTGTGGTTCACAGTCAGCGACTTTTCGAACGTTAGAGCCTTGCTCTCCTCAGTGTCTTGCGTTTCCTTCGAGAGCCTCTCTACTAGAATTTGTTCTCTTTCCGCAACCGTCACCTTCCCTTTCTCTGCTGGCCTGTCTTCTGCCTCATTATCAAAATCAACCCGGTAGAAAATGACTGGTAATAACACGGAAGCGGCTCCCAGGTAATACACAAGGACTTCACCAACATTGAAGTAGCCGTCTTCCTGGTCTTCAATATCACCATCCTCGGTTGCCTTTCTTCTGAACTTGTTCCTTCGAACCTCTCCATCACAGTGCTCAACCATGTGCTTGGTCATTTTGACTAACTGCTTCCCTTTGATGAGTATCTCTTATTTTTCCGCCAAGTGAACCATGGTCTGCTTCTGAAGTCTCGCCTCCAGTTCTTCTTTTTCTCGAAGCAATCTTTCGGCCAACTTCTTGCGCTGCGACCTTCTTTTTCTCGTTCTAGCGTTTTTCTATGCAGCAGTAAATATTTCCTTCTTGTCCTTCTTTCTGCTCTCCACTCGAATCCACTCTCCAGTTGCTTTAGGTATCGGTGGCTTAACAAATTTAGGGTGACTACTAGTGTGGGTGGTTGGCTGGTCACTAACTTCATCACTACTTTCGGTGACCCATCTGCCAAGCGTTTCTAGTGCACTGATTCTTCCTTGAGCTGCAATGGTAAGGCCCTCTTCCCTTCCCCCAAGTGTACGACTTTTTAGGCCTCCACACCTGGTTCGTATGCCCTTCCTTCCTCCTTTGGTTGAGCCAACTTCTCATATCGATATTTGCTACGTTCACTGACCTCATCGGGAATGGGTTCTTGTCGATAAGCATTGCCTCCTCTGGGAACTTGAGGATCTTCCTATTGATGCGATCTTGAATCACGTTCTTAAAGGCCCAACACATGTTGGTAGAGTGAGTCCACGCATTGTGATATTTGCAATAATCGTTGGCCTTCATCTCTTCCTTGGTGGGTAGAACGTGGTCTTCCGGCAAGGAAATAAAGTCAATCTTCATGAGATAATAAAAAATTTCTGATGTTTTACTCACATCAAACGTCTTCATGAGATAATAAAAAATTTCTGATGTTTTACTCACATCAAACGTGCATCTATTCCCCCTCTTATCACTATTTGGTTGCGCTCCAGGAGGCATCTTCACTAGGTGTGGGCATACTATGCTTCCAGTATCGGATACGACAGCTATAGCAACCTCTACTTCAGCATTGTGAACTTCCTTGAAATAGGTCCCCATGGCCTGCTTTTTGAGCTTATGGTCTTCTTTAAGTAGCTCTTCGTATTCTGTCACCTTCATGGCCAACTCGAAAAAGTCTCTAAAATCCATCCCTTGAAACCTTTTCCTCAACTCCAGGTCCAGACCCTTTTGAGCCATCTTCACAAACCCAGTCTCTGGGATGTTAATCCTACACTTGTTTCTCATCCTCTTGGACCTGACTATAAAGTCATTTGCTCTTTCTCCAGCGCGCTGAGTGAGCCTGGACAAGTCCATAATACTGACTTGGGGCTCACTTCTGTAAAACTGGGCATGGAAGACTCTCGTCATATCTGCCCAGCCGAACATGGAGTCCCTCGATAATGACACATATCAAGAGAAAGCAGCTCCGGTTAACGAATTCGGGAGCAACTTCAAAAGCAGATACTGATAGTTGTCATAACTAGAGAATTCCGAGCATTGAGTAGTGAACCTCGCTATGTGCTCGATGGATGACTGCCCGTCTTCTCCGGAAAACAACGTGAAGTCCAGGATTTTTACACCCCTGGGAAAGGCTGCTCTGTCTATGAATTCAGGATAAGGTTTCCTGAACTCTGGTCGGACGATCTGATTGAATCCCAGGCCATACAATTCTTGGGCGATCTCACGAAGTGCGTCCCTGGTCACCGGATCAATCATCTGAGTGTTATGCCCATGCATTGCTTGGCTCATGGTCACCGGCTGTTGGACAGCCTGGTGACTCGTATTCCTTGGGAGTGCCTGCATCTGATTGGTCACCAAACTCCCGTTGCCCCCTGAGCTCATTCCTTCTTCATAGAGGTAACGTTCAGTCGATGGTCCAGTGTGGCTGTAGAAATGGACAGGGGTCTTGTGGTTGATGGACACTGGAGGCATGGCAGCACTAGGTGTCTCGTCTCTCTTGTGTAGTGGCTGGTAAGTAGTCACCAGCTGTTTATCCTTGTTGGGGCTGTCAATCCTGGTAGACTGCCCCTCGAGCATTTTCATGGGAGAAGTTTCTCCCAACTTAGCCGCCTTGGCTGATGATCCTTCACCTCTTGTTGGGGTGACAGTAGACACTACTATCTGGTTCTCCGTGACCACCGACAACTTGCTGGCTTGCGACTTAGCTTGGCATAACGCCTTACTTGTTTCTACCCCGCCTATGCCTTTGTCTTTCTCTGGCATGGCAGATCTAGTGACCGCAGCTAAAATTTCTTTTTGGTTGCTCCCCATAGTGTTGAAAAGAGCTGTCGACCTCTCTATGGCCTCCAGAACCTTTGTTAAAAGGATCTCAATGTTGCTTGATTGACTCAACTCAATGGGTTGTGGTTGGTCTTCCTGCGTTGCTGTTGCAACGTTTTCCATCTCATCGTCTCCACCGAGGGAAACGTCAGTGCTCTTACTAGATCTTGTTTTCGTCATTGCGTGGGTCCCACTGGGCGTGCTAAAAATGTGTTTGGCCTTTATTTGACTAAAGGACAACACGTAGCCCTTTATTCAGTTTGTGAGCGTACCAGGAAATTAAAGTGTTTCCAAACTAAGAAAAATACGAAAAAGATTGTTGCACCTCATAAACTAACTAAAAATCAAAACGACTGTGTATTGCTAGAAAAGGGACAGGAATCTAACAGAAAGTACTTTGCTTCAATGGTAAACAAATCGGCAAAATGCAATGACTAAAAGATTTGAAAAATAGCTAATTGACAATTGAAAGAAAAAGGCTAGGCCAGGAAAAAATAAAATGATTGCCGAAAATAAAGAGCTAAAGAATTCAAGAATTTTGCTGGGGTGCCAGGCTTTTGATTTGTCAAAGGTTGGATCCTTCTTTCTTCTTCAAAGCCCCTATTTATAGCTACCGATGATGAGTGTCTCAATTCAAATTTGTAATCTTGATAAAGCTTATCCCACTGGATAAAGATAAAGTTCAAATAATCCTCATCTTATCCGATGAAGATTAGGTTAGCAAATGTTCATCACTTTATCCTCTTATCCTTTCTATAAATTCAGACTCCTGGTCTTCTACTCCAAATCAAACTCTATCACGTCTTCCTCTCCTACTGGACATCGAACTCTAATGGGTCAAGGCTAGTATCTAGACCTTACGCCATGAATTTTCTTTGGGGTTTGGGTTTTCGGCCCACAACAGTAAAAATAGGCCGAACCCATTTTTAGGTGTAAATAGAAGGCTTCCTTAAGAAGTAACTGGATGTCTGTTTCAGATTTATCGTTTCACTTCTAATAAACTTCCTGATGGTGAAGTGAACGTGGAACTCGAATTAGTTCTCTTTAACTATTTTTGGAGGTAGACACAGGCATTGCATATAAATTGTTTCCATGGAACCAGGATTGTCTGAGGTTTCCTGTTCATATACTGCACTTTATTTTTAGGCATATCTAAATTTGCAAGGTCGAGCTAAAGAAATATCTAGCGCTCTAAAACATGATTCTTCTTTTCTCAAAGCAACTATAACCACTCTTCCCCCCGCAATCAATAACCAGAGAAATCATCTTCTTGTTAAAAAATTGGGTCGAGATTTAATCTGCCATGTAGTAGAATAACTACAAAAAAAATTTGTTTAATTTTCCAAAGGTCAAAATCACTAAATTTTTATAAAATGATTAAGATATAAAATCATAATAAAGCATGATTCATTACAGAATTGTTCCAATTTTTGTCTTTTAATTCAAACGGAAATAACCCCTAGATTCCTATTTTTTTAATTTTATTTTTTCTTTCGTACTTTATTCCGAAGCTTAATACTCTTCTTGTCGTATTCTTTAAATTTTTTTTGAAATCGATCAATTTCAACCACCGTAGTCACACAAGTATCAAGTCTCTAACAGTATCCATAAAATTAATTAAAAGAACTTTGCAACTGTTGCAGAGAGGGTTAGGTAAAGAATGTTAGCTCTATTAGAGCATAAGTCTATTTATAATAAGTTTTAAATATTTTAGTAATTTAATTGAAATTAAATTCTAATTTCAACTAAAATTTAATTATAATTACAAATAATTTTAATTAAATACTAATTATAACCAAATAAGATCTAATATCTCATATTGATCCTTATTTATTAAAAACTCATATTTAACCATAAAGTTTCCCAAACTTTACAATTAAGTTCAACTTAATTAAAATATCTTTGCTATTTTCAACATGTTCCATATGTTTGACTTATTAGGTCGCCAAATATATTAGAAATATATACAAATTATAACCTTAAATCATATCTAGGATTAGATAAATTAAACTCCTTTAATTTATTTTTAATTATCTAATTAAATAAGTTATTTCTATAGATCAAGATTGATGTCTAGTAGTACATCATGACCATCCAAATATTTAAGAATGTCAAAGTGGTTTTGACTAACCTTTTCATACATATTTTTCTATATAATTCAATCATTTTATTATACAATGTTCTGATTAGACATAGAACGGAATTAATGTCTGCTATATTTTAAGTCCAATCATATTAGTTATTCACTATAAGCTATTGATTCAATTAATTGCATTTTAAAACTATTTATAAGATATCATTTTCCCTTGGCCAAGAATTTTTCGAATCAATATTAATCGAGAATAATGAAACATTCTCTTTAATTACTTTATGGTGATGAATCATATCTTGATCACTCAACTACCTCCATGTAGTTGATCTACATCCAATGCCTACTGAATAAACTACCAATGATTAAAATAGATCATAAGTAGTATCAAAACATAGCAATCCCTATATAAGATAACTTTGGAGACCTTAAATCAAATGATCAGTTATACAATCATCATAATGAGAATTTCCATAGATATACAAGTAATGTCTCAATGGATTTCTCATATGGGGTCAGTTCAATGAAATTGTTCTCTGATAAATACCTACACGTTTGTTTAAGTATCTCCAAACTTTATTCGATGAGATTGAGTTCTTCCTTTATAAGGAAAAAAATACATGCTAGTTTTTTTTTTACGTTATATTAATGTCCAATCTTAAGAAAACAATGACTAATAACAATTTAGGGATAATACATAAATGTAATATGAATCTTATAATCATAATCTTGTCATATTTTATTTTCAATGTATAATTATTCTATGGACTTTATCATATACATCTAGATATGTACAAGATAAATAATGTCTTTAAATTATTTTGTCACTAAACTACAACTAACCTATTGGCTTTAAGGCATAAACTAACATTGTCTCACTTACACTAAGCCAACCATTTAAGTATCTTATACTATATCACTCTATGAGAACCACTCTACTATTAGGACAATGTCTTAATGAGATAATTCTATAAAATTCTATATAGTGAACACTTGCTTAAATCTTATAATTTTCATCTTAATTATTATTATAATTAAGAACAATTGCTTAAACACTTTGATTTTTCATGAGAACTTAGCTCCTTTTACATGTCTAAAGGTTCTAATGTTTCACAATACATTACTTTCTTGAACAATACAAGGAATTATATTAAGTTCATTAAAAAATTTATTGATCTAATTAAATCATTTCTACTAAATAAGGAATGTATTATGACTTAATTAACAATCATTGCTACATTGAAACCTTTTCAATCTTAAAATGATATTGTTCTAAGAAAAATAGACCATATAGGATTTACTCTAAAGTTAATATCTTTATCACCTTGAACTCAAATATCAACTTATAAATATAATGGTAGATATCTTTAATAATTCACAAAATATCTCAAATACTAAACATATTTAGTACATTATCTATGTACTTAGGCTTAGAATAGGTGAACAACTTCTAATCTTTCTCTATAGATCTAATTCCCTGAATTAAATTGTTACCTTTTCATATCTAACAAGAGTTGTTCCTGGACAATTATATTTTCAACAATTGAAAATTAAAATTATTGTTCTTTATGAGTAATATGTCTCTAAATACTCCCACTGAAGATGATATGTATATTCTCACTAACTTCTTATAGACATGATAAATTGACAAACATCTTCAAAACAAACTCTATGAATTCATCATGAAAGTGAATCTTTCAATGTCTCATAGCCTTTCAATTATACATCAAATATAACAACAAAGGCACTAGTTCCAATTAGATGTTCAGCTATAAGATCTGAACTTCTCAAATTTCATCTTACTCTCATTACTTACCTTGAAAACCATTCTCTTATAAATATACATTAAAACAACAATTTTGTAATAGGTCTCTAAGATTATATCCATCCTTTTAGACATCTCATGACCTTTTATTACCCAATCTAGTTATAAACTTAATGGATAATATATGCTTCAACCAGGCATTACATTCTTAAATAATTAACTTTGACTCTTTCAAAGAATTAGTGCTTTATATTTATTATAAAACCTTTTTAATTAATTCAATTAAAACTATTGAAGGTATGTCATTGCACTATGCGTAACTATATAAAAATAATATAACATCATACAATATCTTATATTGTATTTTTCTCCTTATATAAATCCATACTCTTATGAAATTTTATTGTGACAGTACTTAACAAATAATCTCATTCCCTATAGATAACTGAAAATTTAAAACTCATCCAATCATTCTTATTAAAGTGCTTCAACATTGTCAATGCATAATTTTTACTTAGATTTAAACAATTTGAACTTTTCAAAATTTTAAAACAATATTTCACTTCATACCTATGACTATCCAACAAAAATTCATTCGTAATTTAATGAAATATAAGTATCATTCTTTTATGAATTGTTATTCATTCTAAAAAGGTTTAGCAATTCAATACCATCATCATTCTTTTACCAAAGATTGATTTGGTTATCTTTCAAGTTAACAAGTTTCACACAATTCATATCAAAAGGATACACATATCCTTGTATGTAACTCTATGATTCTCATCATGTTGATTTAACCAACATGACACAAAAGAATGGTCTCAATTATCTAACTTTGTATTCTTGCCACTTATATTAAGCATAAGTCTTCTTCGATCCAATATACACAAAATATTTGTATAAAATTGGATCAACTACTTTTACTCAACAATATAGTTCTTATCATACTTTGAACATTGCAGTAATGCTGAATCTGAATTCAGTATTAAATATTTAAAAGCACTAATTAGAAATACATATAATCCTTATCATATTATATATAGGCAAGAAAATCATGCAATCATTTTCTTCTTATGAAAATTATTATCATACTATAGTAAAGAATTTAATTTATGTCTATGTTTACGCTTTTAGTAGGATAAATTAAGTAGAATAATTCCATTAAGATAGTATACCTTTTAGCTTTGCTCAATGCAACCTATTACACCTTCTATTGTGATGTTAATATGCATCTTACATGTTGTTATCAATGTTTATTAGACATTATTCAACTTAAAATGTCAATACATTTTGCCATCTACAAGATTTTAATATATCTTTAAAATTTTAACACCAAATTCTCAATAAGGATTAATTGCAAAATTACATAATGGGCATACAAATTTTCTATCTAACAATTTATGTTTAAGAAATTAGGTTTACTAACTCTTAGTATTAACTACACTAAATAAGATAAATTCCACTTAGAGCAAAAATATAAATGTAAAAAAAGAAAGTAGTTGATTATATGTCATAAATACCAAATGAGATTAGAACTTTAATTATGTATTTGTTACTCTCACTATTTTATTTAAAATAATAGCCCTCATAATTATTCAAAAAGATTACTCTAATCTTTTTAGTAGGCTAGGATCCTATTCAAATTTTGTTGATCCTGAGTTTGATCATCAAAATAACTAAACTTGAATTAAGTACATAACAACTTTATCAATCACATCTCATATAACTCTTAGACCCGCTAGGTGGAAAATCTTTCCAAAACATATCGTATATGTTATTCCCAACCTTATCTTTAAATTCAAGTGATCATAAGCTTTTTTTTTTTAAAAAGTAATCATAAGTTTGCTCATCCAAATCATATAAATTTAGTTAAGTATGACCCACTGTCATAAAAATAAAAAATTTAACGTTAAATTAGCCTAGAGTTTGCTTAACAAGCCTAATAATAAACAAAACTCTAATTATTCTTATAACAATAGAAGGAAACAATAATGTTCAAAACATGTATTTAATATTTTTAATGAGGGATTTAATTTTGTTCATCTCATGAAACAGAAAATTACTTACAAAATATCATACATATAAAACATACAATTCAACACACATAATATATCAAACGTATATTCAAACATACAACTTATATACTCATAATCAAATTATAGGCATAAAAAACATGCTTTGTTTGATTCTAGTTATTGATCTTCATCATTTAAAATAATATTTTCAACTACTTAGAAAAATTAAATTAGATTAAACTTATTGATTCCTAAATAAATTAAATTCTTATTTCAAATAGAAAATTAATTTGATTTGAAAATAGTTTTCAAATGGAATTGGAAAGCATTTCCAATTATCTTGACTCATTTAACAAAATTTAATTCAAATTATTTTTAATAAATTATGCTTTATACATATTATAATTTAGAAAAAACTCCTCTTAAATTATGCTTTAAAATGGGTTAAATTAGTAATACATTATTCCATATTTAAATTAATTTTGCTTGCTTTTAAAATTACTTTAATCCAAAAATCAACTAAATTATCTTGTTTTACGTTTAAGTCAAACTTCAACTTGTAACCAAATAAACCTCATTCCAGACTTGTGTCCAAACAACTCTATTCTAAGTTAAAAAATCTCTTATTCCTAACCTTGAATAACCTTAAACCTAAGGCCAAACATCCCATTTCATAAACTTGTTTCCAAACACTTCCAATTTCTAATCAGGAAACCCTAAAGTTATAAGGATGAAACCTAGCCACTAAGGCTCTTCCTACCGCCACTGCTACATTAGCAATAGATTACTAGTGCCTAACGTTGTTAACTGTCCTCATATTGAAACTGTAGTTGCCAGCGAGTAACTCTAAAAGATGTATAGTTGGCTGACGTTGAATGTCAGAGAACAGCAGCAGCCTGTTGATAAAATAAAGATTACATTGCCACAACCATGCCCTTGCAGAGAATCGTAACTGAAAACAGAAATGAAAGGGAACAGCGAGAGAGAGAGAGATACACAGAGAGAAAGAAGAAGACAAACATCAATTTCTCATTAGGCATATCGTAACAATTCACTGGCGTTCTCTTTTAATACATCATGAGTGTGTCCCTCGCAGGTATATAGCACGTGCTAACTTATTTAACCTAAACGTGGCGTATTACAGAATCTTTTGCCAACTCCATTCATGCGTCTTCATCTTCAACATTTTCCATAACAATTCCCTTCCCTTTAATGTCCCTGTCCACCAAATTAATTCAAGAATCGTCTATGAAGATCAAATACATACTCCCAAGTAACATTCGTGTTCACCCCATTAGGCCACTGAATCAACCATTGTGTGACTGCCCTGTTGTTCCTTTTAGTCATCCTCCTGTCCAAAATCGCCACGGGAACCTTTTCAATGGAAGTGAGAAACTCTGGTAAAATTAAAGACATCTAATCATGTCCTGACCTTGCTTTCTTAAGTTGAGAAACATGAAATAGTGGATGAATTAATGTCCTTGCTGGAAGATCTAACTTATAAGCAACCCCTCCGATTTTTTACATCACTCTATATGGCCCATAATATAAAGACAACAGCTTCTTATTACTTCTCCTCTGTGGTGAAAATTGTTTGTAAGGTTGCAATTTTAACAAGACCATGTCCCCTACCTGAAATTCCCTCTCCGAGCGCTTAGAATCTGCATATTGCTTCATATGATTCTGAGCCCTCTGCAAATGGAACCTTGTCACACTAATCATTGCTTTCTGATCTTGCAAAGCTTGATCAACCTCTAAGACCTTGGAATCCCTTTCTATATACGAAGTGTAAACGAGGGGAGGATAACCATATAAACACTCAAATGGCGTTGTATTAATGGCCACCTTGTAAGTGGTATTATACCACCATTCCACTATCGCCACCATTCTCCCTATTTGTAAGGCATTTCTCCATAAAAACAGCGTAGGTAGGTTTCGAAAACTTTGTTGACAGCCTCAGTTTGACCATCCGTTTAGGGATGGTACGCCGTAGAACATTTCAATTTAACTCCTTGTATTCTAAGAAGTTCTTGCCAGAACTTGCTTAAGAAAACTGGATCCCGATCACTCACGGTGGACTCAGGTGTCCCATGCAGTTTAAACACATTATTAAAAAATAACCCAGCAATGTCGCAAGCAGTGTAAGGATGTTTAACCGGTATGAAATGGGCATATTTGGTAAATCTATCCACTATTACCAAGATGACTGAATTTTCCTTCAAAACTGACAACCATTTCACAAAAGCGATACTAACTTCCTTCCAGCTACCATCAGGTATGTTAAGAGGTTGCAATAGACCTGGATATGCAGAGTTGTCCTGCTTATTTCTTTGGCAATTTATGCAGTTCTGTACATAGTTTCTTATATCTCGAGCTAAGCCCTTCCAAAAGAACAGAGTTTGTAATTTCTTTGTAATAGCTACTGCCCCCACATGGCCCTCCATAGCATCGTCATGATTGATGCTAATAATTTGCTACCTAAGTCTCATATTGTTTCCCACCACTAAATACCCCTTCCATCTTATCAACTTATCCTTCATAAGCCCCACCCTTCTTACTGTTGGATTCTAGTTCTTGAATTAACTTCCGAATGGCCTCGTTCTCCTGCCAACTCTTTTTAATCTCCTCGAGCAACTCTCCTTGTAACTGCGACGCTGATATCATTAATAATTCAGCACTAATGACTCGAGAGAGGGCATCCACTACTGCATTTCCTTCCTGCTTCTGTATAGCACGTCGAAATCATAGCCTAAGAGCTTCGGAAGCGATGACTGTTGGAAGGGAGTGGACAACTGTTGTTCCAACAGATCCTTTAAACTATGATGGTCAGTCTTAACAATGAAAGGACCAAGGCTTAAGTAATGGTGCCACTGTTTAATGGCTTTGATGACTACTAAAATTTCTTTTTGGTATGTGGATAGCCTTTGGTGCCTCCTCGCTAGCGATTTACTCAAGAAGGCAATAGGATGGCCCTCTTGTTGCAAAACTGCCCAATTCTATCTTCGCTAGCATCAGCTTCAACCACAAATGATTTAGAGAAATCTGGTAGTACTAACACCGGAGCTGACATTAATACACTTTTCAGATCGTCAAAAGCACTTTGTTCTTTTTGTTGCCAGCTCCAATTGGTCATCCTCTCCTTCGTGAGCAATTTCGTCAATGGTTTCGCAACCACTCCGTAGTCCTAAATGAACCTCCTGTAATATCATGTGAGTCCCAAAAATTCGTGCAATTCTTTAACTCATGTGGGTACTGGCTAGTCCTCGATTGTTTTGATTTTCCTAAAATCAGTCGCTACTCCAACTTCTGAGATAGTGTATCCCAAGTAGTCGACCTGTCGAGCTCCAAAAATACACTTGCTCCCTCTAAAAATAATTGGTTCTCTAATGACGTCCGAAGAGCCACTGAAAGATACTCCACATGCTCTGACAAGGAAGGACTATATATTAGTATGCCATCAAAGAAGACTAAAATGAAACGACGTAAATATGGCCTGAACAATTCGTTCATGAGACGTTGGAAGGTCGACGGTGCGTTTGTCAGCCTGAAGGGCATTACTAAGAATTCGTAATGCCCTTCATGGATTTTGAAGGTTGTCTTCAAAATATCTTTTGGCTGTATGCGAATCTGATGGTAGCCCGAATGCAGGTCTAGTTTGGAGAACCAACCCCCCATACAATTCGTCAAATAATTTTTCGATAAGAGGTATGGGGAATTTGTCCTTCATCGTAACTCGATTCAACTCCCGGTAGTCTATGCACATCCGCCACAAATTGTCTTTTTTCTTAACAAGGACCATCGGCGATGCGTAAGGTCCATAGTTATGGCGGATAAACCCCTGTTTCATGAGCTCCTGAACTGATTGTTCGATGACATCCTTTTGCGTTCTGGAATACCGATATGGCCTAGCATTGATTGCATCGACTCCCTCCTTTAATACAATCTGATGATTAAACGCCCGATTAGCCAGAAGCTGGGTCGGTTCTTGGAAGACCTCTGTATATTCCGAATGCATTGCATTAATTTCATCACACACACTCCCCTATTCTTCGGACATATGCATATGTTGCAAATGAAATTCAATGGGAGTCAAAAGCTGCATCATTAATAGCTGTCTGCTCGATGAATGTTGTAGGGTCTTATGAAATCCCTTGCTAGAGACAACTCTGGATTTGCCTTCGGGGTCGCCTCTTAAGGTCACTGTTTCACCTTCCCATTTAAACTTCATCATCCGCCTCTTAAAATTGCACAAAACGTCATTAAGTTCCACTAGCCACTGAACCCCTAAAATGACATCACATCCTCCGAGTGATAAGACTAATGCATCGGTGATGAAATGTACTCGCTGCATGGTCCATGCAAAATTTATGCAGCATTGTCGACATTCCAAGCATAATCCTCTACCCACTGTAATCGATATTGGATCAATCTCCTGAACATCACACTGCCCCTTCCTTATTACCGCCGCGTTTACGAAGTTATAGATACTCCCATTGTCAATGAGTATGTGAATCCGCCGCCTTTGGTGGATGCCCATCACCCTTATCTGTTTGAACTCTATCTTCCCAGCAAAACCCATCATGGCTTGCAATGACACTACAGGGCACCTCCGTACCACATGCTTCCAGCTCCTCGTCCTCCCCATTAGGAGATGATATTCCATTACCCTGTTCTTCTGAAATCAGAAAAAATTGCAACTGCCGCTTCCTACAATTATGACCCAATGTATACTTCTCGTCACACCAAAAGCAGAGTCCTTTTACTCTTTTCTCGTCGAAATCCTTACTACTGATAGACCTTGAAGGTCTATAGGTTCCGAATGATGATGTTTGTCTTGGGTACAACAGTGTGGGTAACAGACCTTTCGTACTTGAGCTTCGGGTCATTAGGTTGAGGACGGTAGTTTAGGAGTTGCATTGAAGCTGGGAGTAGTTGGTGCATTCTTAGTAGTCTGTGTCTTATAGAACACCACAGTGCCTGTTGATTGTAGGATGGCTTCTTGTTTTCGAGCTAGTATATAGGCTTGGTGCAATGATTGAGGTTCATGGAGTTTTATAGGCACCCCGATCTTTGGCTTAAGTCCCTTGACAAAGAACTAGATTAAATGGTTTTCTGGAAGAGTTAATCTATTTGAATGGTGATCAAACTGGGCGCAGTATTCTAGCATTGACCCAGTTTGCTTCAGCTCTTTAAAATCTCCCACCGAATTGTCAAAAATCTCTGCATCAAACCTTTTTTTCAAAGCCCTTGTAAATTCCACCCACTCCACCACTTCTTCCTTATTACGATTTCTAAGAATAAACGATACCATTCCTGAGCTCGTTCATCCATGTGAAGAATGGCTACATTCACCTTCAACACCTCCAAAGTTTGATCATGTCTATATAACCACAATTTGACATTGTCCCCATCAATCAAAGGGAAATATATTCTGCTCAGCCTTGTAGGAGTCACTTCCCTCTTTGTTACATTTCGTACCAAGGTGCTCTGCGGTATAGTTTCCACCTTACTACTACCCTCCTCCTATGTCATTCCTCCTAGAAGAAGCACCATTTGTAACTCCACCATGTCCCTTTCTAACTTTTCCGTCTTATTTTGAACCTCCAACAGTAGACGCTCACTCCTATCCTGCATTTCCAAAAGCAAACGTTCTTGTCGATTTTGCGCTTCAATGAGTCCCTTCAGAGTATCCTCCAGCCTTTGAAGCTCCGTGCCTCGTGTTCCTTCTACCATCCTTAGGTTCAAGTTCGTTAGGCTCTGATACCAATTTGTTGACAAAATAAAGATTACACTGCCATAACCACGCCTTTGCAGAGAATCGTAACCGAAAACAGAAACGAAAGGGAGCAATGAGAGAGAGAGAGAGAGAGAGAGATCATAGAGAGAAAAAAGAAGACAAACATCAATTTCTCATTAGACATATCGTAACAATTCACTAGCATTCTCTTTTAATTCATCATGAGTGTGTCCCTCATATGGATACAGCATATGCTAACTTATTTAACCTAAACGCGGCATATAGTACGATTAGTGTTCTAGAATCTTCTGCCAACTCCATTCACGCGTCTTCATCTTCAACATTTTCCATAACATAGCCTCATAGATTGCTTTTCCTCTTTGTTGTCCAACCATTTGCGAGAGCCTTGAAACCCTAATCTTGTAAAGATGAAACCCTAGCCACTAAGGCTCTTCCTACCACTACCGTTGCTATAACTATAGGTTGTTGGTGCCTAATGTTGCTAGCTATCTGTATATTGAAACTGCAGCCGCTAGTGACTAGCTCTAGAAGATGCATAGCTGGTTGACGTTAAATGTTAGAGAATAGCCTCATCAATTGCTTCTCCTCGTTGTTATCCAACCATTTGCGAGAGCCTAGAAACCTTAATCTTATAAGGATGAAACCCTAGCCACCAAGGCTCTTCTTACCACTATCGTTGCCACAACCACAGGTCGTTGGTACCTAACGTTGCTAGCTGTCCCTATATTGAAACTATAGATGCCAACGAGCAACTCCAAAAGATGTGTAGTTGCCGATGTTAAATTCCATAGAACAACCTCATTGATTGCTTCTCCTCTTTGTTTTCCATCTATCTGCAAGAGCCTCGCTGTCAGCCTAAGAAGTTGTCACTATATGGTTTAAGCTGCACATGTTCCATCATCTTGCTTATGAGGAGAAGAGAGATTCACGTGACATCTTCTCTAACTAGTGGCAGCTTCTCACGCTAGTCCTAATCGTTTACTACCGCTAACATCTGATGTCAGTCATTACCAACAACTTATGTTAAGACAACTTAACAAACCGCAACGACTTATTTAAGAGGAACAACCTGTAATAATAACACAAAGAGCACAATTTTACTTTTGATCCTTTCAACCAAGTTACAAAAGGCTTGATTATTGCAATTACTAAACATCCCAAAAATTCCAATAATCACTGTCGATATTTACTCACCAGTGATTACAACAAAACCTATAATGAATAAATATTAGTGGCGAGGCTTATTCCTTTGATGAAAAATGATTTTACATAAGTACTTTTTAGAAATTAAAGATATCTTATCTGTTTCTACCTGGGTGATTTAAGGTTTATGTATTAGCAATATTAATCTAAACTTTTCGTATTTAATAGTTTAAAGTTTGCAATAATTACAATTTTAATTTCAATTATGAAATTGGATCAATAACATCCAAATAATTTGTAATCAAGTTATTGAATTAAAGTCGACTATAATACTAGTATTAGGAAACTGGGCTGGGATTCGATCTTAAGTGCAACAAAATAATTACAAAACTTTTTTGCTTAATTTTTCGAAAGTCAGGATCACTTAAATTTTATAAAAAACACGTAAATCGTAATAAAGAATGTATCTTAATTTGTACTTTATTTTGAAGCTTGATCTTTTTCTTATCATATCCCTCAAACTGTTTATAAAATCGGCTCATATCAACCACTGTAGTTACATAAGTGTCCAGCCTATAATAGTGTTCACAGAATAAGTTGAGAGAACTCTGCAACTGTTGTAGAAAGAGTTAGGTAAGGAGAGCTAGCTCTATTAGAGCTTAAGCCTATTTATAATAAGTTTTGGACATTTGAGTAATTTAATTGAAATTAAATTCTAACTTTAATTAAAATTTTAAAAATAATTCTAATTAAATACCAATTATAGACAAATAAGATCTAATATCTCATATTGATCCTTATTTATTAAATATCTCATATTTAATTATAAAGTTTCTATTTGCTCTCTTCATCCTGTTCTTTATGTGTGATCTATTAGGTTTTTAAATATGTTGGCAACTGATACAAAATATGACCCTAAATTATATTTAGGATCATATAAATTAAATTCCTTTAATTTATCTTTAATTCTCTAATTAAGCAATTTATATTAATATATCAAGATTGGTGTCTAGCAATACATCATGATTACCTAAATATTTAGAAGTGTCAAAGTAGTTTTCAGTAACCTTTCTGTGTATGATTTTTTGGTACAATTCAATCATTTTATCATACAATGTTTCGATTAGACATAGAGTATAGAATTAATATCTACTCTATTTTGAGTCCAATAATATTAGTTCTCTACCATTGGCCAAAATGGAGTAACGTTTTGTAAATAGTTTGCAAAACGTCATTCCAGCTTGACCAAAGGTTTCTTGAATCAATATTACTCAAGAATAATGAAACAGTCTCCTTAATTACTTTAGGGTGATAAATTTTATCTTGATTACTCAACCACCTATAGTTCATGCTACATCCAATAACTATCGACCGAGCTACCCAAAATTATAATAGGTCATAAGTATAACAAAATATAACAATCCTTATACAAGATAACTTTGGAGATCTCAAGTCAAACGATTACTTATACAATCATCACAACGAGAATTTTAATAGACATACAAGTAATGTTCCAAATGGATTTTTCATATATAGACAGTGAACTTGTTCTCTTATAAGCACCTACACGTTTGTTTAAGTATCTCTATACTTTAGCTGATGAGATTGACTACTTCCTTTATAAGGAAAAACATAATATGTGCTATTTTTTTTACGTTAAACTAATGTCCAATCTTAATAGAATAATGATTAGAAATAATTTAGGGATAATATATAAATGTAATATTGACTCATAATTATAATCTCATCATAATTTCATTTGCAATGTATAATTATCTCATGGACTTCATCATATACATGTAAATATGTACAAGATAAAGTCTGTCTTTAAATTATTTTGTCACTAAACTACAACCAACTAATTAACTATAAGGCATAAACTAACACTTATGTTGTTCATATAAACAACTATCTTAGGGATGACCCATTTCTAAAGCAGTTTCCTCCTTTAGATCCCGCTATAAATGACTGGAGTACTTTTATGGTATGTGATAGTGCATTCTTGATATGTATGTTTCATTGATTAGTTAATTAATTGAGATTCGAAAATAGTTGATGTTATCTTGTGACTGGTTGTAGTAAGCTTATTAATGTTGCTCTGTCGGGAACAATAGATGGATGAGCTATCAATGAAAAAAGGGTAACCTATGGGAAAGCAATGAGGATCACACTCTTTGCCTCAACTCTGCAAAGGCCATCAGATGCACATTGGTTAACATTGGGACACAGGATTTGGTGGAAGGAAGGGTAAGTTTGATATGACTTGGTTCTTTAATTTATATTTTATGCATTGTGTTCTAAAGGACTTTGCTTCCTTTGTTTACTTTGCAGCTTCATTTGGTACTTGGATTGATATCATAAATCATTAAGGTAAAGTTCAAACTTTTTCCGTGCATTTACAACCTTGTTCATTCAATCTTATGAAATAACAGTGTCAGATTTGAAACTAATAGTTGTATTGACTGTGGTAACTGCATATTCAACTTTTAACATATCTTAACCTTAAAAAGACACCTCGGCTGGTGGAACTGGTGGATGAAAACAATGTAATAAAATTACTTTGTCTACAATCAAATGTTGAATTACATGCTTTATATTTTTTGAACTCCAACCTGATCTATCTTGCAGGACATTTGGAGGAACTTATAGGATTAGCTCCTAAAAAGGTCTTACTAAAATGGATGAACTTTCATCTCAAGAAAGCAGGCTATGAGAAACCAGTTAAAAACTTTTCTTCTAATTTAAAGGTACTAAGGCAAAATTACTATGTTACAACATGTGCGGGGTTTTAGAACAATACAAAATTGAGTCGTTGTATGTGTTTAAATCCCATTCTTAATCATGCAGAAGGCTCATATCAAATATTTATTCTTTATCCCTTTGTATTTCTTCAACATTTAAAGAGCTATTTTTTATTACTGATGTTTGTTTATAACCTGTTTCGTCTTTCTGCTGGAATTTTTTAATTTCCAGTGGCCAATTACATTAACAATGATTTGTTTGAGGCTTTGAGCACTATTTAGAGACTAAGCAATTAAAGTTTTTTGTGATGTGTACTTGAAATGTGTTCTGTCTCTGAGGATAAGTGTAAGTATAGTTTTTGTCCTTTGCTTATTCACTGTAATATGCTTGAGCAATCAACATTGGCAGAAAATGTAAAGCTATAATTTTCACTCCATCCTAGTAACATCTTTTACTTGTATATATGTAGGATGGAAAGGCTTATGCCTACCTGCTCAATGTCCTTGCACCAAAACACTGTGATCCATCCACTTTGTAATCCAAGGATGCCAAAGAGAGGGAAAAGTTAGTGCTTGACCATGCAACGAGGATGGAATGCAAATGGTATTTAAAACTTGAAGACATTGTTGAAGGGTCACCAAATATGATCTCGCTTTTTTAGCACAAATATTTCATCAAAGGTTGGAAAGAAATGCCCTTCCTTTTCCTGTATCATAGTACTTTTATTTCTCGAACACCTTTTTAAACTGAAATTGTGTATTTTATGTCTCGATAAGAAATTGCAATATGTTGTTAGCATACAATGTCAATTCAAATTAGATTCACTATCGATCTTCAAAAACTCTAACTGTTTGTTTCATGGTTTCCCTCCCTTTTATAATTTTTAACTTATGGTGTTTATTCATTCACTTGTTTTTAATATTTCTTATTACTACCTATTGTTGCTTTGTATTTAAGGCAAAAGAATGTTTCTTTTACAAGAGTGGCTTGATCACAGTCAACAAGAAGATTTCTTTTGCATAGAGGATGACAGATGATGTGGAGACATCTAGGGAGGAGATATGCTTTTGGTTGTGGATCAACAGTCCTTGAGTTGCCACTTATGTTAACAATTTATTTCAAGATGTAAGGAATAGGTATGTATTCCTTTTACTTAGCAGGTGGCATTTTAGTCGATTGCTTTACTGAGCACACTGCACAACAGATATCATGGGAATATCTTCTTTATAGAAGCGCAGTTTGTTGGTTTATGCCCTACAACCAATCACTTTGGTTGTAGTTTAGTGACAAATTATTTAAAGGAATTCTTTATCTTATACATGTTTAGATGTATATGATAAAGTTTATGGAATAATTGTACATTGCAAATGAAATTATAATAAGATTGTAATTATGAGATTAATATTGCATTTATGTATTATTCTTAAATGTCCCTAGTCATTGTTCTATTAAGATTGGACATTAATAAAACATAAAAAGACTAGCATACATTTTATTTTTCCTTATGAAGGAAGTAGTCGATCTCATAGGCTAAAGTATAGAGATACTTAAACAAATGTGTGGGTGCTTGATAGAGAACAAGTTCACTGAATAGACTCGATATGAGAAATCTATTTGGAACATTACTTGAATGTATATACAATTCTCATTTTGATGATTGTATAAGTGATTCTTTCACTTGAGGTCACCAAATTATCTTGTATGGGGATTGCTATGTTTTGATAATGTTTATGACCTATTTAATCATAGGTGGGTCAAATAGTAGTCATTGGATGTAGCATCAATTATATGGAGATAGTTATGTGATCAAGTTAAGATTCATCATCCTAAAGTAATTAGGAAGAATGTTTCATTGTTCTCAATTAGTATTGGTTGGGGAATCCTTGGCCAAGGTGGAATGACACTTTGTAAATAGTTTACAAATATCACTAATTGAATTAATAACTAATGATAGAGAACTAATATGATTGAACTCAAAATAAAGCAGACATTAATTTCAAGCTTTATATCTAATCGGAGCATTAGTTAATGAAAGGATTAAGTTATATGGAAAAATCATACACAGAAAGGTTAGTCAAGATCACTTTGACATTCCTAAATATGTCATGATGCATTACTAGTTGCTAACCTTGATCTATGATGATAAATTATTTAATTAAAGATAAATTAAATTTATCTAATTCTAATTATGAATTAGAATTAGAATATGTAATCGTTGCCAACATATTTGAGAACCTAATGGGTCTCAAATATAGAATGAGTTGAAGAGAGCAAAGTTAATTTAATCAAGTTATACTTGATTATAAAATTTAAGAAATTTTATGGTTAAGTATGTGATATTTAATAAATAAGGATCAATACCTCATATTGAATCTTATTTGGGCATATTTAATAAGAATTATTTATAATTCTAATTAAAGTTTAATTGAAATCAGGATTTAATTTCAATGAAATTACCAAAATATCCATAACCTATTATAAATAGGCTTAAGCTTTATGGAGTTATTACTTCTTGCTTCACATGTTCTGTAAGAGTTACTGAGTTCTCTTAACTTGTTCTGTGGATACTGTTAGAGGTTAGACACTTGTATGGCTACAATGGTTAAGACGAATCGATTTTAGAAATAATTTAAGGGATACAACAAGATAAAGGTCAAGCTTCGGAATAAGGTACGATTAAATTTGCGCTTTATTATGATTTGTGTTAATCATTTTATAGAATTAAAGAGATCCTAGTTTTTAAGAAATCAAAGGTTATGGAAAGTTTCATAAATATTTTACTATGGTCGAAATCAAATTCTGACCTGATTTTCCAACAGTGGCTTCAGAGCCACCTTTAATTCTAGATTTGATTTAGTTGTTTCATTGTTATCGATAGAAATTTGGAATTAAAGAATCAGATTTGATCTGATCCTTAGAAGGAGTTGCTTCTCGTTTTTTGACTATTTTCTAATTGCATTTTCTGGAGGTGCTTTGTTTTTTAGAAAATAACAGTTGTTGTGATTAATTATATGCGTGAAATAAAAATATATTGGTTTGATATTCTATTATTGTGTGAATTTGGAAAATTTACTAAGTTTTGAACCCAGAAAATTAGAACCTAGAAGTCCCGAAAACTCAATCTGGAATAATCGTATGCTTATGATTGGTTATTGAGTTTTTCCTTCTGAACAATCTAGACCAAAAACATAGAGAAACCGAATGAGTGTTGGTTTTGTTATTGTTTGTCTTATAGAAAAACTACCTATATGTGTGTTTGGTTATTTTTGGCAACCGTTGGGCGATTGGTTTTTCGATTGTTTGTTTTGAGCCTTAAAGAAGATTTAATGGGTTGTGTTTTTGTATTATGTGAATATCTAGAAATTTCATTCAGCCTTAACCCCATAATTGTTTTGGAATTAGGCTGGGTTTATACTTGTCTGTGTAGTTGTTTCTATCCACGATTTGATTTTTGAGTATTGTTTTTCGGAAACGGCCTTCTAAAAATTTATATACCACATCACCTTGTCCTTACTTTTGATAATTGGTTTTGTTGTAAAAATTGAATCTTCATAAGCTTTTGGGTTTTAGAAACCCATAAACAACAAAACCACTGAGATCGAGAATTGTTCTGGTATCTCTTGAAAATTAAGTTGACTTGACGAAATAGTCTTGTGTTTGGTTGTATAAATTTGCGCTGTTGCCTTTGGTTTTCTTGGAGGATGGTCGTTAGTAACACCCATATGCTAAAGCAACAAAAATAAGTTTGCTGGAGAGGATGCCACGCGCCAGACACCCACAATTTTTTTCTTATTTTAAAAATGCTCTAAGCTTTTTATTAAATTTTGTTTAATTAAAAATTAAGAAGTTTTGAATCTTGACAAATTTAGAAAAGAGTTTTCGAATTGTTTTCAAAAGTTGATTTTTTAAGGATTGTTTTAGAATTTAGCTTAATTTTTCAAAAGTTGAATTATTAAATTATTAATTATCAATTCAATTCCAAACTTAAGGTAATTATTTTTCTTAATATGATTAATATTAATAATATATTGATTCCTAATTAAATTTAGAAAAGTTGTTTCTAAAATAAGAATTAATGGTTTCAATTAGATTGAAATTAATTAATTAGACTCCTTAAAATTAAGAAAATTGCTTTTTTAGTAATTATTCTTTCTTAAATTTATTTATTTCAATAGGATTGAGATAAATTAAGTTTATAATTTTATTTTTAGATAATTATTATTCATTTTATAAAAAGTATTTTTCTTCATTAAAATTTGAAAAATGTTTTTATTTATTAATTAAGAAAATTTTGCTTTCTTTAATATTTTTGAAAATATTTTTAATTTATTAAAGAAATATTTTATAATTAATTAAGAAATCAATCTTTAAATAAATAAAATAATAAATTTCTTAATTAAATTTGAAAAGTTTTTTATTTAATTTTTAAAGTGGTTTCCTTTTAATATTAGAAAATAGTTTTCTAATTAAGGAAAAGAAAATTCTAATGATATTCGAAATAGCAATTACTGATTAGATTAGAAATATTTTTAATCAGATTAGAAAATGTTACTTATATAATTTTAGAAAAGGATTTTTTCTAAATTATAATAAGTAAGAAGAAAATTTTATTGAAAATTGTTTTCAATTAAATTTTGTTAACGGAGTCAAGATAAATTTGAAATAGTTTCCAATTGAATTTGAAAAATTGTTTACAAATCAAATTAAATTTCTATTTGGAATAGGAATTTAATTTAATTAGGAATCAATGGTTTTATTCTAATTTAATTTTTCCAAGGAGTTGAAAATATTATTTTAGATTATGAAGATCAATATATATATAGGATGCATGATAAATTATATGTTTTATATGTGTGATATTTTACATGCAATTTTATGTTTGATGAGATAAACAAAATTAAATCCCTCGTTAAAATATTAAGTACACATTAAAAACGTGATTGTTGCCTTCCATTATTATAATAATAAACTAGAGTTTTGTTTATAGTTGGCTTGTTGAGCAAACTCAAAGTCGCTTTAACCCACACGTGTTTAGTCTTATGACAATGAGTTCTATTTAACTAAATTTGTGTGATTTGGATGAGTAAACTCATAATCACATGATTTTAGAGGTAGCGTTAGGAACAACATATTAGATATATTGTGACAAGAGTTGTCACCTAACGAATCTAGAAGTCATATGAGATGTGATTGATAAAGTTGTTTTCTACCTAATTTTGGTCTAGTTGGTTTGTTCAGCAAACTCAAGATCAACTATTTTGAATGGGATCCTAGCCCAATAGAAAGATTAAAGTAATCTTTCCAAATAGTAGTAGCGGTTATTATTTAGAATAAAATAGTGGGAGAAATGATCATGTCATTCGAGCTTTAAAATTTATAAGCCCTCAAAAACCGTAAGCGCACGAGTCATGATTGTAGTTTAAGAGGTGTCGATCTCACAAGGAGGGTACTAGCCTAATCTTAAGTTGTCTAAGGCTCAGAGAGAAGAATAAAAAGAAATAAAAAACTTCATAAGTGAATACGGAAAGTAAATACGAGAATTTGATTCAAGAATTGTAAAGTGAAAATCTCAACAAAACAAAATTAAACTGAGCAGTCACACAGGTCACAATGGAAATCCGTCAAGAGAGTTAATCAAGGTATGGGAGAGGGGATTTTACCTATCATTAATGCTAATTCAGCCATTTATGTGTTCATACCTATCAACATCCCCACACTTAAACATTTTCTTGTCCTTAAGCAAACAAAACAACAAATAACACAAAGCATAAAGCACAAAACACAAAACACAAAACACACAATGCAACAAATGAGGCAATTGCTTCAACTTCACGAAGCAATTTAACTATAAACACAATCATTCAAGTTGTTCTAAATTATTAACATGCGAAATCTGCGTTTAAGTACCTTAGACTCAATATACAACTCATCAAATTTTAATGTTGAGTCTATTTGCCCCTATCACTTGCACAAACATATTGATAATCATTCAGTCAAAAAAAAGTGTAGCTATTCCTCAATAGGTTTTCAAGAAAAATCTAGCTATCATCAAGTTTGGTACGTTTTTATTTGAAAACATTCTTTTTTTTTAATTTTTCTTTAAGGACATGAACCTAGTTTTTTACACAGAGGCAAACATTTGTGATGAATGTTGATCCGGTGACTCATCTAAGTCATATTTTTATTAAGCTGTTTAGTTGGAATATCATTATAGCCTTTTTACACGAAGGCATACATTTGTGATTCGTGTCAGTCTAGTTACTCAGCTACATCACATTCTCAACTGGCTACTAGCTCTATTCATAATCCGAAAGCCAACGGAATAGTTATTTTGGTTAAAATTATACAACTATTGCTTTAGCTAATCATTCTCATGAAAATGTACTAATAATGCCACTTATTTGATAGGCCTAAAATTATAAATAAGTATAGCAAATTCCTAGGTTGAATCAAGTAACATCGTATCCTAAATAACCAACGTATTTAGCCCTAAGTAACTTAGGTCACTAATTCCATAAGCTAATAATTCTTTGCAACCTAAAAGACTATGTTTAAGGCCAATTCTATCGCGTTAAGTCCTAGCCATTGATGCATTCACACAGTTCACATTATGTAACCTAAACAAACTATCATACAATATGCAAATCTCACACTCAAGGTAAAATCACACGATCCTCCCCACACTTGAACAAGACATTGTCCTCAATGTGAAAATGGTACACAAACACACCAAGGGGACATAAAACACAATATACAAAAAACATAAGAAAAAATACTAACAAAAATAAAAGAAAAGGGTTAGAACACGAAATCATTTATGGAGATAGAGTTGGTGATGGAAATAGTGTTGAGTTGACATCGAGAGTGTTTCCCAATCTTATAAGTGATTCAAGAGAGTAAAAGAATTAGCAATCCAAACCATTCCAAATCGTTCAAAACTTATTTTAGAATTTAAAACAAATCTAACAACACAACAATTTAAACCTAACTACTAAATGTGCTAATTTAGGGTCATTAGCTTGACCTTGCATCCTTTAAAGCTCAACTTGGATCAATTTAGAGTGACTTGTTTACACCCTTCTTCTTCAATATCAATTTTGTAGCCTATGAGTAAGCTACAAATTGCCAAATGATCATAAGGATAATATTGACAAAGTTAAGAAAACCAATTGATTTTAGTAATGTCCTTTTCACTAACAAACTGTTAATAAAATAAGGAATAACAAAACTCCCTGAATCTTTTATTAAGTCTAGCAGTTTGTTTGGTAAAAGGGTGAGCTGCTCTTGTTCTTCCTTAGTCACTCCCTTTTCTTTTCCTTCTTTTGCTTCACAAATAGGGACTTTCATAGCTTCTTCAAACTCAATGTCCGTTGTCATATGTTCTTCATCCTCAAGCTCCTTTGAAGATTCAACGTCATCAACTCTTATGAATGATATTCTCGATAGGTAAGGCAAAGAGGGAATATAGGGATGGTTCTCATTCTTTTCTTCATCCTTTTTCTACTTTTCTTGGTCTTCTACAGAGTGAGTTTTAGCTAGTATATCTATTAGTTCTCCTAACTCTTTCCCACTCCTAAGTGTAATAGCCTTAACTTTCTCTCTTGGATACACTTTCGTGTCGCTTAAAAGACTTCCCACACTTTTTGTAGATAACACATTGGCAAGTTGTTCCACTTAAACCTACAAGCTGAGAACAGAAGAGGCATAAGTCCTTATTACTTAGTCAATTTTCTCTTCTGACCTCTTTTGGGCCTCATCCATACTTATAAGCTTATCTATGATGTTGTCCAGTTTGGAATTATAGTCATTGGATTTATCCTGTTGATATCCATGTCACCCTTGATTTCTAAACCGAATCTTAGTATTATTAGACCAGTGAAAATTTGGGTGGTTATAACACCCTGACTAGTGTATGCTAAAATAAGGATTGCTATCTCGCTGACCAACTTGTGCTCTATAAAAGTCGAATTGCTCCACATTGTTGTTTTCCCTGAGAAACAATCAGCTACGATATAGCTCTCTTGTCCACATGACTCATATTCGTGCTACATTGCTATGACTAGAGAGGAAGAGGTAGCTTTCAGGCTATTCAATTGCTTGGTTAGGTTTTCAATCTCGGCTTGCAATGTTGTCATTGAATTTGTAGCAACAATCATTCCTTCTGGGTCCCAAAAGATTGACTATTTTCTTCTTAGTTCTGATGTCCAAAGACAACTAGTGTATGTCCGTGTACTGCTTCAACTATTTTCCTCATGAATGATCCTCCAGTGGCTACATCTATGGTGCTCCTTGTGGGTGGATTAACTCAAGTGCAGAAGGTTTGCAATAGGAATTCATTGGGTAGACAACTCCTTTACAACTCCTTATACCTCTCCCATGCTTCATTTAAAGACTTCCTATTATTTTGCTGGAAATTAATAATTTCTTTTATTATTCTTGTTATCTTGTTTAGAGGGAAATACTTATCTTGAAAAGCTTACACCAACTGCCCCCAAGTTGTGATGTTGGATGGGTGGAGAGAATTTAACCACGCCTTGGCTCGATCCCTAAGTATAAAGGAAAAGAGCCTCATCCTAACAGCATCCTCCGACATCCCAATATATCGGAAGGTGTCGCAAATTTCTAAGAAGTTAGCTAAATGAGCATTGGGATCCTTATTGGGTAATCCTTAGAATTGCACATTAGTTTACAGCATGTTTCGCAATGATGGTTTAATCTCGAACATATTCACTTGTACCGATAGTCGTGTAATCCCTTGACGATGGGCATTGAGTTGTGGCCTCATAACGTCCATAAGGGTTCGTCGCTCTCTATGATATATTTCCTCCACATCTATCTTTCCATCTCTTTTTAGCGTTCAACTCTTAAGATTCCCCATTGTTGTTTGATGATATCCAAGTTGATGTCTCGTCTACTTTATGCCTAACTTCTCTTTTTTTCACAAAAGATGGTGAAAAAGCTTTATACTACAAAAATTAAACTAATCTACACCTTCCTAGCAACAACATCAAAAACTTGATCATGTCATTCGATTTAAAATTTATAAGCCCTCAAATACCACAAGCACATGGGTCGTAACTATAGTATAAGAGGTATTGATCCTATGAGCTAGGTACTAGCCTAATCCTAAGTTGTCTAAGGCTTAGAGAAAAGTATAAAAAGAAATTAAAAACTGCACAAGAGAACAAGGAAAATAAATACGAGAATTTGATTTAAGAATTGTAAATCAAAAATTTCAATAACACAAAATTAAACTGAGCAGTCACACAGGTAATAATGGAAATCTGTCAAAAGAGTTAATCAAGCTATGAGAGAGGAGATTTTAACTATCATTAATACTAATCTAGCTATTTATGTGTTCATGGGGTGTCGGTTCTAGACGGTCGTAGGGTTGATTACTCTCTCTCGAGTTATAACCATTAAACCCTAAATTGTAAACCACCCTAATCGAATTATGGAACTTGCAATCTCTCAATTCATAAATTACCCACAGTTCTAATTAGTTCTCAAGCTCTTTAATAAACAATCAGGTCTCACATGAGATCTCTCTTTATGAAATTACCGACTAGATTGATTAAATGGTCAATTAGGTTGCCTAACTCTCATTAATTCAATCTAATCATTTTTATCTAGCTCACCCTCTAGATTTGTTACCAAAACATGCAATTACATTAATCAATCACAACAACCAAAACAATAAACACAAAAATAACTAAATCAACATTAACTCAAAGTAAAATCCCTAAGGAGATTTCAGAACATTATCAATAACCCGAAATTCAATTCCATCCAGTCCATCTTAACTCTATACATTTAAATGAAAAAGGAAATTAAGAGAAAATGGAATTTAGGTTAGACAAATTGGGAAGGCATCAGTGTCAAAATACCACTTGATCCAAGGAGCTACGGTGTCGAGATCCACTTCTTCTTCCTCTTGTTCTTCTCTTTCTCCCTTCTTTTCTCTCCCTTTAAGGTTTCCAAGAGTGGCTGAACGTAAAGCTCCTTCTTTCTGTTCTTGTCGTTCTATTTATGTTCTTTTGTATAGGTTGAACGATGGTTTTTTAGGGGGCTAAAAGGCCCAAAAAATCTCTTAAAATGAGAAGTTTGGAAGTTGTTGCGCATCTACCCGACATATGACATTTGTCAAAATCGGGTGGCTTATAGGCATGCAATTGGCCCCAATTTGCTCTGAAACTCCTCTGTTCTTCGATCTTTACCCTGAAACACTAACAAACACATCAAGGTACCTCAAAAATATCATATTTAAGCTCAAAGGATTGTTCTTGTTGGACCCCGTCTCCGAGGCCCAACATTCGGAAACACACAAGCACACATAAGCATAGAAGACCCATAACTCACA
>JAOSBN010000005.1:23614738-23634022 GCA_027563595.1 Erythroxylum suave
AAAATAAAAAAATAAATAAAAATATATATAATTAACGAATGAATCCATAAGTCAATAAATAATTAATTCGAATAAATCAAAAAAAAATTTCGGGACCCAACAGTTCTAACCCTTAAAACACTTAAAACACAAATAAATCACAAACTAACACAATTCTACCCTAAACACATATTAAATGATCGAATAAACAGGTAAACATATATCAAACTATATCTTAAAATATGATGCATTTCACACCTATCAAGTAACCAAATGCATGATTAAATTCCTAATCTTACTTGGTAGTCATGACCTATAAATGATTACTTACTTTCTTACATTTATTTTGTTATGAGTGAAACTTACCTTGTTTAGTATAGTTGATGCTAAAGTAGTGAACCAAATTTCTTGGACATAGGTTATGTTTGAGAAGAGTTTTCAAAGTTAGATAGAAAATTGTGCACCCTATTATGCAATTTTGCTATAATCCCTATTAAGGATATGGCGACAAAGTTGTAGGATATGTTAAAATCATATAAATGACAAAATGTATGACATTTTGAGTTGACTGATGTCTTGTAAACTTTTATGACAAAATGTAAAATGTATGCCAACATCATGATAACAAAATTCAAGGGGTTGCATATAGTAGGGCTCAAAAGTTATAGTACCTTATTGGAATTATTTCATTTAATTTAGCCTACTATAAGCATAATTTTAGACTATAATTAAAGGTTTTGCTATAGAATGATAATAGTTATGATTAGATGAAAATTATTACATTGTTTTTATTGCCTATATGTGATATGATAGAGATCATATAAATTTCTAGTTCATGCTTATGTGTATTTGATATTGAATTTTGATTCATCATTATTGTAATGGTCAAAGCATGATAAGAAATAGATTGTTAAGTAAAAGTAGTTGATCGAAGTTTACACAAATAGTTTGTATATGTACTGGATCAAAGGAGACTTATGCCTAACATAAATGGCAACAATAAAATATTGGATAATCAAGACAATCCTTTTATGCCATGTTGGTTAAATCAACAAAAAAAGAATCATAAAGTTACATATAAGTATATGTGCATCCTTTTGATTATGAATCATATGAAACTTGTCAAGTTGAAGAATAACCAAATCAACTTTTGGTGAAAGGATGATGATGGTATTGAATTGTTAAATCTTATACATGTGATGTATTAGATAGAATAACAATTCTTCAAAAGGATAATACCTATATTTCATTATATTACTAATGACTTCATATGATAAAGTCATATGAATTAAATAAAATAATGATTTACAATTTTAAAATTTCAAATTGTTTGAATCTAAGTGGAAATTAAGCATTGAGAATGCTATAGCACATTGATGAGATCCTCGTAACAAGTTTTAAATTTTTAGTTATCTATAGGGAATGAGATTCTTTAGTAAATGCCTTCATAACTAAATTCATAAGATTATAGATTTATATAAGGAGTAAAATATAATATGCGATATTGTATGATGAAATATTATTTCTTCTATAGCTATGCCTAGTACTATAACTTACCTTCTATAGTTCCATTTAAATCAATTAGCAAGATTTCATGTCAGATATGAAATGCTAAGTCTTTGAAAGACTCTTAGTTAAAGCATATATTATCCATTTAGTTTAGAATTAATTGAATAATAAAGGGTTATGAGATATCCAAAAGATTGGATATAATCTTACAGACCTATTAAACAAATTGTTTGTTTCAATGTATGCTTATAGGAGAATGGTTCTTTAAGATAAGTAATGGGAGTAAGATAAAATTTGAAAGATTCAAATCTCATGATAATACATTCAATTGTAACTATTGCCTTTATTGATACATTTATTGTATAGTTGAAAGGTATGAGACGTTGAAAGAATCACTTTTATGATGAATTTAAAGAGTTTATTTTGAAGATAATTGTGAATTTATCATGTCAACAAGAAGGTCAATGGGAGTATAGTTGTCCTCTTCAGTGTGAGTATGTGGAGACATATTGCTTATCGAAAACAACAATTCTAACTTTCAATAGTAGAAAACATAATTGTCCAAGAACAACTCTTGTTTGATATGAAAAGATTAACAACTTAATTATGGGAATTAGATCTATAAAGATAGATTGGGCATTTTTAACCTATTCTAATTCAAGTACATAGACAATGTACTAAATATGTTTAGTATTTGAGACGTTAGATCCTTATGAAGTATTAAAGATATCTATTACTCTATGTATAAGTTGATATTTGAGTTCAAGATGATAAGGATATAACTTTGGAAGTAAATCTTAATTAAGGTCTATTTACTTAGATCAATATCATTTAGGATTGGAAAGGTTCCAATGTAGCAATGGTTATTAATTGAGCCATAATACATTTTTTATTTAGTGGAAATGGTGAATTGGATCAACAAGTTCTTTAGTAAACTTGATGTAGTTTCTTTGTATTGTTGAAGACAACAATGTACTGTAGAATATTAGAGTCATTGGGTATACATAAGGAGCTAATGTCTCATCAAAGATCCAAGAATGTATTTAGCCAAAATTTTCTTAATTATGATGATAATTAAGATGGGAGTTGTAAGATTTAAGCAAATGCGCACTATAAAGAATCTTGTAAAATTCTCTCATTAAGCTATTGTTCCAGTAATAGAATAATCATCATATGGTGATATGGCAAGAAATACTTAAAAGATTGGCTTAATTCAAGTGGGAGATTGTTGGTTTATGCCCTACAGCCAATTACTTTTCTTGTAGTTTGGTGACAAATTATTTTAAGGTATTTTTTATCTTATACATGTTTAGATGTATATGATAAAGTCCATGGAACAATTATACATTGTAAATGAAATTATAATGAGATTCATATTGTATTTATGTACTATTCCTAAATGTTCCTAGTCATTGTTTTATTAAGATTGGACATTAATAAAACGTAAAAAGACTAGCATACATTTTGTTTTTCCTTATGAAGGAAGTAGTCGATCTCATAGGCTAAAATATAGAGATAAACAAATATATAGGTACTTGTTAGAGAACAAGTTCACTGAACAGACCTAATATGAGAAATCTATTTGGAACATTACTTGTATATCTATAAAATTCTCATTATGATGATTGTATAAGTCATCCTTTGACTTAAGGCCATTAAAGTAATTTTGTATAGGAATTGCTATGTTTTGATACTATTTATGACCTATTTAATCATAGGTTAGTCAAATGGTAGTCATTAGATGTAGCGTGAATTATATGGAGATAGTTATGTAATCAAGATGGGATTTATCATCCTAAAGTAATAAGGGAGAATGTTTTATTGTTCTAGATTAGTATTGATTCGGGAAATCCTTGGCCAAGGTGGAATGATGTTTTGTAAATAGTTTACAAATATCATTAATTGAATTAATAGCTAATGGCAAAGAACTAATATAAATGGACTCTAAATAGAGTAGACATTAATTCCAAGCTTTATGTCTAATCGGGGCATTAGTTGATGAAAGGATTGAATTATATAGAAAATTCATAAACGTAAAGGTTAGTTAAAAACACTTTGACATTCCTAAATATTTGGGTGGTCATGATGCATTGCTAGACGCTAATCTTGATCTATGATTATAATTAAAAGGAGTTTTAATTTATCTAATTCTAATTATAGAATTAGAATTTATAATCATTGCCAATATATTTGAGAACCTAATGGATCTCATATAAAGAATGGGATGAAGAGAGCAAAGTTAATTTAATCAAGTTAGACTTGATTATAACATTTGAGAAATTTTATGATTAAATATCTTATATTTAAAAAATAAGGATCAATTTCTCATATTAAATCTTATTTGGGCATAATTGGTTTTTAATAAGAATTATTTATAATTAAAATTAAAGTTTAATTGAAATTAGGATTTGTTTTCAATAAAATTACCAAAATGTCAAAAACCTATTATAAATAGGCTTAAGCTCTATAGAGCTAGTATTTCTTGCTTTCCCTATTCTGTAAGAATTATAGAGTTCTCTCAGCCTATTCTGTAGATATCGTTAAAAGTCGAACACTTATATGGCTACAGTGGTTAAGATGGATCTATTTTAGAAACTGTTCGAGGGATATAATAAGATAAAAATCAAGCTTCGGAATATGGTATGAAATAAGTTTCTGTTTTATTATGATTTGTGTTAATCATTTTATATGATTAAAGAGATCTTGGTTTTTGGGAAATCAAAAGTTACGAGTAAACATTCCATTGCGGTCAATATCAGACACAATGTAGTTAGTTGAAAGTTCTATAATCTATTTTTTACATTTCTTACAACTACAATCAAGTACCATATGCATACAGGCCAAATAATGGCTTTAATGGCTTTAAATGAACAATTTATTTTATAATCTTGATTGTCTAATACTTTTGGATATAGATGGATATTTGGAAGTGCTTAACAAGGTTTCTCCTGGATCAATTAATTGGAAGCAGGCATCAAAGCCTCCAATTAATATGTCATTCAGAAAAGTAGAGAATTGCAATTAGATCATAAAGATTGGGAGAAAGTTTAAATTTTCCCTTGTGAATGTGGGTGGAAATGATATAGTACCAGGAAACAAGAAGCTAATACTTGGTAATCTCAATTATCTATTAGGGATTGATTACTATTTCCAAATAAAATGCCTTGATCCAATTGAGGGATCTTACTTCTCGAGCTAGGGAATCATGTAAGATCTTATGTTTGAAAAATCAAAGTCTTATTCCTCCTTTTCTATAAACATCATTTGCCTGTTGTAACTTCTTGAACAGTACGAAAATTCGTAAATTCTTTTTCAATGTTCTTGTGGCCATTAATGAGACATAATATGCTTTAACTTCTGGAGAACTTGAGATACCACTCCTAAGGAAAAGAGATAACTGGTGTAGAAACAAAAAGTTAAAAGCTATGATAGAACTTCCCAGATTACTAATTTGATAAGCACCAAGTGCATTATTGAATAGCAATATGAAAAGAGTAGGAAAGCTGGAAATAGTAGATGTAAGAATTTCTATAGTTATTATTCCTAACAAGAGTATCCGTATGTGATAAAGCAAACATACGAAAGAGGGGGTGAATTATGTGTGACTTGAAAGTTAAAAACAAAAGGAGCCTATTACAAAAGTGAAGGAGCCTCTTGCTAAAATGAACACACACATAATATAATGCCAAAATTTAAAAGTTAAGATAAGAGAAAAAATGATGTAGTCGATTTATATTGGTTCAACGGATAACTTAATCCTACATCCAGCCCTCAAATGTCTAACTTGAGTGTTTCATTAAAATCCCAAGTAGTTATTTGACGAGCCTCTTCAAGCTCACAAGTACATATTTTTTAGGATTCTCCAACCTTAAAAACTAGTACTATTAAGCTAGCCTCTAAAAGCTCTCAACAAATGAAAATGTAATTTGCTCGATATAAGCTTCAATGATCTCTCTCATAAAAGAATTTTCACTCTCTAAAGGACAAGAGATTTGAAATGATATCACTTTCAAGAGAATTGATGTTATAGATATATTTTAAGAGTATGATCTATTTTCACAAAAGCAATGGCTCTTCCTTAAGTAGGCATTTCCTTCAACTAGTCGTTACTTCACTGTCGTCCTTAGTCAACTGGATGGATTTAAATCTGAATAACTTCAATGTTATCTTTGCCAAAAATCTTCTAGTAATCACGAGGCTAATATACGACCTTCATAATTAGTAGGATTCTTTTAGATAAACCATTTCTAATAAGGTAAGTTCATAAAGAAGGTTCTTTCAAGAAACAAAGCATATTTCTTATGATTTTATTTCAGAAATATGCTTTTATTTCCTTTTGAGAATTAACCTATTAACAATAAAAGGAAATAACTCCAATGATAAAAAGATTCTTCCAGATATTATGAAATAAATAAGGTAAGCTCGTTAGGAAGGTTTTTATAAGAAAGGAAGCATTTATCTTATGGTTTTATTTCCTTTTGAGAATTAGACCGTTAATAGTACAAGGAAATAAATAAAATTTGAATTTTAAAATACTATGAGGTTATCATAAAAATCATTAATAATAAACCTTGAGCTAACAATAGAGTGAACTGACTCCCAGAAGTAGTAGCAATTACAAAAACAAAATTTGCCTACTTGCTATCACTAAGTGGGATATTTATAATATCCTAATATTATTTGAGATAAGTTAAAATTGTTGGAAATTTTGGATAAGATCCGATCTCAACCGCAAGAGAATAATTACGAAACTTTTTGTATTTTAATTTCTCAAAAATAAAAATTACTTTAGTTCTACAAAATGATTAATACATAAATCATAATAAAGCATGAATTTTAATTTGTACCTTATTTCATAGCTTGATTATTTTTCTTGTCGTATTCCTCCAATAGTTTTCAAAACCGGTTTATTTCAACTACGGTAGCTGTGTAAATATCTAGCCTTTGATGGTATCTATAAAATAAGTTCAAAGAACTGTGTAACTGCTACAAAGAGGGTTAGGCAAAGAGTGCTAGCTTCTTTAAAGCTTAAGCCTATTTATAATAAGTTCTGGATATTTTAGTAATTTTATTGAAATTAAAATATAATTTTAATTAAGCTTTAATTAGAATTACAAGTAATTCTAATTAATTACCAATTATGTCTAAATAAGATCCAATATCTCATGTTGATCCTTATTTATTAAATTTCTCGTATTTAATCATAAAGTTTCTCAAACTTTACAATCAAGTCTAACTTGATTAAAATATATTTGTTCTCTTCAACCCGTTCTTTACGTGAGATCTATTAGGTTCCCAAATATGTTGGTAATGATTATAAATTATAACTCTAATTAATATTTATAATTAGATAAATTAAAAATCCTTTTAATTTATTTTTAATTAAATAATTTATAATCCTTGATCAAGATTGATGTCTAGCGACACATTATGACTACCCAAATGCTTAGGAATGTAAAAGTGGTTTTAACTAAACATTTCGTGCATCATTTTTCATATAATTTAACCCTTTCATCATACAATGCTTCGATTAGATATAGATCATGAAATTAACGTCGACTATATTTTCAATCCAATCACATTAGTTCTTCGTCATTAGCTATTGATTCAAAATTTGTAAACCATTTACAAAACATCATTATACCTTGGCCAAGGATTTCTCGAATCAGTACTAATTGAGAACAACAGAACATTCTCCCTAATTACTTTAGGGTGATGAATCCCATCTTGATCACTCTATTACCTTTATATAGTTTATGCTACATCTAATGACTACCGACTAAACAACCTATGATTAGATTAGGTTATAAGTAATATCAAAATATAGCAATCTCTATACAAGATAACTTTGAAAACCTTAAGTTAAAAGATCACTTATACAATCATCATAATGAGAATTTCCATAAATATACAATTAATGTTCCATATGGATTTCTCATATCGAGTAAATTCAGTGAACTTGTTCTTTAACAAGCATCCACATGTTTATTTAAAGATCCCCATACTTTATCCTTTGAGATTGACTACTTCCTTTATAAGGAATAACATAAAGTGTACTAGTATTTTTACATTCTATTAATGTTCAATTTCTAATTGGTCGTATATAATTTTATAATTGTTAATTTTAATAGAATAATGACTAGAAACAATTTAGGGATAATACATAAATGCAATATGAATTTTATAATTATAATCTCATTATATTTTCATTTACAATATATAATTACCCAATGGATTTTATCTTATATATTTAAATGTATACAAGATAAAGAATTTCTTTAAATTATTTTTGTCAATAAACTACAATTAATCAATTGTTTAAAGGTTATAAACTAAAAAATAAAAAATATGAAAATAGCGATAATAAAACCTAAAAATATGGATGTAATCACAACTATCAAAATCTTATTATGAAAGTTGTTAATCATAGGATTTTGAAGGTTCTTGAGCATTAACATTTCTATTCCTTGAATAAATTGCCAATAGTGGTGTTGTATCACTAGTCCCCTCGAGAAAGACACCTTGTCCTCAAGGTGAAAATCAGGGAATTGAACCTTATGTAATTTATAATTCTCCTAACTCATTTCTTTTGGAGGACGATCATGCCATAGAACTACGAGCTCAAAAATAGATTTTTCCTCCTTTTTTGATCCATCGATGATGTAAGAATTCAGAACGTGAAAAATTGAGCTCCTGCTCTGAATTAATAGGTGTGGCATAGGGGGTGAATGGGTTGTTAAAGGATGCAACCAAGATGACCATATTCTCATTCACACTTAAAGATCAAGTCAAGACATGGTTAAACTCTCTTAGCCCAAAAAAAGTGACAATATGGGAGTAGTTGAATCAAGCTTTTCTAGCTAAAGACTTCCCCTTATGGAAGAGCAAAATGATCATAAATGAAATAACAAATTTTCAACAAATTAAAGGAGAATCATTGAATGAAGCATGGGAAAGATTTAAGGACTTACAAAGAAGTTATCTACACTATAACTTACCCAAGGAGTTCTTATTGTAAACCATCTACAATGAAGTCAATACACTTACAAGAGGTGCTATTGGCATAATAATTAGAGGCTCACTGATGAGGAAGATGGTAGATGTTGAACATGATTTATTAGAAGAGATGGTAAACAACAATTGTCTATAGACATTAGAGAGGAGCAAATATCAACCAACCTTTAGAGATCAAAAGGGAGTGCTTCTTTTTAATTCAGTGACAGCATTACAGGCTAAAGTAGCAAACCTACCTAAGCAAATAAACAATCTAAAATCCATTTCAATCTACTACAAGCAATACATCATGGATGCAAATTGTGTAGTCAAGAAGACTATGTTGTAGTTGATTGCTTCCTAATTGATAACACCCTTATTCGAATGCTTATAATCATAGGTAGATACCTAAATATCTCTTGGTTTAATAACGTAGGAATTAAATGAGAACATAAGGCCTACCATGATTTTAGTAACATAGGCTTAGTTTATTGGAATCAAAGATGGATAAGCTAATGGAAGTATTTAGCTCCAAGTTCATGAGCTAAACTGAGAACCAAAAGAGGATAGAAGCTAAGTTTCGACCAAATTGCAAAAAAATTATGCTTCTTCCATCCATAATTTGGAGGTTCAAGTGGGGCAACTCACAAACATATTGTCTGCATGAAGTATGGAGAGTCTTTTGAGTAATATAAAGTCTAATTTAAGAGAGCAATCACACTTAAAAGTAGTAAAAAGTTAGAAGAACCAACCAAGAAGAAGGTTGAAACCTACTAAGAAGGAAGCCAAAAGAAGGATGATAAAAAGGAAGAGAAGAAGGAGGAACCATTATATGTCCCACCACTTTTATATGTTCCTAAGATTTCATTCCCACAAGGGTTGAAAAAGAATCAAATGGAAACTCAATTTACAAAGTTTTTAAAGAAGTTGAAAAAATTGCAAATTAACTTGTCCTTTATGGAAGCTTAAGAGAACATGCCCAAGTACACAAAGTTTTTCAAAAACATCCTATCAAAAAATTGGATTTGGGAGGATAATCAAACGGTCTCATTGATAGAGACTTGCAACTTCATAATTACCAACCATATTCCCTCAAAATTGGCAAATCTAAGGAGTTTACCCTGTATAGTTGGTAATTTAGAATTCTCTAAGTGTTTATTGACTTAGGTGCAAGTATTAACTTATGTCTTTACCTATTTTCAAGAAATTGGGGCTAGGAGATGTGAAGTCAATGTCTATACTCCTTTAATTGGTGAGTCAATCAATAAGGAAATCATTTGGCGTGGTGGAGGATATGTCAGTTAATGTGGACAATTTTATTATTTTTGTGAATTCCTTGGTGCTAGATTTTGAAAAGGATCAATATCTTCCATTAATTCTTAGTAAACCATTCAAGAATACAAGCAGAGCATTGGTGGATGTTGATGAAGGAAAATTGATTCTTTGGATTGGTGATGAATAGGTTAAGGTCAATATGAGCAAGGTGTTGAAGAATCTGAAGAAGGCCAACACTTATATTAAATTGATGTGGTTGATAAGAGTGTAAAAGAGCAAGAGGAGAACTTTAAAGAAGACGATAATTTTGGCAATGTGTAAGATGATGAAGATTTAAAGGAGGAAGAGTTGCGTAAGAAATCAAAACATGAAATCTTAGTAAGGCCGAAAGCACCCATGCTACCTTCAATTGAGAAACCACCCACTCTAGAGTTGAAATCCTTACCCACACATTTTAGATATATCTTTCTAGGTGAGGATAATTACTATACCCATTATAATTTTAAACAAGCTAGATGGGGAACAAGAAAAGAGAAAGGTGCAAAAGGGTGTAGTTTTGGGACATAAAATATCGTGCAAATATATAGAAGTGGATAGAGCTAAAACTAAGGTTATTGAGAAGCTTCCACCACCCTTTGACTTAAAAACAAAAATGAAATGGTCAAGCTAGTGACCTTAAAATTAGCATGTTATTGTTTAGAAGGTTTTCATAATTTCTTATATGTAAGTTAGTTTGATTGATGGATGTTCACAATATGAAGTGCGTAAAAATATTATGGAATATGTCCAAAGGGTATATAATATCGTGCAAATTAAAACACCATACCCTTTGTTATGATCCTGAAAAAATGCACGGTTGTGCAAATGAGCAGGTTTGACACCTAAACCCCTTTACTAAAATTATGCATGGTTAAGTCACACTTGCACAATCGTGCAATTGTGAGTGTGACTTAACCGTTCCCCCCTCCCAATCCCCATCCTATTTATTTGTTATCTCTTCTTTCTCCCCCCTCTCACTTATTCTCTTTAGTCAGCTCCCAACCCCTTTTTACTCAATTTTCAAGCATATTTCACTCTTTCTTCCTTTTTTACATACTTTACCTATGGATTTAGTGATTCTCACAAAAAGAAGGTAAGAAATTCCAAAAAAATCACTCTAAAATTGTTCTTGCACCTCATTATTTTGATTTCCAAATCTTGGAAGAATTAAGGCTTAAAGATAAAGAGGAATCTTTGAGTACAAATACTAATTAGAAAAAGTTTGTTCATTTTGATCATCTTCTGTATGAAGAACTTACCCTATAATTCTACACTACCCTAAGTTAAGAGCCAAACAAGTTAGACAATTTTTTGCTTAAATTAAAAGGGGAACCATGCAACTTAGATCATAATATTATGGAAGATATTTTTGGCTTCCCCAAAACCAAAATAGTAAAATCCCATAAAGATTTTCATGACAACATATATTAGAGGAAATTAACTAGATAGAAAGTGTTTGAACCATATGATGCACCAAATAATTTAATTAGGAGTCCAGAACACTTATTTCTACACACATTTTCCATACAATAGTTACTAAAAAAAGTAGCTATTTAGGTATAAGATTCTTGATAATCGCATTGACTTAGTATCATGATATTGTTGTTATTAAGATTTTCAATAATACATACTTAAGGAAGGCAAAAACCATAAAGTCCTATGGTGTGGAATTTCATGATATAAGCTCTTGATTGAACAGAGGATGGGACAGGTACCATCAAGTTCAACCCACAATTACAACATCAAGAGGAAAATTGAGTACATAATTTGATGAAGAAGAAAAAGTTTAAGAGAAGGTGCTCAACAAAATAAAAGAACGACAAAAAGCTATAGGAAGAATAGCTGCCATGGAAGCACAATTGAAGTAGGAAGTGTGACAACAATGCTACCAAACAAAGAAATGATTGAAGTATTTTGCAATACAAGGCATCCAAGTTCCTTTTCCAACACCATCACCACCATAATCCCCATAAATGTTTTTGTCATTATTTCTTTTTATTTTTGTTTGTTATATTAATTATATGAGTTTTTTTTAATTGTGTCTTTTGCCATATTGAGGGTAATATGCTTTTCAAATGTGGGGACATATATGCAATTGCACTTTCGATTATGTTTGACATTGCAATTGCATTATGTTGATTTTTTATTGTGTTTACATTATGTAAATTTTTTTGTTGCATGATGTTGCATTGTGCATTTTGTGTATTTATGTGAATGTATCAATCACATGGAATTGAAAGGAATTAGCTTAACTATGAGCATTATCACTTAATTTATGAAGAAGCATTAACTTGTGAAGTTTGTGTTTTAAGTTTTTTTAGATGAATATGCATATTAGTTAGAATATTATACCCACCCTTTCATTTTATGACACTTTTTTAAATGCTCTTATGATTGAATGAATTTAATTTGGTACGCATCATTAGTAGCCTTTCGTGGGAATGGATTAACCAGGAAGAAATGTTGTAAGTTTGAGTATAAAAATAAACATAAATGAATATATAAATAAATAATGTTCTTATTTTGTTGGCTCTTTTTTAAAGAAATTAGGGTTAAGAATAGAGCTAGTAGTCACTTGTAAGTTGTTACATAGTTGAGTGAATGGGAGACCTTCCTGATAAAATGCTAGAATGACACTCCAACAAAGCTTGAAAGAAAATAACCTTATTAAGTAACCGAGGGACACTCACGGAAAAATATTTACCTTTGTATCAAAAGACTAGGTGATCATTAAACAAAAATAAAAAATTAGGTGTTTTAAATAAAAATGAAGCCTATTGATCTTTTTGTGAAGTGTTAAGAAATTTTCATAAGTAGGTACTTCGTGATGACCTACCTTTTCAAATTAGTAACTAAGAATTATGGCAAGCTTATAAGTGCTATAGATGTATGAATAAGGTGTTAATACTTTGGCTGACATGTATATGTAAATCAAAACACTTAAATATGAATGAAACAAGTTAGTATTTTAGATCTTTTTTAATGATTGATGTTTATGGGTGAGTTAATTCCATGAGATTTGACGTCATTGTACCATTGTTGTATTGTTGCATGAATTTGTGATTTGTATTTTATGTTTTGTTTATTTTATGGTGTTAGTTTTTCTTAGGTACAAGCAAAGTTTTAAGTGTGAAGTTGATATGTGTGTTTTAGAGTGTGTTTGCTAGGTTGTAGAATGGTTTTTTAAGAGATAATCACTTTTTTATGACCTAGATTTATGTTTTTTTTCAGTGTTTTGTGTATTTTGTTTGATGATTGTTGATTAGAGTAGGAACTTGGTCTTATTACATGTTTTCGGGGATGTTTAATAGGTTAGGATGATGAGTTGAGATAGGAAACTCCAAGAAAAATAAAAGAAAAAGGTGGAGGAAGAGAACTGTCATGATCATGCACTTACATGATCATGCAATATGGAAGTTGGAGCAACTAGAGACTCTCCATCACGATCATGCAAAGTGCATAATTAAGTATGCAGGTAAGAAGATGTGCACGATCGCACAAATGGCAGATTTTTCTAGTCATGAGATTTTTGTGTTTATGATGATTTGAGGTTATTTTGGGATATAAATAAGTAAGGAGACCCTAGAAAGAGCCCTAGGAGGATAGAAAAGTATAAAGGGCAAAACACAAAAAGAGGTGGTTGGATATCAAATAAGTATATTAAAGAGGCAAAAATTTCAGAAGAACATAGTTTTAGAATTTCCCAGCTCAAGACAAGAAAAAGAATACATCTAAGATTCAATCTTCTACATTTCCTTTTCTTTCCTTGTTCTTGAATGTTGATTATGAACAATTGTGGATTTATTTTAGCTACAAATTCCTAAATTTGTTTTAGGGATCACTCTTGAAATATTTTGTTAAAATTTTACAATCTTGATTTAATAGAGATACACATTGTAGTGTTTATTGTTTTTATATTCAATCCGAATCGAGAGGTTAGGTTGAACTATCTGTGTTATGTTATCCAGCAAGAGCTAGTACCATAATAGACATATAAATATTATATTAATAGGTAATTGAAGAGAGTTCTTAATTGTTTATTAGTTACCCATAGGATTACTTCAAATCTAATTGGATAGTTAGGGAGAGTTTTGAGAGATCAAAAGGTCACAATTCAATTCTTATTTATTTTAGCTAGAATTACTTGGTTTGATCTTGAGAGAGGGTAATTATAACTATTAGATATCTATAGTTGAGTATTGTTAAATCAAGAAGGTGAATTGAAAACAAAGCAAAGATAGAAGTAATTCCTAAATTGTCATTATTGATTAATCAATAAATTCACTGCTGCTTTTTAATTATTCAATTATCAAATTTTTTAATTTAGTTTATTTTCTAGTTACATTATCATATTGTTTACCTTAAACAAAGTGTTACAAGAATTCTTTGGTGTCTGTAACAATCCTAATGGGAACAATATTATTTATACTACAAGGATACAACGCATATACTTGTAGTACAAATATATTTAAGAATTACAACCACAATATGGATGGATGGTTGGCGGCTCTCATTAATAGACCAATTTAAAAGGAGTGGTACCGATAGAGATATGAAAACTAGTACTAAATGAATATTCAGCCTAATGGAGATACTTGTGCTACAAACGTAGTGGTTCTCTTGAAAAACATCTTAGATAAGTTTCTAAGCATCAGTTAATAACCTTTGTTTAGTAGTAAGGTTTCTGGTTGACAGGTGGTACTCATGATGAGATGTGTTTGGATGAGCTTAAATAGTTTCGCCTAAAATGAGTTAACAAAGACAACATCTATATCCAAAAAAATTGATTTTAGTATGCAATGTAGGCAAATAATCTCTTTACAAAAAAAAAGGGTGACACTTTTTGCAGTATATAGGTGAGATAAAGGGATGAAGTGAGAGTATTTACTAAGATGATCCATCACCACTAATAATGTGTCATAACCATTAGATTTAGGAAGTCTAGTAATGAAACCAATAGAAAATTTCTCCCATATTTGGTTTGGTTAAAGGGTGAAGCAATCTCGCTAGTATTAAGGCTTAGTATTTGGATTGTTGATACATCATGCAATTTTAAACTCTTGTTTTGATTTATTGTTTCATTGTAGACTAGAAAAATGTTGTTGTCAAATGCTTCAGTGTCTTCAAATAGCCTCTATGTCTTATTTAACCAATAGTTTTGCCTTAATAGAAGGAAGATTATGAATCACCAATCAGTCTTTGTAATTAAATCTTTGATCTACTATCTGGAAATTTAGATTGGTTCATAGGTCTTTGGACAAATCAGCCGTGATCTCCCTTGTGTATAGGTCTTGCTGCAATGTGTCTTGTAGATCCTAAACTTCTACAAAAAAGGGATAACCAATGATATAGCTTGCTAGGGACAACTAGAAAGAGCATTTGCGCCTATATTTTCAACACCTTTCTTATAGACAATAGAAAAATCAAACGGTAGTAATTTGATGAGAAGGCATTGATGTTCCCAGTAGTAAGGCATCAATCCAAAAAAAATTTAAGCTTACATTAGTCAATTTTGATTTTAAAAAATATTTCCCCAACAAATAATGTCTTCATCTTTATAAAGCCAATACTAAATTAAGCAAATTTCTATCATCCACAGAATTTAAACATTTTGAGAATGAAAGAACTTTACTAAAATATGGAATTGGGTGACATTATTATAGAAGAATGGTAATTATCCCACCAAAGAAATGGCTTGCTAAAACTTGGTAATTGAAAAACTAGAATGGTGGTGAGTGCCCTTTTAAGATTTTGGAAGGCCTTCTTTGTTGTTTGAGACTAAAGAAAGCCTTTCTTTTTGGTGAGCTCTATCAATAGTCTAGTAGTGACCACATAATTTTTAACAAAGAGATGATAATAGTCTGCAAGTTCAAAAACCCTTATAATTCTTTGACATTAGATAAGGTAGGCCAAGTTATAATAGATTGGATCTTCTGTAACTCCACCCTATGCCTTTAATAAATACAATATGTCCCAAGAAGGAAATTTGTGACTGACCAAAAAGGCATTTAAAGGCCTTTGCATAGAATTGATGGTCATATAGGAGTTGTAGTGTTGTTTTTAAATGCCTTTGATGTTGTTGGATACCCTTGCTAAACACTTGAATATCATTAAAAAAAAACTAGGATGAATTTGTACAAATGAGGCCTCTAAAAGTCATTCATAGCTAATTAAAAAGTGGATGGGGGCATTATTAAGGCCAAATGTCATTATAATGAATTTATAATTCTCGGACTGAGTTCGAAATGTCATTTTCTATATATTTGTTAGATGAACAAGTATCTGAATGTATCTAGATCGCAAATCAAATTATGATAATATATTTGATCCATGTAATTGATCGAGAAGTTCATCAACATTTGGAATTGGGTATTTGTCAAGAATTATGATTTGATTCAACTTCCGATAGTCTATAAATATAAGCCATGAATTATCTTTCTTCGTAACCAATTGGTAGGGCATGCAAACGGACTCTAATTGGGACATATAAATCTTGTATGTTGTAATTCTTCCACCTATTTTTCAATTTCGAGCTTTTGTGAGTGTGGGTATCTATAGGGTTTAATGTTTGGTGGGTTACAGTTTAGTCGTAATGGTATAAAGTGCAAGTGATTGCGAAAGGGTGGATGTATAGTGGGTTCTCGAAAGACTGAAGCGAATTGGTGAAGAAATTCTTGAATGGCTTTGTGTCTGAGTTTAGTTTCTTTAGCTAGGTACTAGAAGGAAGCTTTAATTGATGGTTTATGAGGCACTCTTTGAAATTTGTATCTTTTTACATTATGCATAAAAATTAGAAGCATCTTATTCTAATCGGCTTAGAACATATTAAGAGAAGTCAACCACTTGATAATTAATATTAAATCAACACCTACAATAGGAAATGGGTAGTAATCTTACGTGATCTACAACTTGGGTACCCAACTAATACATGACAACATATTTGGTCACACCAAATGACATCTCCATTCCTAATTTGCACACCAAAAGAAGGGATAATTTGAGTTAAAAGATTGAGTTCCTTCACCACCTGCTCAGACACAAAATTATGAGTAGAACCACTATCAATTAGAATCAATAGCTTTAGACCCATGAGAGTGCTTTGTAATTTCATAATGGTGCTCGTCATTTTCTCCAAGATGGCATGGAAAATGGTTTCAATCCTCCATAGGAGTTTTGGATACATATTCCTCGACTTCCTCTACTCTCTCTTCATTATCCACGAGCTTCATTATTGTAAGAGTTGGTTGTTTGCAACGATAATCAGTGGGGAATTTTTTGTTAACCTGAAGCATAGTCCCTTCTCTCTTTAACTTTGCCTCTCTACGTCCCATATTCGACCATTGGCGGGAATAATAAATGGGTTCGAAGATTGCAGGCGTGCTGGGTAAGACATGGATGCACTAATATGGTTCTCCAAGCTAGAAGGGTGATTAAGTCGATCCACTAGAGCCCAGTTTGTTTTCTTAGACCTATGAATTGATTAGGCGTTAATTTCATACTTTAAAGATAGATTGCAAGCTTTATATATCAGGGTTTATGGATCCTAATATCATATTTCAATTCTTCTTTCAACCCACTAATAAAAACACCTAACAAAGACACCTAGCAAATAGTGTTCAAACCAATTTTTTACTTGTGCTGCCCTTTTTGCAATTTCTTGCTCGTATTCTTGCACACTACTGACTTATAATATTTTCAAAATATATAAATTTCAAATAAAATTTGTTTTAATAATTAAAATATATTTAAAATAGATATTAATTTTTAAATTATTTATTTTAATAAAATATAATACTTTATCAATAAATATTATACAAGAGATTAAAATAAATTTATTTAATGAAAAACAATTTATCTTTAAGTTTTATCTAATATGTAATTATTATCAGTGATAAAAATTTAACTATATTGATATTAACAACCAAAAATGTTTCGTTTTTATTTGAAAGAAAAACTAAAACTAAAACTACAACTACAATAGAAAACAGAGGTGGAACCAAAATAAATTACGTGATATTTATAATGTCTTAATATTATTTGAGATAAGTTAAAATACCATAACATAAAATTATGGATAACAAAACCTAAAAGTGTGGATGTAATCATATGTAATAAAATCTTATTCTAAAAGTTGTTTAGCATAGGATTTTGAAGGTTAGTGAGAGGGGGCATGTCTCCTCCTTGATTAAGTCATTAAAGGTGGTCTTGTATCAGAATTTCAAGGTATTTCAGTCTTTGCCTTGACATAATCATTATATCTTAGATATTACGATTAATTTTTTGATGTTGGGTTTTAAGTCTTTCAGGATAAGATTCTGTCAATTGGAATCTTCTTCCTTGAGCTTCTTAGTTCTATGGAGCCAAGATTGGTCAACTAGAACCTTATTGCCAAGGGTGATAACGGTATGATATATTGAAATTTTCACGTGCACTTGTGAAGCAAACTGTTAATTCTGCTTAACTTGCCTATAGTGTTACAATGTGTGTGATTTTTTTGTAGTGATTTTCCTCTGATCAGCCCATCTCTAACCTCCCACATTTACCTTCTTTTCCACTGTAGATGAGCAAAAGAGGTTAAATGCTATCTACATAATCTGTGTGGCACGGAAACTTGGTTGTTCCATATTCTTGTTGCCTAAGACATCATGGAGGTATATATGTATATACTAAGTGAGGTTAATTGGTTTTTAAAAAGTTAACGAAGCTTTCTATGCTCCTTGAACATGGCTACACTTGGTTGGACAGATCTTTAGTTGGATGTGTGGTAGCTTGTAGTCTAATATGTTAATATGATTTGGGTGGCGGGTAAATCAGAAGATGATTCTTACACTTGCAGTGAACATAATGTGCTAGAGTTTGCAAAAGGCAGTGTAAGAGGGAGAGTGGATCTGTTAGTGGTGAAGATGAAATCTCCACCTTATGTGGCAGTAAGGCTTGAACTTGAATAATAATATTGAGGATATTAACTACTTCAGAGACTACAGTCTGCCCACAGATGGAGAAAGAGGATGGAAGGGATGCAATACATACATGTCTTATGCATGTTACATACATACAAGTAGCAATAGTACTTAATATGGTTTAGTTTCAAACAATCTAAATAACTCACTTGATTTGGATTTCTTGTCCCATTTTGGAAATGAACTAGTACATGGTATTTATAGATACATAAGACACCTCTTTGAAACAATACAACTCTTGGAAAACATAATATAGTGAATGCAATAAACATGCGTAAGAAAAATATAATGAATCTCAAAATACATGAACCAAATAATGAATCAAGTTTAATTAAATGTTCCACTAATATAATTGCATTTTTTAAAATCCTCCTTTAAACTTGATTCTTCCTGGTAATTCCAATCCACGCATGTAGCTTAGCAAAACTTTCAAACGTTAATCCTTTGGTAAAAATATCGGCTACTTGACTATCACTTCTCACAAATGAAAGCTCAACTTCTTAGTTCTCAACACACTACCTTATAAAAT
>JAOSBN010000005.1:23634122-23708104 GCA_027563595.1 Erythroxylum suave
AATATCGGCTACTTGACTATCACTTCTCACAAATGAAAGCTCAACTTCTTAGTTCTCAACACACTACCTTATAAAATGAAACTTTTGTATCTATATGCTTAGTTCGATCATGGAAGATAAGATTCTTCCCTAATGCTATAGCAGATTTATTATCCATAAAAATAGAGGTAGCTCCATCTTAAGCTACATGTAGCATCTTTAACAACCTTCTCAACGAAATTGCATGTGTGATTTAAGAAGCAACTGCAACATATTCAGCTTCACATGTAGACAAAGTCACAATAGGTTGTTTTTTAGAACTTCAAGTAAAAGCAGTGTCACCTATGAAAAATATAAACCTGTTTGTGCTCTTTTTATCATCAACATCACCTCCTTAATCACTATCACTATAATCAATGAGTCGAAAATTTAATGAAGAAGATTAGTTCAAACCATAGTTAATAGTATATTTGATATTTTGCAAAATGCTTTTAGCCATTGCCATACGAGTACTAGTTAGAGCTTACATAAAATGACTTATAACCCCCACTCCAAAGAGAATATCAAGTTTTGTGCAAGTCAAATGCCCCAAGCTTCCAACAAGACTCCTAAAACTTTTCACCTTCATCAAAATTTGACAATTTTGTTGCACAATTAATTAGGATATTAATGGGCTTGCAATTCTTCATCTTAAATTTCTCAAGAATCTTTCTTGCACAAGCCTCTTAAGAAATAAAGATACCATCATCATCTTGCTTCACTTCAATACCAAGGAAATAAGACATAAGTCCTATATCAATCATTTCAAATTTTTTAGTCACCACCTTCTTAAACTCTTCGAACATCTTTGAATTGTTACCCGTAAAATCAAGTCATCAGCATATAGGCATACAAGAAGAATGCTTCCATTTTCACCTCCTTTAACATAAAGAGAATGTTCTTAGGGACATTTGATGAATCCATGGCTTTGGAAATACCTATCAATGCGGCTATACCAAGCTATTGGAGCTTGTTTCAAGCCATATAATGCCTTATTTAATTTCAACACTTTATCTTCATGCCTTTTCACCAAGTACCTTAATGGTTATTGGATAAACACGTCATACTCAAAGTAGCCATTCAAGAATGCTGATTTGACATCCATTTGATAAATCTTCCATCTCTTTTGTACTACCAAGGAAATGATTAATTGAATGGTCTCTAGTCAAGCCACAGGAGTAAACACCTCATCATAATCTACTTGATGTTGTTGATTATAGCCTTTAGCAATAAGTCTTGCCTTGTATCTCTCTACTTCTTCTTGAACATTTCTTTTGACTTTATACACCCATTTCACACCAATCTCCTTTTACCCCTTTAGAAGAGTAGAAAGCTCCCATGTGTCATTCTTTTGAATTGCTTGAATCTCTTCATCCATCGTTCATCTCCATTTCATTTCTTGTACAGCTTTTTTAAAGTGCAGCAACTCGAAATCGGCAAAGGGACAAAATAGTGTTGTATTTTTTACCATCTCCGTGGACTCATAAAGATCTCATAGACTCCTTCTTCCTTTAGGACCCTCATACGAGCTTTGAGGGGGACTTTCATTTCTTTTAGGATTGGGTGATTGAGGAGGAGTATGAATATCTTCATGTCAGTCATGGTCAAAATCTTTAATAATCGGAAATGAAACACTTTCTTCGTTTTTAGAGAAATCCTACTGCTATAAACTTTCTTCATCAAAATCAACATCTTTACTAATTATAATCTTCCCATTGGTAGGATTAAACAACTTATAGCCCTTAGAATTACAACTATAACCAATGAAGACATACTTTTCATTTTTGTCATCTAACTTCAATCTCATCTCTTTAGGAACATAAACATATGCTATGCTTCTAAAAATTTGTAAATGAGAAACACTTGGCTTCTTAGTACTCCAAGCTTCATGGGAAGTCATCCCATGAACACTTATAATAGGGGATAAGTTGGACAAGTATACAACGTAAGCGATAGCTTCGGCCCAAAACTCCTTGGCCATATTATTACTCTTTAGCATGCTCCTTGCCATGTTGAGAATATATCTATTATTACGTTCCACAACTTCATTTTGTTGCAGAAAGTATGGAACTGTAAGAAAATGACAAATGCCTTTAACTTCACAAAATTTGTTGAACTCCAACGAAATGAACTCTCCCCCCCTATCCGTCATCAAAGATTTGATGACAAATCCACTCTCATTTTCAACTTGTGCTTTGAACTTTTGGAGAACTCCAAAAGCTGCATCCTTCTTATTCAAAAAATAAACCAAGTTTTACGAGAAAAATCATCAATAAAGAGTAAGAAATAGTCTGCTTTACTATAAGAAGATGACTTGATTGGGCCACAAACATCGACATGAATAAGTTGAAGTGGCTTAATGTTTCTCGTGGAGGACTCCTTTGGAAAAGACTTTCTCACTTGCTTTCCTATGACACACCCTTCACATAATTGATTAGGTTGAGCAATGAGAGGCAAACCATTCACCATATTCTCCTTTGCTAATAAATTTAATCCTTCAAAATTTAGATGACCAAATCTCATATGCCAAAGCTAAGAGAAGTCTTTGACACATGTCTTCAAGCATCTTGGGTGATCAACATTGACATTAAACTTGAACATTCTATTCTTGGACATAGGTACCCTTGCTATTAAGTTTTGTGCTTCATCTCTCAAAGTACAACAAGAATCTTTTAAATGGATATCATATCCATTTTCTAGCAAATGTCCCATACTCAAGATATTTGCTTTCAAAGAAGGAACATAATAGACTTATGAAATAAGTCTATAACCACCACTGTTTATAAAGGCAAGAATATCAACTTTGCCTTCAATTGAAACTTGTGAATCATTACCAAAAACAATTTCTCCTTTTTTTGTTCTTCTCATCAAGCTCCAGGAATAACTCTTTATTGCCATTCATATGGTTGTTAGCACTAATGTCAAGATGCCATAAGAATTTATTTTCTTCTCCTTTGTTAGCCAATAACAAAAGTGGTTCTTCTTCTTCTTCTTCTTTCATCTCCACAAGATGAGCCTCTCATTGGTTGCTAGTAGCACTCTTAACATTCATAAGAATAATGACCATATTTATGCTAATTATGACATTGAATATTAGATTTGTTATACCCTCTTCCTCCTCCTCTCTTATAGTAATAACTTCCATGACCTCTTGAGTTTTGAGATTGTTGGCTTGACTCTTCACTATTAAAGTGATGTGTGTCTCTTCCACGACCACGACCACGGCCACGATGATTTCTACCTCTTTCATAGCCTTAACTATGACCTCTTCCTCTTCTTTTTCCTTATGAGCTAATGGATTCTTGCTTCTTGTCTTTCAAAGAGACCTTTGCTTGAAAGGCTTAAACTAGTGGCTCCTTCTTCTTCAATCTTTCTTCATAAGCTTGTTTGCAAGGATCCTTATAGTTCATCAATGGTCATGGCTTCCAAATCTTGAGATTGTTCAATAGCTATGGCAACAAGGTCAATTTTTGAATCAAGAGTATGAATAAATTTCTACACAACAATAACATCTTCCAAATTCTCGCTATATCTCCTCATTTAATTGGTAGTTGCCAGGACTCTTGTGAAATAGTCATGGATGGATTCAATCTCTTTCACGTGTAAGGATTCAAATTCTCCTCTCAATGTTTAAAGACGCACCTTCTTCACATTTTCAACTCCTCTATGGGCCTTTGAAAAATCACCTAAGCTTCCTTTGATTTTGTCGCATTTGACACTTTGTCAACCATTTCATCATCCAATGTCGCATCAATGATGCTCAGAGTGTGTTGATCCAATCTACAATTCTTTTGCAAAGTGTTCCTTTGTTGTTGATTTAAAGCTCCTTCGTTTTCCAGTTCATCATATCCTTGTTCTATTATCTCTCATGCAATTTGAAAGCCAAAAATCGCCTTCATACGCACACGCCACCTATCATGTTTTTTTTTTTGGTGAGTTTGGGGATTGAAACAATGGAATTAAACATCTTTAAAATAATATATTTGATACCATGAAGCACCTCTTTGAAACAACGTAACTCTTGAAAACATACGATAATAAATGTAAGACACATGTATAAGAAAAATATAATCAATCTCAAAGTACATGAACCAAATAATAAATCAAGTTTAATTAAATATTCCACTAATATAATTGCATTTTTTAACAATATGCTGCATCCCTCTTCCTTGCATGTTTTGTACGATGTAATTCACCAGGTTTTCTTCCACCTGACTTAGTTTACCGTGAAATGGTAAATTAATTATATAATACACATACTGCTGCTAACATTTTCTTTTTTTTTTTTTTTTGGATAAACATACTACTACTAACTGAAATAATAAAATACACGCTTTGCTTGTTTTATTATTTGGGCTGCTCTGCTTGGCCCAATTAATAAAATCTTTATTTACATAGAGCAAAGCGAATGCTTCAATTCCCGACTGTCTGCAGTTACCCTTTTTCATCGGAGACAGAGCACTTAGAAAATTATTCTCAAACTGACCGAACCAGTGCACGGCCCTTTTAGGGTTCTGGTGAGATGCGTGCTTCCATTTTTTTTTCCTGTCTTTTTCATTGAATTTTTGTAACTTCGTGTTAGGCTTTTGGCCTGATGCTTATCTTAGGTTTGTGGAGGTCTCATTTATTGCCTGTAATGTGTTTCTTTTTCTATTGCAAGTTTCATTCTTCCTTTTACTCTGTCATTGCTTCTTTCATTTGTTAGTTTCTTTCGAATTGGGGATTGAAAAAGAGTTCATTGCTACCGTAACAATGTTATGCTAGTTGGCTAGCTGTTGTTAGGAGTTTAATCTTGTTGGTGGTTGTATTGATAATTCAATATTCTCTTTAATGTTTAGGGTTGGATGCAAATTTTCAGTATTTTGTGGGGAATGATATAATTGTATCTCATACTTCGGTAATTATTTTGCACTTTTTATTTTGATATAAATTGTTGGTGGGATTTTTCTTCGTGTAATTAGGGAATGGAATCCTCTGATGATGAGGTTGATGCTGTGACTCAATCAGTGTCAAACTACTACTTCCTGGACGACAAGAATGAGCCAATCTCGTTTTGTTCGCTGCCTATTCAATGGACTGAAACTGAGGGGGTAGATGACAAGAAAAGGACAGACATATTCTTACATGGAGCTGTGGATAATGGGCTCCAGAAGATTTGCAAGGAAGTCATGGCATGGAAGTTTGATCTGACAAATGCAATTCCAGACATATTTGTCCTCACCAAGGATAACAGTTGCATCAAACTAGGCAAGCCAAGAAAGAGCTTTGAGGAGACAATTAGGACAGCCTTAATTACAGTGCAATGTCTCCATTTTGCAAGGAGAAATCCAGAAGCCTCTGGGAAATCTGTGTGGGATCACCTATCAAGAGCTTTTCGGTAATCCTTGTAATCTACTATTTATTTGATGCTTGACGTTTTTTGTGCATCATTACTTAAAAGCTATTTTTAAATTTGTAGCTCACTGGACATTCGACCTTCTCAAGATGATTTGGTTGACCACATGGCTTTAATCCAGGAAGCTGTCAGAAAGGATGAGTACTTAGCAAAGTGTAAGGTTGTAACATCATTATGCCCCCTTGCTGGATATTTTTACTGAAAATATCTTTATTGTACTCACAAAAGATCATCATAGATATTGTATATACTTTGGGAGCTCAAACTTCGATTAGCCGTTGTTGAATGGCATTATATTTATATGATTTTCTAGAGTGGTGAGGTTGAGCTTATTGTTGCCTACACATGCAACAATGATGGGTATTTGTTTCCTTATGGTTCCTTAATTTTGTTCAAATGACATCTAAAATTACCCATTTAGGTTTTATAGTTTCATTGTAACAAAATTGATTTATTTATGGTTTTTAAATGATGATGAAATTTACATGGAGTGATGCTGTTTTCTAGATGTTTAACTATATTTTCTGTCTGCAGTTTTTGCTCACATTTATTGAGGAGAAGCCAAGGAAGAGGGTGCTTTTGGACGAGGTCATACTGTTATGACTATTGTGTTTGTCTATCCATATTGTGATTATTTTCCTATATGGAGTTATTGTAGCAAATGGGGATTTTGCTTTGCAGGATGTTCAGACTACAAAAATATCTGAATTCATTGTTGACAATGTTGTTGATGCTGATGATGATGGTGATGAGGAATGCATCTCTGAAGATGATGAAGTTGACTCTGGTGAAGAGGGTGACTTATTTGATTCTGTTTGTGCATTTTGTGACAATGGTGGAGATCTTCTGTGGTATAGTTCTCTACTGGTTTCTTTTTTCTCTCATTGCTAATTGTGCTTTCTGCTGTTGACATGCCAAAGAAAAGTTATTTTTTCATTATCCTAGTGATTAGTTTTATACTGATTGTGTCTTTCACTTTTAATAATAAAGCCTTTGGCTTCCCTGTTAAAGAAATTGACAACGTGGGACTTCTGTGTTGGTTATTATTAGTATTCTTTTATGCATGAAGTTGTATCACCTCTTGAAATTCATCTTTTCTGTGGTTAGTGCTCGTCTGGTCAAGTTTTACTGTCATTTTATTATTGCTTACTTCTCAGCTTATCCGCTTTAATATTTGAAACCATACAGCTGTGAAGGGAGATGCATGAGATCATTTCATGCAACTGTAGAAGCTGGAGAGGAATCCGTTTGTGACTCTCTTGGATTAATTGATGAAGAGGTCATGGTATGCTATTGTTACTTGTTTTACACCTACTTTTTATTTTGCTGTCATGTCATCAATTTTCATTTTTGTTTCCTCTTTTTTGGCAGGCAATTGAAAATTTTATCTGCAAGAATTGTAAATATGCTCAACATCAATGCTTTTCTTGTGGAAAGTTGGGATCTTCTGTTAAATCGGCTGGTGCTGAGGTACACTTTTGCTTAAAAAGATTTTAATCTTCTCTTTCTTGTCATATTTTTCTCTGTGCCATTTTCCAGTTCTAAATATTTACATTGGATAAGCCACAAAAAGCGCACGTACAAGGTAATTAAAAGCATTAAAACATATTTTGGGAAAATGGTGGAAAAAACATGTTAAACGAATTGAATATTATTTATAGATTACTTATTTAATCTTTTTCTAGAATCTGGTTTGCTCTTCCAATCCAAATAATCAAGAACCAAGAAATGCTTGGATGTTTTATTGTGGTTAAGACTTTTTTTTAATCATAAATTCATATACCTGTGAGGACTTTATTTATAGATACTTTATGCTTTACACTGATTCAAACAGTCTGATTCACTGTCTGATCAGTTTATTAGTCTTTCCTATTCGCGAATTGATTTTTTTATGCTGAACACCACTCCCCTACTTATTGTGTTGCAAACAAAGTACCTTTAAATTGAAAGAAGCGTGCAAAAACCTAGAAACATATAACATATCAACTAATACTTATCAATGCTGTATCTTTTAATTGATCTCTAGGGATTATTATTGTGTGCAGTTCTTCAACTAACTTTTTTCAGGTCTTTCGGTGTGCTAATGCAACTTGTGGTTACTTTTACCATCCACATTGTGTGGCAAGATTGCTCTACCCAAATGATGAAAATGCAGCTTTAGGATTGCAGAAGCAAATCACTGCAGGGGAATCTTTTGCATGCCCTATACATAAGTGTACTGTTTGCAAACAAGGAGAGAATAAGAAGAATGTGGAGTTACAATTTGCTGTATGCAGGCGGTGTCCAACATCGTACCATCGAAAATGCTTGCCTAGGTTACAAAACCTCCTTATCACTTTAATGGTTCTGTTTGTTTAGCATTTTTTATAGTTGTTCTCATGCTTTGATCAGGGAGATTGCTTTTGAAAATTTAGAGGAAGAAAATATCAGTATAAGGGCATGGGAAAAGCTGTTACCTAATCGCATACTGATCTACTGCTTGTAAGCACTTTATCAAGCTCTCTCTGTCCCTCTCTGTCTGACAATCAGGGCTGCTTGATTCTCCCTCTCATCAGTTCCTATTTTCTGTTTTGGCAAAACTGAAAACTTTTAATGTGGCTTTTTTTTTGTTGGTCAAGAAAACATGAGATTGATGAAGAACTTGGGACTCCTGTGAGAGACCACGTAAAATTTCCTGACGTTGAAGAGAAAGAAAAGCGAGCTGTAGAGCTGCCTCGAACTGGAGGTAAACCTCTATTGAAGAAGAGAAGGTTAATTTCTGAAGATTCTTCCCCTGAAACAACTGTTGGGAAAGCCACTAAGACAAAGAAGCTTGAAATTACCAAGAAAAATAAAAACATGTCAGAAAGATTAGCTTCCTTGAAGAAAGTGGGGACAAATGTTTTATCCAGGAAGTCCTTGAAGGTAAATAAGAAGTTCATTTCAAAGGAGGTTCCTAAAGCTGCAACAGCTATTGAGAACAGGACATCACTGGGTGACATGTTATTTGATGTTATGGTGAAAAGTCCTGAACGAGGAAAGCGTGGGAAGCAGGATATGCTTGGAAATGAACTTAACAAAAACACACTAGTTAAGATGGCAACTAAAAGTTTAAGCAGTGAACTCCCTGCTTTAGATTCTGAAATAGAAAGAAGGTGACGTTGTACTTTAGCTTCTTAATGGTTACACTCTCTTGAGTCTCTTTCTACTGCAATGTCTTTGGAATTTTTATTTTTAACATGTTATGTACTTTCCAGAGTTAAGGCTTTGATGAAAGAGGCTGAATCTTCAATATCCTTAGAGGATGTGATAAGAAAGCATGAAGTTCCATCAACACATACTTCCTCATCGAGAGCTGCTGTGGACAAAACTATTACACTGGGGAAGGTTGAGGGAGCAGTTGAGGTATATTTGTCAAACTTTCTTATTTGGAAATTATAGCTGCGTGAGATTTTTATTATTTTTTAAGGATTTTTTTTCCTGATCTTCATCAACTAGGCTGCAAGAACGGCTTTGAAGAAGCTGGAACGAGGATGCAGTTTAGATGATGCCAAAGCTGTTTGTGAACCAGAGGTTCTTGGTCAAATGCATAAGTGGAAGGTGATTATTTATACACATTATGCCATTACTGTCATCTAATCTCTCGGTATTGCTTAATATATTGAAATTTTTAGGTGCTTTCTACTATTCACATTTCTTTCTCCAAATATTTACCTTCTTGCTAAAGTAGAATGGAGAAAATAGCAGGCTTCCATGAGTTGGGACTGAAGCTAGTTGGGTATGAGTTGATTACTCCCTTCTCTTCTAATGCTGCCAAGATCATTCCCCTTGAGTTTTTTCACTGAGTAGGCAGATAATAGGTTATTTCTTTAATTTTCCGTATGTTTGCATGCATATACATAGTGTTGAATGTTTACAGTGTGGTTGTTCTCTTGATAACGCAAGTTTCTTCATTTGGAGAAGCAGTCATTTTCAGTGCTAATGAGTGTCTACTGAAATACAACCTGTCAGTAATTTTTTTCCCCAATAATGCTAGGAACACCTCTTAATGTGACTTTTATAAGAAAAAGCCTTGATTTGTCTTTGTTCAACTTTGTTATCTGTGTAGACCAAACTTAAAGTATATCTCGCACCTTTTATACATGGCATGCGCTACTCATCCTATGGTCGCCATTTTACTAAAGTGGATAAGCTTCAAGAGGTAATCAGATCTTTGTTTTAGTTAATTGGTACAGTCAGTTTTTCCAGCTAAATAATTTGTTCATTTGCATTTGGTTATTTGTTGTTTGTGCTGGATAGAAACATATTTTCCTTTCAAACACATAAAGTTATTATTAGAGATGAACTTGTAGTCGATTGTATGTCCTAACCCAGCACAAAGGGTTTGGTTAATATTGAATTATGGCTTGGGCTGCGTAACAAAGCTTCTTCCATTTATTTTACTTGTTGAAATATGAAAGAAAAGAATTGACGATAGAATGGGACCTTTTTTATGTTGCTGCTCACATGTTTTTGGTGTGGGTTTGTATTTCAGATGTCAATATGCACACCTGTATTATATTCCGCAAATTTGCTAAACCTTGATGTTACTTCCAATTGTCACTTGAATTAGTTCCCTATTGCCTTCTAAGGGCTGCCTCTAAATGGCACCCAATCATTTATTGCTCTCGCTTTCCCTGATGATGTTGAAATGATTCCGGTTCTTCGTAGTCAAATGGTTTCTACCTGTAAACACCTCAAAATTCTATAATGCACATATGTGTGCTCACTGGAGACGGACATACTTTGTAATATCTAATACGTTTTTAGGTATATTTATGTCAATAAGTTTAGGAGCTGTTTGTTTTTGTTGTGAGTTGCGGATTTTGTTGTGATTGTCAAAAATATAAAAATAAATGACAATCTTGTTTGGTTCAAAATGGTTTTTGTTTTTGGTTTTCAAAACTAAAGAAATTCACAACTTGTTGCAAAAACTTATCAAAACAAAAAAATTACGCTTTCATGGATTTTGTCAACAGGTTGCTGAAAATTTTCTTTCCTTTTCCTTTCTTAATTATCACTTTCACTCTCAGATCTATACTTCCACCATTATTATCATCATCACCGGATCCATAGTGACCACCACTGCCATACCCATCACCACCATGTTCATAAGCTATCACCATCAAGTTCACCTCCATGTTCACCATGCCCACTACACCATACCCACTACCATATGAACTAAATCCACCACCACCAGCGTCATCACTATTGCAATATCCATGGTAACCCAATGGCAACGAGTGTAATTTATTGAAGATGATTGAAAAAGTGGGTTGTAGACAATCCCATAATAGTAGATAGCCCCTTAATTAAGGGATTATTCTGAGAGATTATCCTTAGCTGTAATATCTAGCTATATTGGGGATATTTCCTAATAACGAGTCTTCCTAAATTAGGAGACTACCACCACTATGTAACCTAGCTCTATATAATGACCTATGGGTCTGTAGCATATGTAAGATAGAACTTTCAATAAATATCAAAGTTTACATGGTATCAGAGCCACACGCTCTTCCATGAACTGTAAGGCTGCAATGGTGGGATCTCGATCTTCATCCCTCGAGACCACCAGTAGCTCAACCCCTTTCTCTGGATCAGGAAATCAACTTGATTCAGTTAGCATACAACCAAAAAATTCCCTACAAATTTCAATCCCGAAGCTGAATGGAAGAAAATACATAGAATGGTCCCAATCAGCCCGTCTTGTAATTACTAGAAAAGGAAAGATAGGGTATATAATAGGAGCAATCCAAGCTCCAAGATCAGAAGGCTCGAATTTTGACTAGTGGTGCTTGGAGAATGCCATGGTTATAGCCTGGCTCATGAATTCCATGGAACCAAGGGTTGGAAGACCCTTTATCTTTCTCCCGACAGCCAGAGATGTATGGAAAGCAGTTAAAGAAACATACTCAGACCTGGAAAACTATGCTCAGTTGTTTGAACTCAATTCAAAAATGTGGAAGATGTAGCAGGGTGAGCAAGATGTGACTGCTTATTATAATGAGATGACTATAATATGGCAGGAGTTGGATCTATTTGAGGAAACAAAGTGGAAAGATCCAGAAGATGCAGCCCAATATAGAGAGAAAGTTGACAGAGGATGAGTATTTGTATTTATTGCTGGCTTGAAGGCAGAATTGGATGAAGTTAGGTGACAGATTTTGGGGCGCAGGCCACTACCATCAATCAAAGAAGTCTTCTTTGAAGTCAGAAGAGAGGAAGCTAGGAAGAGTGTCATGTTGAAAAAAATGACACCATGGATTTCTAGAATGAAGGTTCAGCTGTTGTCTCAAAGAATAGTGACAGTGAGGGTGAGAAAGGTAAAAACAAAAAGAAAACTTGGTGTGATTTTTGTAAAAAAACCATGGCATACAAAAGATATCTGTTGGAAGATACATGGCAAACCAGCAGACTGGAAGAAAAAAGCACTAGTAGAGAAGGAGAAGGGAAAGCTTTGCTAGCTGGGAACCAGTCCAGTCATGACCAGGATACCTCCAGCTCAACTAGGACCTTTCCTTTCACAAAGAAACAGCTGGATCATTTGTACACGTTCCTTCTAGCTGAGAATACCAAAAAACCTTCTTGTTCTGTAGTCCAGTCAGGTATAATTTTTCCAAAAGCCTTTGTTTGTTCTATACCCTCGTACTCTTGGATGGTTGACTCTGGAGCCACCGATCACATGACTGGTAGTTCCAAATTTTTCTCTTCTTACTCACCGTGTGCAGGAAACCAGAAAATTAGAATTGCAGATGGTTCCTTAGCTTTAGTCGCAGGAAAAGGGACAGTCCCTATTTCAGATACCTTAACCCTAAAAATTGTTCTTCACATTCCCAATCTATCGTATAACCTTGTTTCTGTTAGCAAGGTAACCAAAGATATGAATTGCAAAGCTAATTTTTGGTCGACTCATTGTATGTTTCAAGATTTGGAATCGGGGGGATGATTGGGGTTGCTAAGGTTACTAGAGACTTATATATCTTGCAAGAAGAAGACAAGAAACATGGAGGAGGAAGCTGTCACATTACTGTTAGCAAGGAGGAGGAAGAAATAATGATGTGGCATTATACGTTAGGACATCCTAGTTTACGATACCTAAAGTGTGCGCTACCTCATTTATCTATCAATAAAAGTACTAGTTTTCAATGTGAATGTTGTGAATTAGCTAAACTTCATAGAAGTCATTACCCCATTAACAACAACCGGTGTTCGGAGCCATTTATGTTAATTCACATTGATTTATGGGGTCCCTCTAGAACTCAAACACCTAATGGGAAGCGGTGGTTCCTCACTTTCATTGATGACTATTCTAGGGTCACATGGGTATTTCTTTTGGGAGATAAATCGGATGTTTGTGCCACATTTGTGTCCTTCTATAACATGGTTAGAACTCAATTTAAAAAGGAGATTAGAATGTTAAGAAGTGACAACGGGAAGGAGTATGTGAACTTGGCCTTAAAAGACTTCCTAGATAGCAAAGGGATTATCCATCAAACCTTCTGCAATTACACCCCACAGCAGAATGGAATTTCTGAACGTAAAAATAGACACCTTTTAGAGGTAGCTAGAGCAATCAGCTTTCAAACACATGTCCCAAAATACCTATGGGGAGAAGCAGTTCTCACTGCCAAATTTTTGATCAATAGACTTCCCTCCAAAACCTTAAAATTCCAAACCCCGTTACAAACCTTCACTTCCTTCTTTCTAAACACAAAACCGAACCCACTTGTCCCTCAAAAAATATTTGGAAGCATTGTTTTTGTCTATAACCATGATCCCAAGAAATCCAAACTAGATCCTAAAGCTATCAAATGTATCTTTGTTGGATACTCTAGAACCCAAAAGGGACATAAGTGTTTTGATCCAACATCCCGGAAATTTTTTACCTCTATGGATGTTACATTTTTTCAAGGTAAACCTTATGATAGTCACACTCATCTTAAGGGGGAGTATTTAAGTGAGGAAGATGAGAGGTCTAGTGGAAAAAAAATTGAGATATTGAACTATTGAACCTAGAAGGACCAGTAGTAAAAAAGATTACTGGTTAGGGGGAGGAAATAGAAAATCAGGAGGAAGCGAGAAGTGAAAAGTAGAGAACATTTCACGGTGCAGTATATAGCAGGGGAGCAAGGGAAGTAATCTTTGATACAACCCAATTATCATCTCCGAATCTGACTCCTAACCCCTCACCACTAAGACTGAAATTAATAGTACACAACCAGGTAACTCTAAATGATCTTCCTAGTGATATTTTTCATGATCTTCCTAGTGATATTTTTCTTCCTATTGCAATGAGAAAAGGAAAAAGATCATGCACACAATACCCTACTTCAAACTTTGTCTCTAATGCAAACTTTTCTCCAACTTTTCCTGCCTTTATTTCCACACTAACTAGTGCAAAAATTCCAAACAATGTACACGATGCTCTAGCTGTTCCTGAGTGGAGGAAGGTAGTTTTGGAAGGGTTAAAGGCCCTGGAAAAGAATGGCACTTGGAAGAAAACAGATCTGCCAAGAGGGAAAAAAACTGGTTGGATGTCGGTGGATATTTACCATTAAATACAATGCAGATGGTTCAATAGAAAGACATAAAGCTAGGTTGGTGGCAAAGGGTTACACTCAAGCATTTGGGGTGGACTACACTGAAACATTTTCTCCAGTGGCAAAATTGAACACTGTCAGGGTCCTATTGTCAATGGCTGCATGTTTAGACTAGCCCCTAGTCCAACTAGATGTGAAAAATGCTTTCTTGAATGGTGATTTAGAAGAGGAAGCGTACATGGAACCACATCCTGGGTTCAAAGAGGGTTCAAAGAGCTTACAAGGTGTGCAAACTTAGAAGATCCCTATATGGACTGAAACAGTCCCAAGAGCCTGGTTTGATAGATTCACCAAGTTTGTAACAAGTCCGGGGTATTTCCAAGGCCAGTCAGATCATACCTTGTTTACTAAAAGGATTGGGAAGGTAAAATTGCTGTCCTAACAGTGTATGTGGATGATATCATAATCACTGGAAGTGATCTTGTGTAGATAGAGAAGTTACAAGCTCAACTCGGGAAGGAATTTGAAGTAAAAAACTTGGGGCAACTTAGATATTTTCTTGGCATGGAAGTAGCTCAATCCAAGAAGGGAATTGTGGTGACTCAAAGAAAGTATACTTTGGATTTATTAAAAGAAACATGTTTAAGTGGTTGTAAACCTTATGATACATCAGTGGAACCAGGAAAGAAACTTGGACAAAAATGGGGTTCCAGTAAATAAGGAGAGGTACCAGAGGCTTGTTGGGAAATTAGTTTACTTATCTCACACAAGGCCAGATATAGCATTTACAATGAGCTTAGTCAGCCAATTTATGCACTCACCATATGAAGAACACTTGGAGGCTGTTATCAGAATTTTGAAGTATCTAAAGGGATGTCCTGGTAAGGGATTGTTCTTTGAGAAGGAGGAAGAAAGAAGCATAGAAGTCTATACAGATGCAGACTATGCTGGCTCAATAACCGACAGAAGATCAACATCAGGCTACTGCACCTATTTATGGGGAAATATGGTAACATGGAGAAATAAAAAGCAAGATGTAGTATCTAGGAGTAGTGCAAAAGCTGAGTACAGGGCTATGGCTCAAGGAGTGTGTGAAGTCTTGTGGCTTCGAAGAGTTATGAGTGAGTTAAATTTGGAAGTTAAGCTTCCCATGAAGTTGTATTGTGATAATAAGGCAGCCATTAATATTGCACACAATCCAGTACTTCGCGAAAGGATAAAGCATATAGAGGTTGATAAACACTTTATCAAGGAAAAAATGGAAGGTGGAAGCATATGTATTCCATTTGTTCCTATTAAAGAATAGAGAGTGGATGTCTTCGCAAAGGGGCTGTTAAGACAACCATTTGAAGAGCAAATTAGCAAGTTGGGCATGATAGACATCTTTGCACGAACTTGAGGGGGAGTGTAGACAATCCCATAATAGTAGATAGTCTCTTAATTAAGGGATTATTCTTGGAGATTATCCTTAGCTGTAATATCTAGCTATATTAGGGATATTTGTATGTTAGGGATATTTCCTCATAAGGAGTCTTCCTAAATTGGGAGACTACCACCACTATGCAACCATGTCTATATAATGACCTATGGGTCTGCAGCATATATAAGATAGAACTTTCAATAAATATCGAAGTCTACATGGGCAGCACAGCATCTCCTTTCAATCCCAAGTCAGTCCACGGGACATTCACTCTTTAACTTCTGCTTTAAAAAGTTCACACTTTTTTCCTAATTGCCTTTTGTTTGTTTGAAGGAGTATTTGCCTCTGGAATTAATAACCCAGGCTCTTTTACAGAACTAAAGATGTTTTTTTAAAAAGGTAAATTGAATTAATTGAAAAGTTTTTACATTACAAGCAGTTCTCCAGCCTGAGACAAGAGACTAGAGAGAGACTATGCAAGCTAAAAGCAAAACTACAGTTTAACATGACCAAGACTTGAAGTCTGAAGGACAGATTTCATCCAAGCTCATATCAAATTCCAATCCCCAGATAGTCTTGGCAAATCTCCTTTGTAGTACTTCTTTACTATTCAGCTCCATTATGCATCTCCATAATTCTCGTTGAATCAGCTATTCCGCTACTGCATAACAAATTAATTTTGTTAGCTAAAAGCTGTTCCTTATCTGGTTAATGAGTTCTTGAAGTAACTGATAGCTAAGCTTCTCTTTGTCTTGGTATGTTCTCTGGTTCCTTTCCCTCCAAGTAGCATAAATGGTTCTATGAAATGCTATTTTTTATACTAAGAGGTTGTCCTTATGCATTTTTTGTTCATGACTGAGCCATTTCACCATATCAGACCATTCATCTTTGATGACCAGCTGTTTGCCAAGCTTCTGCATCACAAACCATATGCTAGAGAAAAAAATTACATTGGAAGAATAGGTGGTTTAGTGTTTCAGATTGTTGTTTGCATAGCTTACAATTTTGCGGAATATTGTTACCTCTCATTCTGTCCTGAGTTGCCAATCTTTGCCTTAATACTAACCATAGGATGAAGGTGATCTTAGGAAGTGCTTGGTTGAACCATGCTACTTTGAACCAGGTTCTTTGTGATTGGCTTCTGAACAGCTCCTTGCAGGACCTATTATTGAGTATGTCTGAGGGATGATGACAGTGGTGTAAGAGAAGAGAGTAAAAGGAAAAAAAAAAAAAAAAAACCTAAGATAGAAGGGATAGAGGGGTGAAAGAATAGGAACCAAAACTTTTTAGTTTTATTTCTTTGTTCCTGGACCTTTTTCCTCCAACAGTTTTTCATTAGCATAGCATTAACACATATTTAATGTTTATTTATGGTAATGAAAAATATGTAAAATAAATGGGAAAAATTATGAAGTAGCCACATATAACAATTTTACATTTTCAAGGAAAATTTTGTGTTACTCTTGTAATCAATTTATAAATATTAGATAAACAGGTTTTTGGTTTTAGTTGTTACAAATTTCAACTAAATAGGTTTCTTTAATAAAAAACAGAAATTTAAAACATAAAACAAAACCTAAAAACTAAAACTAAAAATCACGACAGAAAAACACAAGTGAAACCAAATAGCTCTTTAGTTTCTTTGATTATGAACATGTGGTTGCAAATTTTAAACTATCATTTTTTCTATGCAGATTGCTGACATGCTCCATTGGTATGTAGAAGATGGTGACACGGTAATATTTTGTGTTTCATGTTTTCATTGGAAAAATGGAGTAGATTTGTTTCTTGGCTGTGGAACTGATTTTTTAACTTACTACTTGCATAATTAGATTTGCATATGTATGAGTGAGAATCTCTTTTTCAAATTTCTTGTTAAATATTCTTGTAAGAGGTATTTCAAGACTTGTAGGGTTCATCAGCTGATGATTTCTTTTGCCCGACTATCTGCTTTTTTAAGGAAGATTTTTGAGTGAGAAGCTCATATCACGTTGGTTATCTTATTGGTTGACTTAGTGTATTCAGCGCACTGACAGGCAATATATTGATTGCCAGCTCTTCTGATCTAATTATTACTAATGGCCAGGGAAGATTTTGCTTTCTGGCGAAACCTTGATGAAATTGGGTGATGAGCATTAAACTGAAGGATAAAATTTCAAGTCAGTTTAGTATTATACCACACTCGCCAATTCTGATGCATAGGTGGCAATTCACACATATTATGTGAAATAATATGATGATGTAATGAGATAATTAAATGGAGAGGAAAGGATCGAATGAGTTAGCTACTGATGTCTACAGAAAATATTTTTGATTTTCTTCCTTGGGATTAGAGATGGCAGGTGGCCTGAACTGCAGACTGATGTCAACGGACCAGGCCCAGAAAGGCCTTTGCCTCCTGACACAAAACAACGTCGTTTTGTTCTTATGTTTAGGAAACAGGCTGCTCAAAATGACATTGTTTTGGGAAGTTTCCCAAAATGATGTTTTGAACAATGCGAGTGGTAGGCTGAGATTGGGCCTCAAATTAGGGTTGGATCAAGTTAATCTGGCAATGAGACCGGTCTTGCTTGGACCATTGTCATCCCTATCTGGGATTCTCAAGGCCTACAAGACTCCGGGCCGGGCTCGAGCAGCAGATTAGGGGGTTGGACCGGGCCAGACACCAGCAACAGGCCTGGCCCTGCCCAGACTGTTTCCATCCCTATGTGAGATGTGATTGCATTTCAGTGGGATATAACGCCTTGTAGATGTGATCTACTTGCTTAGTGACTTATATTTACTGTTATTGCTTTTAAATGCTGACTACTTGGGTATATGTTTTCTGCGAACAGATTGTTGACTTCTGCTGTGGTGCTAACGATTTTAGTTGGATAATGAAAAATAAATTGGAAGAGACAGGGAAGAAATGCTTTTACCGAAATTATGACTTTATTCAGCCAAAGGTACATCTTTTTTGCTATATTAGAAAATCAAACTTACAACCTATTAATTAGTTTTTGCACTTTCTAGATGACCGGAGATGTGCATCCTATAGGTTATAGTCTCCATGCATATCCATATATTGGTATACTTATACAATGCTGTACTTGCATTGGTCTGGTCTGTTTGTTTGGGTTTGTTTTTATGTTTGTTTTTGTTGTTTGGGTTTGTTTGTTGTTATTTGTTTTTGCTACTACCTTAGCCGGCGGTCTATAAGAAAACAGTCTCTGTATTTCTATCGGAGATGCGGGCATGATTGTGTACATCTTACCCTTCCCATATCCTGCTTAGGCGGGATTTTGGGTATGTTTGGTTTGGTTTGGTTAGATGACCGGAGATGATATCTTGAATCCTCTTTCATGTGCTTTGAACTTGTGCCACCTCGAGCCTAAAGTTCTGCCTTTCGCTTGGTATTTCAGTATGTTGTATCGTTTATGTCAACTGTCTAAGGTTAATAAGAAGCAACTAATTATAGACTTGGTAAATTTATTACATATGCTCGTGAAGATAAGCATGAATTTGTAGAAATAATTGTACCAAGGTCCCTTTTATAAATTCCTAATTCTAATCTTGTTTTTAGGTTTTCTTTGTGAGATTTTAGTATTTAGCTTTAATTGGTTCTTTGATTGGCTTCAAAATGTTCTGTAGTTTGTGATGTTCTGGTTTATCTGCATAATTTTGGTAAGTCCAGTTATTATGATCTGGTCAAGTTTCTTTTATTCCTGCCCTTCGGATGCATTCTTCTGTATTTGGTGTCGGGCTCTGTGCATGAGTTTGTTCTGCATATCCATTTGCAATATAATTGTAGAACTCATTTGCAATATATTGTTAAACACATTACTTTGTGACAGAATGATTTCAACTTCGAGAGGAGGGATTGGATGACAGTTCATCCTGATGAGCTTCCAACAACTGGTTCACGATTGGTGAGACTCATTTTTCTTTCTAATAAAAGAATGGTGAAAGGACAAAATCATTGTTGAAGTTTTCCCAGTGTTTTAACTACACTTTACTAATTGAGTAGATCATGGGGCTAAATCCACCTTTTGGAGTTCAAGCAGTTCTGGCAAACAAGTTCATTGATAAGGCTCTTGAATTTAGACCAAAACTCCTCATCCTTATTGTTCCACCAGAAACAGAAAGGTAAAAGGTCAAATTTTGTTTTTCTTTTCTTTTTCTTTCTTATATATCTTTAGTTTAATTTTTTCAGGTTAGACAAGAAGAATCCACCTTATGATCTTGTTTGGGAGAAGGATCAATTTTTATCAGGAAAGGTAAATAGAAAATTCTTGGACTTGGGTCTGATTTAGTATTAGATTTCAGCATATTGCAGCTTACCTTTTTTTCCATTATCCTCTGCAGTCATTTTATCTGCCAGGTTCAATAGATCAAAATGACAAACAGATTGAGCAGTCGAATTTGATTCCACCACTTCTTTATCTCTGGAGTCGTCGGGATTGGAGTGCTAGACATAATATTATAGCTCGTAAGTATGGTCATGGAGTCAAGAAGTGGGAACGATCAATTAGGGATGAAATGCAGAATTGTTCTTATCAAACGGACGGCCATGATTCTAACGGCAAAGCTTCAGTTTTGGATGATTTTTCGACTAAAATAAAGGAAGCCAAAAATTTTGGTCATGGATTATTTGTTGGTGAGGGTTATGGAGGAAGTGCTTCTCGAGTTGAATGTGACGCTGCAAGTCATGATAGCCGTGGATCTGTGAAGAGTCTGTCTACTGAGACACTAAAGAAGAGAAGTGAAGAAAAGGTTGGAAGAGGACTGATCAACTCCTCACCAGGGGTTATTTCAAATGATGGAAATCTGTCAGCGAACAATGTAAACAATGCAATGCCTCCTCATCGTATGACCAGTATTCTCCTCAATAGATCTTCACAGGAAGGTTTTCCATCTGGATCTGGTGAAATGGCCTCACATGCAGAGGCTTCTGACAACCGTTATCATCATATGGAGCCTGGTTTATCTGGTTCTTACTTGCAGTATGGAACAGATTATAGTGGTAACAGCTCCAGAATTCATGATGACATTAGAAGATATGGCCTAAACAATGACGAGCCTTATTTACATGGAAGCTCCAGAATATCTGGTGGCACAAACTGGGAAGAGCACTGTGCCATGAATATGAGAAAAAGTGGCAAGATCGTTGACCATGGATGCTATGCTGCTGATAGGGACACGGACTTGCAATCACAAGTTCATCTTTATGGTTGTGATTCCCCAAATTTTCGGACACGAGTTCATCTTTATGGACGTGAGTCCCCAGATTTACGGTCACATGTTCATCTGTACGGGCAACCTAGCAATCCCCCTAATCAAAGAAGTCATCCGTTCATGAATGACCCAGGGCCCAGCCATATTAGGCCACTGTCCTCTGTTCTTCCCATGGATCAGTATCCATCTCACTTGAATGAACTGAACCATATGAGGGCGAACAACTGGGGTCTTGAACCACCCCCGGCGAACAGAAATGATTTTTATGCTTCAAGATCGCCCACACTCCAACCTGGATATTTTGGTGATCCAAGGGGATTTCTGTCTGTTCCTCACAATCCTTACCCTCACAACTCTGCAGGTTGGCTCAATGACTAGATATGTAGTACACTACTGTCATCGCCTTACATTTGAGCTTAGGGGCATATTATGCTTGTTATAACATAGTGTACTATATAACCAGACGTCCAATGTTTTTTTGAGTTGGAACATCTTGCCCACTGGCATTTTATGTTACCTCCCGAGTTTCTTGCTATTATCGGCCAGAAGTTGCTTGTGACATTTGAAGGCACACATCACAATTTATATGTTTGATGTGACGCCTTCAAGTGGCTTCTGAGTTGCTGGTTCCTTCTCAACGAGCACTGAAGTTTGGTTATGGAGGTACAGATGCAGGAATTGAGATTGGCAACGGGGTTTTCCAGCCAAATATACCTTTAAGGTTATGACAGCATCTTTCTTAAGAGCTTTATTTTTGAACACCCATGTGCAATTTCTAGCTACAAATCCTTGTCTTAGGTGAAAGGGAAAGGACATTGAGAATAAGTTTTATGTGAGGAAGTCTACCTAGTTCTCATCCCTCCTTTTTGTTTGTTGGGAAAAAAAGGGCGCTAAATGCAAGATTATACGTTGCCAACCTTACAAAGGAGGTACTGACATGTAAAACTAGTTGAAGCTAAATAATGAGTGAAATGTGAGACATGGGTTTTGGAATCGAGTGATTTTCTTAGTAGGAAGAGAAGTGTTTGAAGATGGATCTTGTTAGGTTCCCAAATTGTCAACCTTTGCATCGTTTTTTGTTATTTGGATAAGAAAATGATTTATTATAGCATTTAAATGAGTGAAATGTGAGTCATGGCCTCGTGGGTTTTGGAATCGAGTGATTTTCTTAATAGAAAGAGTAGTGTTTGAAGATGGAGCTTGTTGGGTTCCCAAATTGACAACCTTTGCATCGGTTTCTGTTATTTAGATATGAAAATGATTTATTATAACATTTGCCAACCCTCCTCTTCCTTCAACCCATTTCCAGCTGGTGACCGCCAAAACCTGCGCCACTTAAAAGAAAGGCAATTAGCTAATTTATTTTATGCATTTAAATAGACCGCTAAGATGGTATCTGGTTTCTGCCTGCCGTTTGCTAATAAATACAATAGTGACGAAGCCCATGTTGGCTGTCTACAAAATTGGCCACTTCCCCGTTACTTAGTGGCGAGAAAACAAGATGACTGTGGCGTTGATTTTTTAAATCAAAAACAGCTTAGACCGACGAGAAATTATTATATCGCCTGTTTAAAAAGGAGAAATGAGTCTGATATGTATTATTATTATTTATATAGATATAGATATATGAGATGGAGTTTTGAAAAATCCACACACCTCATAGATAGATTGAGCGGTAGGAGATTTTCGTTCACTCCTCCGTACACGTCGGGATCCTTTGCCAATATGCACGGATATTAGCTTGCAATGGGCACTGCATCTCTTGAATCTTGGCCTCACCTTTCATCTTATATAATATATATATATATATACCCGAATAATTAACAGAGAGTTAGATGTGATAAGAGAAATGGAAGGTGATGAGTTCAAGAACTTCGTCAGGGCATGGGCTATAGCTTCAGCATGCTTGTGTTACTGTTACTATGTATCATCAAGACTCCCAAAGGGTATCCTAAGACTCCTCTCTCTACTACCCATCTTCTACCTTTTTATCATCCTTCCTTTGGACCTCACCATCCTCCATCTTTGTTGCCCAACAGCTTTCTTTCTTACTTGGCTTGCCACCTTCAAGCTGCTCCTCTTCTCTATTGATCAAGGCCCCTTGTACCCACCACCACCAAGTGTCTTCCATTTCATTTGCTTGGCTTGTCTTCCCATAAAACTCAAGCATAATGAGACCGACACTAACCCATCTCACAAATCCGTGTCTCAGTCCAATGCAAACTTAACCTCTTCCACCACATCATGCCTTTACATCCCAAAACCACTTCTGTTGCTTATCAAACTTTTGCTTCTAGTTGCCATATTCCACAGCTATAACTACAGACAATTCATGAACTCTTACATCATCCTAGCTCTGTATTGCGTGCACTTGTACCTTGAGCTGGAGATTGTGCTGGCCATATGTGCCACACCGGCTCTAGGCCTTTTTGGGTTCCAGCTCGAGCCACAGTTCAACGAGCCTTACCTGACCACATCGTTGCAAGATTTTTGGGGCCGTAGATGGAATCTCATGGTTACAAGTATTCTACGGCCTACCGTATACAACCCCGTAAGGCGTTTTTTCACACCTGCAGTGGGGCAAGTGTATGCTGCACTGCCTGCCATTTTGTTGTCGTTTGTTGTGTCAGGTTTAATACATGAGATGTTCTGGTTTTATATGACGCGCGTGAGTCCTACCTGGGAGGTGACGTGGTTCTTTGTCCTCCATGGAGTATGTATGAATGTGGAGGTGGTGGTAAAAAGGATGGTCGGCGGTAGGTGGCGGTTGCACCGGGCGATTTCGGGTCCGTTAACAATTGGATTTGTAGGTGTAACTGCTGTTTGGTTGTTCTTCCCTCAGATATTAAGAAATGAGGTGGACATTAGAGTAATTGGAGAGTATTCAATGTTAAAAGACAAAATAACACATCTTGTTTCTTAGATACTTGGTTGATTGTGTTGGTGTTGTAAGAAAACAAAACAACGAAGGCATTTTTGGACACATGAATAATATTGAGATCATTTCATTCACGTTACTATCTGGAGGCATTCTGTTTCGTGGTGTTAAAATGTATGCCCTCTGTCAACAAAATGTGTATACATATAATGTTATTCTTCGTAGATTTTTTTAGTGAAAACCACAAGGGAGGCCTTGTAATTATTATTATTTAAGTAATAACTTTTTATAAATACATTATGTTTATGTTTTTTATTCAATAGTCATTAAAATTCAGTATAACTCATCTGCTAATGCTAATGAAGGCGTACAGATTGAAATCCTTACCAAACCCACCTCCTGTATTTCTCAATTATATTTCTTTTCTAATTAATTTTGGACTAAAACAAATGAAGGAAAAAGAATATCAACATCTTAATGCTATTAAACACTTGTATTCAGTCTTCTCTCTAGCTTTTATTCTTTAAATTTGTTGTGCTTTTCATATGACTTCTTTATCATTATTGCTTAACTGTCCTTTTAGCATCTGTCTTAGTCTGGGTTCTTTACTATTTATAGCAAACAAGCAACCATAGATTCAGGTCCTTTAAATCACAAATCTTACAAATGAGCACAACACTCAGGAATCCTTGGGATAGTAGGTAACACAAATTGAACTCCCCAAAGGAAAGTTATGAACAAGAAGACTCGATCGATCTCACCAGTAGCAATAAAGCAGAGTGGATCTTGGAAACAAGTTGTGAGGGATAACTCTCTTTAAGAAAAACTGAGATTCCTACCTTCAAGAATCTCTCCCCTTTGGAGGTCCTGAAAGCTAGGGCTTTTAAATGGAACAACACTTTCATAGGTTACTTTATAATTAGGGGACTTCCTTTCACTTTGGTTAGGAAATAGGTAGGTTCACATCTAAAGCTAGTATGAATACAGTTTTGGAAATAAGTATTTGGCATATTCAAGACAAGGCTTTGTTGCTTCAAAAGTGAAAGTCAATAATGGCTTTGAATAAGAAAAACATAATAAGCATTCTCTTGTGGGTAAATTTTCATAATATTCAGCTTGAATATTAGTCCACCATTAAACTGAGCTAATTAACTAGCTCACTGGAAAACCCACTTGTGTACATGAAAACACAACAAATGTAAGGAGAATAGGTTATGTTAGAGTGCTTTTGGAAGTTAAAATTGAGAAACATCCCTAGATTCTTTCAAAATCAAAAGACTTTTTAAGGATGGACAATTAATGGGACTAAGAAATAAAACTAACATATCAATAAAAGCCTCCAAATTTTAAAGGAAGGAAAATAAGAAGGGAAAACATGTATCAAAGCCTATAGATCAGATTGTATATGATGAAATCACCCCATAAAACATTAGGGTATCCACAAAGTACAAAGCTAGAGGGAAAATTTTTGAAGTTGTTGGTAATTCTATGGTGACAATAAAGTAAATGGTGGATGACAAAGCCTAGAGGAGGTGGATAAGGATTATTAGGTCAAATCAGACTTTATTAATAGAAATAAGTTTGCTGAGACACTCTAACGCTTGCACAAAGGAATAAAGTGGTGATAGTAAAAATGATCATCCTATAGGTAGGTCCTTCCACCATTAGGATTGAGAATAAGTTTGAAAGGGACAAGGAGGCAAATGTAGAATATAGTATCAGGAAGAAACTTGGAAGAAAACTAACAAGAAGAGGCCCAAGAGCTTAACTTCTTCCTTATGATTATTACTTTAAATGTCAAGGGCATGAATTTCCCTAAGGAACAATTGATGATGCAATACTTTCTGTTGTCAAAAAGGTTATATACAGTAACAAGGAGGCAAATGTAGATCATAGCATTAAGAAAAACCTAAAAGCAAACCCAAGAAGAAGAGGCCCCAGGGCCTAACTTCTTCCTTATGATTATTACTTAGAATATCAAGGGTGTGAACTATCCCAAGGAACGACTGATGATGCAAAATTTTCCACTATCAAAAGGGCAATGCATGATGACAAGGAGGCAAATGTGGAACATAATAATGAGAAGAAACCTAGAGGAAACCGAAGAAAAAGAGGCCCCAGGGCCTAGCTTCTTCCTCATGATTATTACTTGGAATATCAACAGCATGAATTGACCCAAGAAACAGCTAATGATGCAAGACTTTATGTTATCAAAGAGTCCATGTATAATAGAGATTTTGGAGATAAGAATCAAATTTAATTAGCTCAACAAATATCTATGGATGTTTAAGAATGGTTGATGCCTTATTCTAACCATCAAGTTCACTACAATGGATGGATCGTAATAGAATATGATACAAGAGTGAATATACAGGAGCCCATTATTTCATATTAATGTATCTATAGACAAAGTTCAAGCTAGTTAGAGATATCTTTTATATATATTACTAATCTTAAGTTTCAATGGAGTTACATTTAGAAAGACATAGCTTCTTTAAGTGCCCCCATACATAACCCTTATATTGCACTAAAGGACTTTAATTGTACTTTATTAGCTCAAGAGGCTAAAGGGGACAAATTGAATAAGAGAAATATGAATTTATAGATAGGGAACTATTTTACTGATGTAACTCTAAAAATGTATAAATTTTACACTTAAAGAAACAATTAATGAGGGAATTGGTTAATAAGAAAGAAATTGGATAGGAAAACTTGTGAATAATCAATGGCTTCTCAAATTCCTTGGGAAAATAGCTTATTTTCATGCACCTACATGTTCAGACCACTCTCCTATAAAGATAATTGCTGAGATAGACAATAGTAGGATAAAAGTACCTTTTAAATTCATCAATTTTTTCACTAAGCTAGAGTACTTAAAAATCTATAATTAAAGGGATGAATTAAAGTTCAAAGGTTATAAGGCTTTTACATTATCAAAGAAGCTATAGTCAATCAAAAATAAATTAAAAATACTCCACTTAGAGAATGTGTAAGAAACTAAGGTTTGCATCAATAAAGCAAGGGAGGAGCTAATTCCAAGTAATGTTACCTTAAGAAATAAAACAATTATAGCTTTATCCAAATACTCTTAAGTACTAAAATGTCACCAATATCTAATGAAGCAAAAGGTAAGAGTAACTAGATGAAGTATAGTGATAGAAAAACTAAATTCTTTCATAAATTTTTGTTAGGAAGGAAAAACACTAATAAGATATACTCCTTAAAGAATAGTGAGAGAAAGACTACAAAAGGATAGGAGTAGATCAAGGAGTTGGTACTTTTGCATTTTAAGGAGAAATTAAGACTTAAGAAAGAAACCAAGGTTGTTTAAATATGATGAAGGATTTTATACTAGATTCAATCCTTCCACAACAATGGGAGAAACTAATCAAGCCTTTGAAACATTATAAATTGCTTAGGTATTGAAACATAACTTTAGTGTGTCTAATTTTTAATGTTCTTAACGTCAAGTTCATTAGTGAATTCAAGTCTAGCCCTTATCGTAACATCCTTTATAAAATAATTTCTAAACTAATTACTTTAAGACTTAAGGATGTGTTAAAGATGATCATCAATCCATCATAGGGTGCTTTCTTACAAAAGATAACTATGGGGATAATTTGTTGATTATATAGGAAATATTTAAAAGCTAAAAGAGAAAAAAGCGTTTGAGGAGTTATGCTATGAAGTTGGAATTTAATGACGCTTATGATTTTTTGCTTTAGAGATTTTTACTGGATTTAATAATGTCCTTTGCCTTTCTATGCTCTTTGTTTCATAGATTGAGCAATGCATATCTTATGTATCATACTTCGTATTATTAATTAAGTAACTTACCACACCTTTTCATAGAGCAAAAGGCTTGAGTCAGTGAGATCCTTTGTCTCTATACTTAATCACTTTGTATATATAAGCGTTAACAAGAATGTTATCAAAGAGAATAAATGAGAGTGGTGATTTAATTTATCATTAACCTCATAAAAAGTTGAAGTTATTTTACCTCACTTTTGCAAATGATATACTTCTAATGAGTGTGCAGATCCTAACTCAATTAAGTTACTCATAAAGACTACGCAAAGTTTTAGCAATATTTCAAGATTATCTATAAACCTAAATAAAGAGACCCATTTTATTTTTTTTATGCCTTATTGTTTCATATTGATAATTTATTTAAGTATTAGGCCTCAAACTTTAAATTTTTACCATTTAAATGTTTACGGGTTCCTATATCTAATGAGATTTTCCTATAATGTTTGTCAACCTCTATTTGACTTGATTAAAAGGAGATAGAACATTGGAGTTACAGATTCCTTATATTTGCATGTATACTCCAATTGTTATCAACGGTACTAGAGAATCTCCTAGTCTATTAGTGAAATCTTCTATTCTTACCACTTAACTTGGTCAAGCAAATTGAAAAGTTGTTCAGGAAGTTCATCTGGTAAGGGAGCTTAGTTGAAAGTTCTAAAACTAAACTTAAATGGAGGGATATGTGCTTAACTAATGAAGAAGGGTGATAAAGATTAAATCTACAAGGGTAGAAAACAAAATGTTAATGGCCAACAGAATTTGGAAATTATTTGAGGATAAGAAACTCATTTAGGTTAAGTGACTGCATGCATACAAACACATAGATAGATGCACACATGCACACATATATATACATGTATTAAAGGTTTTTAGAGCATTAATGAATAACCTAGTTATTATATGTATAATAAGAGCTTTTAAAGCATTAATGAACGACCTAGTTATTCTTGGTCCCTTAACCAATTTCCTAAGTTAAGGAGTGTCTTAGATTAGGAGATGAACATTAAAATTGGTAATGGGAGGAAGGCTTGATTTTGGTTTGATAACTAGAATGACTTAGATCTTCTTTAGAGGCTTAAAAGCATATATAATCTTAAGCTTCTGCTTCCTTACTTAGAAAAAGCAGCAGAGGCTATCATAGAAGGGGAGTGGCAATGTAGATTCAAAGGATTCAAGCAAATTATGGAATTAACCCCAACTTATAGACCAAATATGGAGCAACAAGATATATTGATTTGGAGAAGGCATAATTCTGACATATTTACAAATTAATCCTACTTTGAGTTATTCAAAGAGTTAGTTGCACAAGTTTCTAAGAAGGAAATAGCATGGTTTTAAAATAACACTTCAAAGTCCTTATTTGTATTTTGGCTGGAAATTAAAAATAAATTTCAAACCTTAAAGTGAAATGAATTGTCTTAAATAACTATATAAGGAAGTTCTGTAAATGTGTTCATAGGGCACATGAACAACTTCTCCTTCTGTCATTATGCTTAGAGGTTTTATGGCCAAAATGGGAACATATGTAGAATGTTATATTTTGGTGTTACCTAAGCACAATACTTGTCCTAAGTTGAAAGAGTTAGATTCATGCATAAAGGTGCCGAAATTGCATTCAAGGTAATGCTGAATGAAGGGGTTTATACTTTATATAAAGAGAGGAAACTAAGATGTTTTAATAAATAGAACGTAATTCCTTAAGAATTATGCAAGTATAAGTTTAATTAAATCAAGGAAAAATTAATTATTAAAAAGATAGACAGGAATATGAATATGAGCTATAATATAAGGGGGAACTAGATAGCTACTTAGTAGGAGAAGGTCTTGAATTTCATTAGGGGATGATAACATACATATAAAGGATGTAAACTAAGATAAATTGGATGGTAGCTATATAACTATTGCATTAACTAGTGCTTCACCTTCTGTGTTTTAGCTTGGTTCTAGTTGATCCTGTTTTGTCCACATATAATTCTTATGAACACTTGTTATTATACTGATTTTTTAGTATGGTTTATTATTTTTCTAATCTTTCTAGAAAAAATCTTATCATTATTAAACATGACAATATTATTACTAGGTTAATATTTTCTTAAGTACTAAATGGTAAAATTAAGGTTAATTAGTAAGTTACTATGTTCCACATGTTATTTTAATTATAAAAACATATGCACTTACTTCTATGCCCAAAAAAAACTTATGTATGCAAATTTATGTTATTTTTAATAAATATCTAATCGACAACTCTTCACATTGTTTTTAAGAAAAGAAAAGATTTTCTTTTTAATTATGAGAAACCCTTGTCAGAAACTAAATAAGCTTATCATGAGATCTATAACATTTTCTAAAATGACTTCAAAGGAAGAAAATGAGAATCACCAAAAACAGTTATTATAAACAAAGATATGAATACCGTTTCATACCGACCGAAAGGTACTATACTGATCAAAAAAAGTTGGTAACAGAAGTGCTCTTAGTGCCGCTATTCAAAGTACCAATCAGTACGATGAAGTTTGAAAATTACAAGGACTAAATAGCAAAAGAAATTAACAAAATCCCCCCCCCCCCCAACCTGCTTCTCAGTAGCAAAGATATGAATATCATACTGTACTGTCCGAAAAAAGGAGCAATATTACTCTTCACTGTACCAACCTTGGGTATCAGTCAGTACCAAAAGTTTCACCTGGTACTAGTTGGTACCAATTGGTATTCAAAATACCAGTCAGTACTGTGAATTTTGAAAATTATAGATCCTAAATAGCAAAAAACAACAACAAAACCCCTTCCTCCCTCCCCGAGCAGTCTACTCTCACTCTTACCTCTCCTACTCGATTTTTTCTATCTGCCTCTCAAGTATCACTATTCTCACTTGATATCGTTGTCCTCCAACCACCACCCCTCTCCATTACACCTCCCCACCTGTCGTCTGTCTCTCCCTCTCTAGTCACCACCGCACCTCCCTACCTCTCCACCTTTGTCCTCCGCTTGTTGATACCTCTGTCCGCCTCTCCCTCCTTCTCCTATACCTATTGTTGTTCACATCTGTCTATCATTGTCATCACTACTCCTCCTCAGTCTGAAAGTGAAATTAGAATTTCATATCTGATTTTTGGCCCAACCTGGCCCACAAAATCAAATTAAAGTTGTGATTTTTTTGGGTGTGTTCTCAATTGGTTTTTTCTGCTCCTGAATTGCACTTGTGATTATGATGGTTAGAACTTGAAATTGAATTTTGATTTGCATTTGTGATTTGTGAATGGTTAGATTGGAATTGAATGAAATGCATAAGTTTTGTTTTATCTAGTTTGGTGGTTTGGTTTATGTGGAACTTATCTTAAGTTTTCTAATGAAGGCATACATAACTTGAAAGTTGAAAGTTTCAACTTAAAACTAAGAATCTTAAGTAAACTTTTTAGTATTTAAAGTAAATAATTAATTGATACAATATTTTGTTACAGAATTGTTATCCTTAAAATTAGTATAATAGTATTAGGTATTAATTTATTGGATAATATGTTTTGATATTGATATTTAATGTTGAATTGTATTAATAAAATAATTTTGAACTATTTATAATAACTAAATAAACTAAGTTATCCTAATTAGTTAATGAAATAGTATAAATTCCAATGCATAATAGCATTTAAAGAACAAATACTTTCATGTTTCAATCTCTTAATTACAAAGACAACATTAGGGATTACCATTTGTAGTGGTGTTGGCTTTATCATTTCTAGTTAACATGTTATTCACTACTAGCTAGGCAGTGAAAGTTATTCTTGGAACATATTTCTTGAACTAAATAAATCTATACCATATTACCTTGAGGTTCTGCTATGGGAAGATTTCTAAATCTATTTTTTTATATATTTTCCTAAAGCATTATCAAACCATATAATCTTTTCATTCAACTTCTAATTTAGTCTATAGTTAGCAATGACCTTCTTGATTTTATTAAAACCTTTAAATCCAATGATATGATACGATAACTCACTTACATATTTATGTGTATAAGTTAATTACTCAATTTTCTCTAGATATATAAAGGAAAAATTCAAAGCGTTTTAGCACAGTACAATCTTACACAAATCCAAAAAGAGTCTTATATTTTGGATCATTGGATTGTGTTGTATAGTACAATCTTGGTGAATTGTGTTGAATGAAATTAAATTGTATGTGATGTAATCATATAAAATAGATATGCTTATTGTGTATGTTGAATACTTAAAATGTTGTTTTTTTCTTATTATTGAATTGTGTTAGAGAAAATTGAATAGTGTTGGATGAAATTGGATTGTGTATAATGCAATCACACAAAATGAATTATATTATATAATATAGACATGCATATTGTGTAATTGTGTCTATTAAATACTTGAATTATTAGTTTTTGGCTTATAGGTGAATTGTGTTAGATCATTGGATGAAATTGAATTGTGTATAAAGTAATGATATAAAATGACTTATATTACATAAAATAGACATGCATATTATATAATGAAATTAAATGTTCTTGATTTTGATATATGTCTTCATTTACATTTACAAATAAATGGAAGGAAATTTAAGTACTCCTAATCAAACCGCTTCAGGAAGATACAATGATCCAACTTAGGCTCATGCTACATTAGTCCTTGGTATGAAGAACTATACTACTTGCTAGTTTTGCAACAAGCATTTGAAAGATGAAAGAATCACTCTATTAAAGAAGCATTTAGTTGAGATTAAAGGAGATGTGGAACCTTATAAAAAAAGTAAACTATGATGTGAAATGGCAAATGAAAACTTTGTTTGAAGAACATCAACACGAGAAGGATAAAAGAGAGAGATTGAATTAAGAAATTGGCAGTGAAAGTTCGTTTGTTGGTGTTCATAACGATAATGGAAATGTTGAAGGTCGTAGTGGTAGTGGTAGTGTTCCTTCCCAGCAAAAAGTGAATGTTATACTTGGACCTAATGTATGGAACTTTATAAAGAATTGTTACTTTGTATTTGATGATGTCAATCAATTTATATCTAAAGTCAGGAATATAATGGTAAAAGACACATTAAAGGTGAATAGTATTAATGAAAAATTGTGAAAGAAAAGGCTTAGGTAGTTCAAACATGTTAAAAGGAGACGCCCTGATACTCTAGTGAGACGATGTAAGAAAATAATAATTAGAGACTGTAAGAAGAAAAAAAGGAAGACCTAAAAAAAAATAAAAGGAAGTGGTCAAGAATGATATGGTACAGTTAGATCTAATCGAGAACTTAGCTCGCAATAGGAAACCTTCGCGTACTAAGATACAGGTAAAGGATATCTATTAAAGAGAGCATTCACATTCTTGTAGGTTATATGAATTCCTGTATTGTGCATTTATTGCGTAGTATTTACCTCTTAGTTAGTTTAGCTTAGTTAGTTTCCTATTTAGCATAATTTATATATTGACAGGTAGGGTGGAAGTTACTCATACACAGGTCATATTTCCTTTTGGCCTAGTTTACTCTTGTATAAGTATTTTCTCGTATGTATTCTTATCTTACCTTTTATTATTAATCTTTGAAATATTCAATACGTTCGTTATTTTTGTATTGCCTTACCTATTTTTATTATTAATATCACTATTGTTTCTCTTTATTATTTATTTGTATTTATGTAATTATGTTTTTTTACTTAGTTATTTTATTAATTTTTTTATGTTTATTGAACTTAGTTATTTTATTTTATTATTTTTGTTTGGCATGTGTATGCACATCCATTTTTAATTTTGTAGTATCTTAATGACAAATTATATGTGGGTATATCAAAAACAGCCTCTCTACTTAGTATAGGTAAGGTTGCATATTGTTAGACGACCCCAAATCTCGTGTCTCAATGGGACTTCAACTAGGAGTTGATTATAATAGTGAGAAGACTCTATCGAATGCAACAACCTCTTGGACAAATAATCTATAGCTATGTACATGAATTATAAGAACTTTTAGATCAAATAACTCCCCAAGTTGAGGCCCAATTAGGCCTTATAGGTAGAGCCCAATCAAGTAATTAAGCTTGAAGTCCGATGGGACTTAGTTTGCCCAATTTTAAACTTTTTTAAAAATTTTAATTTATTTAATATAATTTTTTAATTAAAATATATAATATGAGAAATTTATTTAATTGAAGATATTACAGCTGATTAATAAAAATGATATTTTTAATGAATGAATACATAAAACATATGTAAAATGATAAAATGAATAAGATGAAATTAAATTCATTTATTGAAGATAAGAAATGAAAAAAGATTATATATTTATATATAACATGAGATATTTATTTAATTGATGATACAAATACAATTGATTTATAAAAAAAGAGATTTTTTATGAATGAATATAGAAAACATACATAAAATGATAACATGATTACAAAAATAAGATGAAACTAAATTCATTTATGAAGGATACGAAATGGAAAAAGATTATATATGATATGAAAATTTCATTTACCTGATGATACAAATATAATAAATTAATAAAAAAGATTTTTAATGAATGAATATATAAAACGTAAATAAAATGATAAAATCAATAAGATGAATTTGTATTCTTTACATATCAATTATTAATATATATAAAAACTATACAATAAATTTTGAATTTAAAAAATTTTCAATTACTATTACTACCTTTATGTACTACGATCTTTTGAATTTAAAAAGGAATCTTCGCAGTTTCAAGTTTGAGAGATTTTTTTTCTTAATTGAAAACTAATTAAATTGAGGGGAAAAAACAAAATAAATTCATATTTTTCGTTTAATTGAAGAGAAATCTTGAAATTATGAGAAATACATTTAATTAATGACAAATACAAAACTCATTTAATTGATAACATAATTTACAAAAAAAGATTGTCCAACATTTTTTATTGATACATTTTACCAAAATTCAATATGAAATCATGAAATAATGTTAGAGTCAGAGACGGGGAGAGCGGAGACTGGAGATTGAAGAGTAGTAAGATAGTAGATATTAAGTGAAGTTGAGAATCTAGAAAAAAAAATAATTAAAAGAATTACATCTTTAATTATAAAAAACTAATGCAATAAACATTAAAAAAAATAAGTAGTTCCAAGAACAAAGATTAAATATAACAAACCTAGAGTACAAGAAAGGGGATAGTAGCTAATCTTTGTAGTTAGGATTGTTAATAATTTACATCACTTCATTTATATGTAGCAACATTATATTTAGTATTGTAGTATTAAAATTAAAGGAATATTAAGCACTTGCTAATAATTAATAAACAATTATATGTATCTTTATCATTAAATATTCTATCAAAATATTTTTCAATTGAATGAGTACAAGAGTGACTAGTCACTTACACATCAATACCAATGGTTGTATTAACATACAAATTAAAAAATACAAGGTAAGACAATATAAAATAGCAGAAATTGATTTATCGCAAAGAAAAGAGTTTACCCTCAATATATTCGTCATTTAACGAACTTCGGACACACATAAGTGCTTCTATAATAAAATGATGAAGTTGAGCATGATAAGACTAATAACGCGATCATCAATGCCAAAAGTGGACTCAGAAGTGATAGTTGATGAAGGAATTGCTAATGAGTCTTATGTAGCTACTTGCATAATCAAAAAATCACTTCCACGATTCTTTTACAATGATAATACATAGAACTGCATACCTTCAACTTCGACCACATAATCTTCCACCAAATATTTATCCAACTCTATCATATTATACGAAGCCCTAGCCCTTTTTTATTTCATGAATTTTATAAATGAAAATCACAAGTTGCTCTTAGAAGATGAGCCCGAACCTAAACTTGAACTTGAAGTCAGAGCTGAGTGGCCTGAATTACTGTGATCCTAATCTTGAATTTGTCTAATGTGCGTCGATAATCATCAAACAAATTATACCAAATTATTTAATGGCATCAATATGCTCTTGAGCCCGATCACTATAAAACACGTTATATATAAAATTAACCCCCTCTATATTTTATCTCAAGTTTAACAAATATATGATTGCAACAGTATGTCCAACCATATACCAATAAGAATTCAGCTTCTCCATTATCTACTCCGCCATAACTCGGATCAGCTCAATGGAATGAAACATCCAATCATGTAAAGCTTTCTTGATCTCACACATATTGCTAAAAAAACTCTGTAAAGTTGGATATTTTGTTCTAAAAAATAATTTAGTTGCAATATAAGATAATTCTAACTTCTCATAAAGTTCTCTAGCCAACTCTTATTGGTCTTCCATAGGTAGAAAAATATGCTAAGAATCTTTTTGTATCAGTCTAGTAAACACCTCAATATATTGGATTGTCGACTCCAACATCTTGAAAGTTGAGTTCCATCTGGTTGGATAATCCAAAACTAGCTTCTTCATCCTTAGAATACATATTTGTTGTGCAATTTCTTTAAATTTCTCAACTCTTTTAGATGTTGCACTCCAATAAACTAGACTATTCTAAATTGAATCGATCGCTTCCTTTATCACCTTCAACTCGTCCTTCACAATAGGATTCAAAATGTACGTAAAATCATAAATATGAAACAACGTTCTACCAACCAACAGGCTCCTAACCCATATCATATTATTCACCTATTCAATTATAACATCATTCTTCCTACAATTTTCAACTATTATGGTGGATATTTTGGGTCAAAATTCCAATATATTAAATAGTCGACCAACATGGTTGCCATTGCCAACCTTTCACCCATACGTGGTGTTGACATATAAATGAACCTACAATTCACAAATACAACCAAATATCAATCATAACAGAATAAAAAACGATAATAATATTAAATAAGATAATTTACCTTAGAAGTCTAACACATAGAGTCCAATAATTGTCAATATAATATGTCATAATCACATAACCCTTTTTTTGGTTATCAACTATCCACATGGCAACCCTTCCTTTAATACTCTACAATGTTCTTAAAATTTCTTTCTTCTTATCCTCATAAATTTTATAATGTCATTCTTCAACGTATCATGAGTTGGGATATTAAAGATTAGTTGCAGTGAGTTGGGTGTCATCCTAAATCTTTTTGTATCAACTATAAATAATGGATGTTCATCACTAATTACTATATAAGCAATTAAAAGCCTTGATATGTTAATGTCATAAGCTGTGGTAGTCATTTCATTCTTCGCTCTCATAAGTTTATGGGTAAAAATGTTTGACCTCCTGATACAATCTTCTTTCTCTTATATGAATCCACATGTTTCTTTAAATGAGAGTTTCCACCTTTTGAACTCCCAACCAACATATTGCGACAAGATTTATATTCAATTTTCTCTACTTCGTCCATTGATCTAGTCTTATTGACTTGACTTTAAACCTCACTTTTCAATGGACCTAGACTTCTATCTTTACTTGTTAAAGGATTAGAAGTTTCTACGTATATAATCTCTAATACTAAATTAGAGCTATCCACTGAAGGAATATATTCATCCATCTAAAACAATCAACATATACAACTATACAAGTTTTTTATGGACATTTACATGTATATATATACTTTAATAGGCATTTAATATAAAGTAAGATAACCAAAGTATATTTAAACATAATTAGATATAGGAGTATATTTATATATATGATGATGATGGAGATGATGATGATAAATTTCAAACTTGAAAGGATTAGAAAGCTATGTACTTTATTGAATATTAGAAACTAAGATTATAGTTGAATGAACTTTTTGTGTTGTTTCTATTGGTGTTAATTAAACTATAAAACTTCAATGGCTTCCTTGGCGAGAGAATGAGTGATATCACATGGCTTCCTTCGTAAGTAAATATCTATATATGTAGGCCTTATAGGGGACTACAACATAACCTAAGTATATAAGACCCTACATAATTTTGGGATTCCATTGCATTCTTCAAATGCCTAGCATATATGTCCATATATTAGCTAATCATCATCTTAGCCTATCAAACTATTACTACTAGACACCATATTAACAAATGGCTCACAATTGTAAGAACCAACATTTTGTTGGATTTGCTATTGATCATTAAGACTTTAGCTCACCATTAAAAGGAAATACGACTTACTCAGTATGAAACATAAGTAATTCATTATAATAATTTCATCTAACCTATTAATTAATGCATCACTTGTTTTTACAAGACTGATCTCTTTTTGTGTTTCTATTTTTATAGAAAAAACCTATTATGAGATATAAAACTAATTGATTTGTTTCTTTGATAATCTAATCATTTACATTATTGAGCCGTAAGGCTAAAAGGGTTATTGAAAATTTGTTAATCCTCAAGCTTTTACTAATGAAGGGTTCTCTACATATTGTAACTATGGCATATGTCCCTAACCATCAAACGCTAACAATGGCAATGCACCACTACCATTTTCCTAATTAAGGACAAATACAGTTAGGATTTTAGATAACTCTATGGCAATCACTCAGATAGCTCTAAATTGTTAAGTTGCTTATAAATTGAAATTTCATTAAAAAAACTACTTGATGCTCATCCAATTCAGAGACTCGGATTAGATTAACAAGAAAAAAGTCATTAGGATGTGTCTCAAAATTAAATTATAAATTGTAAGAGGATTTTACTCTTACTAGACCTATAATTAATTCATCCATTTATAACAATGTTAAGGACTTACCTTAGTGGGTTGCAAAGAAGACAGAGGAGAAAAGAGTGATTATGTTGTGTAAGAGGTGACTGGCAAGAGTTGCAGGCCTGCAGGACTATAGTGTGACGATAGAGATCAATAGTGAGCAACGAAGACTCAAACAGAGAAGATTCAGGCAAAGAAGATGAAACTAACAAAGGAGGAAGCTGGAAGCTAAGAAGGAGACGGTAGTGCTAGTGAGAGGGAGGGAAAACATTTGGAAGTTAACCTAGAGTAAAAAGACGTCATTTTACAAGATGACACTATTTTAGACTTATTGATTATATTTTAACTCATTATAAAATGGCATCATTTTACACTCTTAGTGCAAAACTACAATGTTTTAGCCTTGTTAGATTACAAAACATATCCAGAAAATGACATCGTTTAACTTTTAACAAATGTTTGGCCTCAACCTGTAATTTTTTCTAAGTTTTTAGGCCCAAAGCCCAGTCCAAGGCCTGGTCTACCCAGGCTTGATCAGTTGACTTGAGGCCAGGCTGGGCCTATTCTATACTCCCATCCCTCGCTCTTAGAGATCTTACCTAGCCTAATAATAATGTTGCTACTATTTATGTGAATATTATTGATCGCAACATATCTGGCATTTATTGATGTATCTACAAGATGAGTTTAAACCCATCTGCAACTCCCTTCTCCATCGAACATCTTTATCAAACCTTAATTTTGTTGTCAAGGTGCTTATGAAGAGACCTAACTTAATACACTTTGCATATAAAAGTTTGTTCCACCTATTAATGTCATTGTTGTAACTAATATTATCCCCTCAAACATTTCACTTGGGTAAGAAGTTTTGTACGGGTTCTTGCAACTATTGCAAAAAGCCTAAACATCACATCTTTAAATGTTGGAAACTCATATAGAAAATTGGCCATAGTAACTCTTCCAAGTCTTCTTAGTCTATTTCTACTGCTGCTGCTATAAAAGGTTCAATAGAAAGCACCTCTCATAAATTCTCCTTAAAAGATCTCCATGCCCTTTTTCTTATAACTTCAACTTGATTCTAATACCGTCTCCTCATCTGCCTTATCTGTCACATCAAGTACTTCATCATCATGGTATTTTGATTAGGCCTAATGCAACCATATAACCTCTTATTCTTCTATTATTACATCTCTATAAACACCATTTGTTCCATAAATTGTTTATACTGTTGACAATTCCACTATACATGTTCAAAGTATAGGCACTGTTCAAGTACCTAAATTAGCTTTGTTAATACTTATATTGTTTCTAAAATGTCCTTAAATCTCATTTCTATTGGAAAATTATGAGAACTTGGTTTTTATTTATCTTTTTTAAGTCAAGGTTGTATTGTATAGGATCTGTAGACACGTGAAATCCTTAGGACAAGGCATAAGGTTGGGTGGCTATTTAATCTTACTTCCCTACATCTTCCATCAAAAATTATTGTTGAGGTTGTCACTTCTCATCTTTTCCATTCTTGTTTGGTCATAATTCTCCTACTATATTAGAATCTTTAATTTAAAGTGATTCTTTAGGCTCTGTTAAATTGAAAACTATGCATTACCTTTTTATCTTAATGATTCCATTTTTAGCACCTTTTTATATGATTCCTTTTGATATTTGAGGTCCTACTCCTCTTGAAACTATGGGTGGTTTAAGATATTATGTGATCTTTGTTATTGATTTTTCTTATTGTACATAGATTTATCTTATATGCCATAGGTTTGAATTTTTTTTATTTACTCTCATTTTGCCAATATGATTTAAAGTCAGTTTTCTTGAAAGATTAAAATACTTCATATTGATAATGCTATGGAATATAGAGGTGTAAATTGTTAGAGTGGTGTTCTAAAGGCAATCACCTTTGGCACTTTTGTACTAATTTTATTTTGATTAATAAAGTGAAAGGCATTTTTCATTAATTTGATGTTTGTTTATATATGACGTGATAATGATCTTAAATCAAATTAATGAAGTCTATAATATAAAACATAATATGAAGGAAATCATGATGATATCATGATAATGAGATTCCTTTCATGTGCAATTATATTAGTATCTAAATAATCCCTAGTCATAGGATTAATAAGATAGGACATTATTAATCCAGACAGACTAGCACATGTTATACTCCTTGATTTAATCAAGCAGTGGATCTCAGAAACTATAAGTAGGAGATTTTTAGAGTTAACACATGGATGCTCGCTAAGAGTAGTAAGTACATCGGATGACCAGCAATGAGATTGTCATATAGATGATCTTTCAAATGTCAATGATTAATCTCATCATAGCAATGATGCAAATAACCTTAGACTTGAGGTACTCAAGGATATCTTGGATATTGATCCTGTGCTTTGACATCATTCTTTGTTGCCTCAAGATGAGGTCACTTTTAGGGTGGTGATTGAGTACAGCTATTAGTATTCAAAGTTAATTCGGTAGCCAATAAAGGATTCACCACTCTTGATAAAAGAAGTTGATACCCATAACATCTTTTCAGAGTCATTACTCAGGAGTCTCGGGCTAGAGCAGTTATGTGTCATGACGGGAGTCTTAAATAACACATAGAGTAATGAGAACCCAAGATAAGAACTAATATCACTTGGACTAGATGTGACGTAGTTAGTCTAGTGGGAGTTGACATATAGCCCATACTCCGAACCGAGTGGGGTATAGTATGGTGAAAGGACGAATTGCACGGTAATTTTCCATGGAAAGCTTCATAAGTTAGATAATTAACTATCAAAGAGTTCATGTGTTAATGCGCTTATATTCCGACAAATTGGCATCTTGAAACCTTTCATGATTTGCCTAAATTAAGAGTTAATTCAAGTGTCTAATGTACCGGAGAACCTAAGGGTCACATGTATAAAAGATTGGATGGGAAACATAGGCCACATTCGTGGCTGAAGGCAAGCCCATTTTTTGAAAAGGCCACAATCGTGGCTCATTAGTCACGACTGTGACAAAGGGCACCAATGAGTATATAAGTGAGTTCTTCACTTATGTACACAAGGTCTTACCACTTCTTACACACTTAAATGAGAGCTTAAGGGTTCTAAAAGAATTCTAGAGTGAGAGAGAGGTATCAAGAACCTTGTTTATGCAATTTATGCAATTTTTGCATGAATCAAAGTGCATGCAACAAGATACTTGATCTACCTTCTATCATTTTGAGCATCTACTAGAACTCATCTAGTTTGGTACTCAATTCAACCTTATACATTATTTCTTCATCTTCTTTGCGTGTTCTTGGGTGATCAAGGAAGGGTTTGGTGTTTGCAACAACTCAAACAAAGAGAAGAAACAAGAAAAGAGGAGAAACAAAAGGTAAAAAGTTTTTATATTTCATGTTCTTTACATATCCATGTATGCATGTATGATTCTATGGTTTTCGAGTTGTCATGGTGTTAGAATTTTGATTTCAACACTTTCACTACATACATATGCGTGCGATGCATGCAACCATGGCCAAGCCAAACACAAATTTCACCCAATTTCTTACTCAATAAGTTACTATTATCTAAAGATTTTGTCCAAGTAATTCTCAACAAAATAGTCAAACAGAACAAAAAACTAGACATATTCTTGATACTATTCGATCCCTCCTTATATTTTCTTCTTATCCAAAAATATTTTAGGGAGAAGTAGCTCTCACTACTATTTATACATTAAATAATATCCCTTCTCCTGTCGTATATGACATCTTTCTATATGAATTCCTATTTAATTATACTCTTGATTATCATACTCTTAAAATTTTTTGGTATGCTTGATTTTGTTCTCTTACAACTTCACGAGTACACCAAACCAAAACCTCAAGCATGACTATGATGTTTCTTAGGATATGGCATAAAAAAAAATTAAGGGTACAAATATTAGGATACCTTGTCATAAAGGTTTTGTATCTCTTCTCATGTAACTTTTTGGGAACATAAGATGTTTTTGACTCTTTCAAAGCTCTGAGTTAACCCCCCCACATCAATTATTCTTTGATCCTACCATATATCTTTTTTTTAACATTTCTCTTGTGGATTCTTCCAGTAGCCCATGTAGTTTGACTCTACCTACACTTGATCCGACTGCATTTTCTCTAACTCTGAATCCGCCAATTCCTCCAAATGACCATGTCTCATTAGAACCTCTCCCTTAACCGCTGATGCTTCGTTATACTGATCGTGTGCATTAATCTTCTATTTGTCTTCATTATTTCCATATTTATTCCACTATTATCTCTCTATATGAATCTCGCACATATCGCGAGGCCAATTTTGACCCTTTATAGTAGCAAGCAATGGCAGAAGAACTAAAGACACTTACTTGCACAAATACTTGGGACTTGGTTGACTTACATTTAGATAAATAAGTTATTGGTTACAAATGGGTCTATAAAATCAATAATCAGGTGAATGTATTAGTAGAAAGATACAAAGCATGTTTTATTGTTAAAGGATATATTCAAGAATATTGTATTAATTATAAGGAGATCTTCACTTCATAGCCCGATTGACTCAGTTCGTAGTCTCATTATTGTTGCTGATAGTAAAAGATGGCATCTATTGCAGATGTCAAGATGTCTTTCTTAATAGAGATCTTATAAAAGAAGCGTAAATGCAACCTCCTTTAGTGTATGTTCATCCTTCCAATAAAGTTTGTCATCTTAACAAAGCCATGTATGGACTAAAACAAGCTTCTTAAGCTTGGTTTGCAAAATTTAGTTCCTTTGTTAGACATATTAGGTTCCAATCCAACTCTTATGATCATGCCCTGTTTCTTCGCAAAACAGATCAAGGATGCATTCTTCTTCTTTTCTATGTGGATGATATGATAATAATTGTTGATGATACATATAGTATCTCTACTCTTAAGTCCTTTCTCTGTCAGTAATTTAAGATGAAATACTTAGGTAACTATTTTTAGGTCTTGAGGTATACTTTGATGAACCTGGATACTATCTATCATGAGCAAAGTATGCTATTGACCTCATCTCTTAAGTTGGCATCATTGGAACTAAGATAACTAACACTCCACTGATCACCTTTCTGCTATTGATGGGAATATACTTAGTAATGGTATGTTTTATTGCCAATGAGTTGGCTTCTTATCTCTCATCCAAATATTGCCCATACTGTTCACTTCATGAAACAATTCATATCAGCACCTCATACTACTCCTTTACTTTCGTATATTGAGTTACATTAGAGGTACTTTGTTTCTTGACCTTCATTTTTGCAACTCTTTCCTGTTGGAACTACAAGTCTATTTTGATGCTGATTGGTTTGGAGATTTAACGAATTGCTAATCCACTACTGATTATTATTTCTTTCTAGGGACAACTTTCCTTTTTATTTTGCAAGTAGGAACAAACAATTGTCTCCTGCTCCAGTACAGAAGCCAAATATAGAGCTCTTACTGATACTACCTCTGAACTCCTCTAGTTATGATAGTTGCTTCAACATATGAGTGTACCTTTCTCATTTGCAATTCCTTTCTATTATAATAACCATAGTGCCATGCAAATTGCTCATAAGGGTATCTTTTATAAACGAACTAAAAATATCGAAATCGATTACCATTTCACTTGACATCATATTCTCTAAGGCACCATACAACTTATTCCTAACTCATCACAGTCTTGTATTGCCAATGTCTTAACAAAGTCATATCCACCTTGGCATTTTGCAAATCTTATTTTTGAACTCAAGCTCTCATCTCATCTTCCATGATACCTTAGTGCTAACACATATCATTAAAAGTGAACAATCTACATTGATTTAGCTGTAATTTAGCCTTAAAACCATACATGTAAATACAACCTTGATTGTTGTATTTTATTTCGACTCATCCAATATTTATAAATACCAATATTGTATATATGAATACAGACACCAAAATACATAACTTTTTATCACTCTTTCTCTATCTCCTTTCTCTTTAATGAGAACAATAAAGAATTTTTTTAGTCAAAAATAAAAAGGAAAAGGTATCCAGTTAAACAAAATTATTTAAGAAGGTTAATTAACTCCTTTAATGTTAAACAAAGCTTAAACATTTAAATTGATGCAAATTAGCCCATTTTGTAGGTATATATTTAAATGTATTTATATTAAATCCTTTTTTGTATTAATGTTTAAAGTAAGTTTTCATATGGTGTGATTATTTTTAAAAGTTACATATGATTTCAATTTTAATAAAGATTTCTAAATTATGACAGCAGTGAAATAAATATTTTATCAGATTATCATATATTTTAAAAATTATGTAAAAATAATACGATTCAAGAACTATTTTATAAATTGAACATAACCAAACTTAATATCAAATTCAGATTTGATATTTGAGCTAATAAGAAATAATAAGAAATGGAAACCATTTAAATCATTAGTGTTATACATTAGGAAGTGATATTTTTTTATTTATTTTATAAGCAATTACACAAAGTAAAAGAATTGTAGATATTTATATGCTTGATATATAAAATAAATGAATAATTATTGTCAAAAGTCGAAAAAGAAAAGACAAAACGAATAGGAAGGTGAAATTAAAATTGGGCTTAGAGGGCATGCAGTTGAATAGCCCTAAGCGCATTAGGATTGCCCAAAAACTAAACCGAAACCTTTTGCTTCTATCGGTTCCTTCATCTGGTAAACAACACCAACAACATCAAACCCAGAAGCATTCAAGACAATATACATATACCCCTTTCAGGATACAGAGAGAGTACTCGATCTACTCCGTCTCCGTCCTCGATCTTCTTCGTCAGCTGAGGTCTCTTAACTTCTTCCGTATCTTTTTTCTTTTGCCCGTTCCCTTTCGTTGCAAATCCTAACCTGTGATTCTGTTTCCATTTTACTTGATATCGAGTTGTCTTATGTTACCCAATTTTTATTTTTAGCTAAGGTTTGCTGATTTATTTTTTCTTGTGGGTAGCTCAAGTTCAGGGATTTGTCTATGGTCCTTATTGGTTATGCATTTGATTTGTTTCTGGGTCAGCTTGAAAGTTTTTTAATTTGGGCTCAATGTCAAAAACCCTAATATAATTTCATTTATTGGTGCTGATAGAATCTCGTGCACACCTGAATTAGTACAACTTATTGGTTATCTTTTAGAGTTTTAAGGTTCTTGTGTTTCTTTCTGTTCTTCTTTCCTCTTTGGGTGGGAGCTGGGGTTGGGATTGGTATAGGGATGTCTTTACTCTCAGTAATAGTCTCTTTCATATTAAATATTGATTTTATGTTCTTGGTTAAAGATGAAGTCTTTAGTAATTATGCTAGTTTCGGGTGGTGAAACTTGGTTCTCTTTTAGTTTGTTTTGAATTGGTTGAAGCTTTGGTCCTTTTTTGGTAAAAGTGTTTTGTTTTGAATCAGGATGTATCATGTCACATTGCTTGCTACTTGTTTTGAACAGGTTTAAGTTTTACCAGATATTGATGAATACATGCCAGCACAGGGCATAGTTGGGTGATAATGGCTGTTCATGCACCTGGTAAACAAGTTTTTGATAATTTTGATGATGATGATGATGATGAGCCCCTAGTATTCAAAAGGAATATTAGTTCAGCCTCAAAACAAAACCAGGTGAATGCACAAGTTAAGAAACCATCTTCTTCATCCAATAATGCAAATGGTCAAAGTGCAAACACCCAGAAGGGAAATACTAATGCTCCATCTTTGAGGGCATCATCTGTGAAATCTCCTATGGGTAGCCCTAGAGGATCTGCATCATCTGTCAAGGCATCTCCATCAAAGTCACTGGTAACAAACCCTAAATCTTCGAGTGCTTTAGATAACCAGTCAAAACAGTCATCTAAACAGAATGCAACTGGCATCCTTAAGGAAGAAATGAATCTTGTTAAACAAGAGAATAATGATGATGAGGATTCTGAGGATAATTTGCCTTTGAGTTCTAGAATTAAGGGAACCTCCATCGGTGGAGACAAGGGTTCTAATGCCTCTACTCAAGTTAGAGATGAAGATTCAGATTGTGATGATGAGGTACCCTTGTCATCAAGGTTTCCTACAAAATCAAATGTCGGAACATCCAGCAGTAAGACTAATGATTCCATTGATAGAAAACCTCTGGGTTTGAAAATTCAGCAAAATGGATCCATAATGAAGAATAAGCAGCAAAAACCTTCTGTTGTTCCTACTAAGAGACCTACGGATAAGGCCAACTCCTCTGATCAGTCTTCTGCCAAAAGGCCGAAGTTTTCAGATGCATCTACAGTAACCAAGGGTAAGCAGGCAACAGTCAAGGTGGAAGATAAGGCAGATGATGATGATGATCATGTTCCAATTTCCCAGAGAATGAAGAAATCTGGATCCTTAGATAGGAAATCGCCTTCTGTAACAAAAGTAACAAAGGTTGTTTCGTCATCATCAAAGAAGATAAATAAAAAGAACAAGAAACAAATGAAAAATTCTAAATATTCTAAGTCGACAAAAGTCCAACCTAGCTCCAGTGATGGTCAGAAAAAATGGACTACCTTAGTTCACAATGGTGTCATTTTCCCTCCTCCATACAAGCCTCATGGGATTAAAATTCTTTATAAGGGGCAGCCTGTTGATTTGACTCCTGAACAAGAAGAGGTGTCTCTTATTTTTTTCTTCCTCAAATATTGCAGAATGTGTTATTCTTGTCATAACTATGTTGTTTACAGACTAATTTTATTTCATATTTGATGGAAACTGCTAGATTGACTTATTATATGCTCAATCAACAGGTTGCGACCATGTTTGCTGTAATGAAAGATACCGACTATATGCAGAAACGGCAATTCCTAGATAATTTTTGGAATGACTGGCGTAAAATACTTGGAAGGAACCATGTAATCCAGAAATTACAGGACTGTGATTTCACACCAGTGTATGAATGGCATCAGAGAGAGAAGGAGAAGAAAAAACAAATGACTACTGAAGTAAGTTTGGTTGCATGAAGCACACTTCTAGCTAATCTGAAAAGCATGATATGTCATGCAGCATGGTTGCAGTTGCCACCGTGCAAATATCTGCCAACAGAACTTTGTAGTTGTCCCTTATAGGCAATAGTTGAAGCTTCCTTAGTGTAATTGTTTTTAATTGCTGTGCACTAGGGAGTATTCTAGCCATTATCTGCAACCAAACTTTAGCATTCTTGATTTTCAATTGCTTTACTGCAGATTTTTATCCCTGGAAATTTCATTATCCCTTCCTGATGCCATTGACTCTTTAATCAGGAGTTCCCACATATAAATCCATTTGTTTAATCCTAGAGTGTGCCTCATATGATGTTTTATCTTTGATGATCACTAATATAGAGGTAACTTCTAATGTAGGAGAAGAAGGCTATCAAAGAAGAAAAACTGAAGCAAGAGGAGAAGTATATGTGGGCTGTTGTTGATGGTGTTAAGGAGAAGGTGCTTTTCTCTGATTTTAGGACATTTGTTACTTCTGTGATGAGGAAACTAACTGCTCGCAGAAACTATGTCCATTTGCATATGTTTCATGTGTGTCTTTGCCACATATCAAGACAAGAAGATATTCTTAATGTGCATTTTATTTCCTGAAGTACCTGCATGATTGTTGCTCCTGGTGTAGCCTGCCAATTCTGATATTTTCATATCACAGGTTGGTAATTTCAGAGTTGAACCACCTGGGCTATTTCGAGGCCGTGGAGAGCATCCAAAGGTTTGGGTTGCTCTTTTCTAGTAAATTGTTGATATGTGCAATTGTTTTATCTTGATATTGATGGAAATAACTCGATCAATACTGTTATAAATACTTCTTTGTCTTGTGAATTCCTAATTGAGCATTAGTTTATCACTTCCAGATGGGAAAGCTGAAAAGACGGATCCATCCTAGTGACATTACAATAAATATCGGAAAGGATGCTCCAATTCCAGAATGTCCCATACCTGGAGAAAGGTATTTCTCTTATCTTTTTCATATGTTGGGAACAGGGGTAGGGAGAGACGGAAGGGTGTTTTGATTTTTAGAAGGATTTGACTTATTAGAGTTAACTTAGCCACTAAAATATGATCATGGCAGCTGGAAAGAAATCAAGCACGATAATACTGTTACATGGTTGGCCTTTTGGAATGATCCAATCAACCCAAAAGAATTCAAATATGTATTCTTGGCGCCCAGCAGTTCCTTGAAGGGGCAGAGTGACAAGGAGAAATATGAGAAAGCAAGAAAGCTGAAGGTTGTTATCTAAAATCATATGATATCTAAACTTGAAAATTTTTGTTGCCTGCTCTTCAATTGCTACGTGTACTTAAGTGCAGGACTACATAGACAACATCAGAGCAGCTTATACAAAGGATTTTACTAGTAAAGATGTTACAAAACGGCAAATTGCAGTTGCTACTTATCTTATTGATAAGCTAGCTCTCAGGGCAGGGAATGAAAAGGTATGCCCTATTTTTACTACTAATTCCCTCTTTTCTTCTTTTTCTTCGTCTTTCCTCCCTGTATACAGGCTTACACAGACGAATGCTTCACACATTGACTCATGCTATTCAATCATCGCTGTCAATGCCTTTTTTTTCCTGAAAATTGTTTTTATCCCTTTGAAGATTGTGTTTATCCTGAAAATTCCTTTTTATCTAGTATTTTTGAACGAATGAAATCCATTGTCTTTTAGAAAGAAATTCAATCAATATGTTCCCATGAGTGGAGAATGGTGAAAATGCAACTTGTTAGATTTCTTTGAGGGAATTAGTTGAGTTTCTAATTCCTTGTGGCAATTTTGCTATTCTGGATGCCTGATTCCTGCTCTTTTCAAATATTTGTGGCCTTCAGTATAATTGTGTTTACTTTTTTTTTTTTTTTTCAGTATGATTTGCACCTAGGTGAAGTCATATATATGGTAATTTTTAGGTTTTATATTGTTCTTGAATGGAGCTTGGTAATTTTGAATGACATATATTGGAAATTCTGTTTAAACCCCTGGAGCTCTACCCATACCTTCTCTGAAAGTAGTTGAAAGCCAAAATTTGTTTACATACTAGCATGTGACTTGTATTGATCATGCACCATCTTGGCACCAAGTAAATTCTATTGGAGCATCTGTTTCCTTGTAGTGTTATCAACCAGTAGTTGGATATGCAGCCTTACATTTCTTTTCAGTTTGGATCTTATAATGTTGTATGATTCTGTGGATGGCTATACAGGATGATGATGAAGCTGATACTGTTGGTTGCTGCACATTAAAAGTAGGGAATGTAGAGTGTGTACCACCAAATAAGTTGAAGGTATTTTGCAATATAACATCCAGTTTATTTTGAGCATTGCATCGCTTTAAGTACTTCGCTAGTGGAAACTTTTAACAGCAAAGAGCACATTTACCGTTTATGCTTTAAACTGCTTCATTGCAGATTTTGGAGTTGTTTAAAAGTGATGTTGATATTTTATATTTGCTAATAGCTGGTAAATATCACTCATTGGTGTAGCATAACACCTTGTTACAGCTTATAATCACTTGCTATATGCTTTTGATTGTGTTTTGCTATTCAGTTTGACTTCCTTGGTAAAGATTCAATTCGATATGAAAACACAGTTGATGTTGAGGTTCCTGTGTATAAGGCCATTGGGCAGTTTCAGACTGGTAAGTAATGGTGGTTGATGTTGGTCTGAACATTGATCAAATTTGCAGCTAATGGGCATGTATTTGTTCTCTTTTCAGGAAAAAAGCAAGCTGATGATCTTTTTGACAAGCTGGATACAACTAAACTGAATGCTCACCTTAAGGAGCTCATGCCTGGCCTGACAGCAAAGGTTTTCCGCACATACAATGCATCAATCACCTTGGATGCACAGGTAATTTCCATTCTGGGACCTCTTGGCTGCTCATAAATCAACTGGTTATTTTTTAATGTGTAATTAAGTTATTTTTTCCTTTCAATGCTATGAGGCATTTGTTGCTGCAGTACTGTATTTAAGATGGACATATAGATATTGCCCACTTTTGATCAGGATGACCAGATTATGAAATCAAGTAGTGTGCTGAGTTGGCAGTTATATCCTTTTCATATTGATTTTTTCAGTAGTATCACAAGTGTTTTCTGATTTGCTGGCTGATGCTATATGGTCAAACATTCTGAACTCTAAATTGCTTGGAATACCAACTTGAGTTTGAGGTTTTGAAAATGTTTAGTGTTTTATCCACATATTTGGTGCATTTTTCAGATTATATTGGTTTGTAAACGTGTTTCAACTGTTTTCTGAAGATATGCTTTGGTTGCTTTTTCTCTCTCTTTTCTCCCCCATATCTTGGTTTGGGGACTTGATTCTTTCTTTGGGTTGCGTGTGTTGTTTTGACAGTTATATGAGGAAACTGAGGAGGGTGATGTTGCAGAAAAAGTGGTTGTTTATCAGCAAGCAAACAAACAGGTGTGTACAGGTCATCACCAAAAAACTATTTCTATACTGCTGGTAATGGTTTTGGGATCTAAAAGTTTTGTTGACATGAAACAGGTTGCTATTATTTGTAATCATCAACGTACCATTTCAAAATCTCATAGCGCTCAAATGTCAAAGTTAACTGAGAAAATTGAGGAGCTCAAGGTAATAAAGCATTACTGTACATTCCTCATTTTCGGTTTGTGCTCAAGGGTTTAAACAGATTAGTGTTGCCGTAAACATTGTTTTCTCCTCCCTTTCCTTCTTTCTTATGCATCTGATGGCATGGTTCTCAATGTGCTTGTTTTCTTACTGCTTTATTTATTTGTTTGTTCAGCAATAAATATAGCTGCTCTAAGCATCAACCTTTATGAACTGTCCGAGGCATGTGTGATTGGAGTCGTGTTTTGAGTTATCTCATCTCATTCAATTGCAGGGAACCCTGAAGGAGCTGAAAACTGATTTGGACAGGGCCAAGAAGGGGAAGCCCCCGCTAAAGGATGCCCAAGGAAAGCAAAAGCGGAATCTAAATCCTGAAGCGTAATATAGTTTTTCCCTTCTAATATTTGATATGTCTTGTGTGCATTTGCTGTCTCATTGTGGTTGTTATCTGACCTAACAGCATAGAGAAGAAGATAGCATCTACTAATCAAAGGATTGAGAAGATGGAATTAGCGATGAAGACCAAGGAGGATCTGAAAACTGTGGCACTAGGAACATCCAAAATTAATTACCTTGATCCTAGGATCACGGTCGCATGGTGCAAAAGACATGAAGTTCCCATTGAGAAGGTAAACAGCTTCTGCTAGTTCTATCTGGCGTATCACCATATATGATTATGCTTATGCTTATGTTTCTGGTGGTTGGAAGGAAAATTTGGAAGTTCATGCACTTCAAGAAAACCAACTATGTATTTTATTTTATTCTATGATGAAAAATCAATGTAACCTATCTTATGTGACTCGTGCAGATATTCAACAAGTCCCTTCTGGCGAAGTTTGCATGGGCAATGGATGCAGATCCCAATTTCAGATTCTGATCTCAATGGAAGTTTGAAATAACCACCATATCCCTGTTCCGGTAAGCGAAACAGGAAAGAGAAAAACTTTAGAAAAGGACAAAGGCAAGGAGAGAGAGAGAGAGAGAGAGAGACCCTTGTTTTAGTCCCTTGAATACAGTTTATTCATTTTTCCTAATGTTTTAGCTGAAAGTATTGTTGTATTTGTACTCTAATCTAATCATGGGGCAATTTGCCCGTTCTTCATGGAGTCCAATTTGTAACTGTTCATTTATGATAAGTTACTTGGAAATACATAGTGCTAAACAAACAAAAACTCAGTAGATGAAGTTGGTATTGTTGCTCATCTATTCAGACATGGATCAAAATTCCTAAGCACTATGTTGTACCCTTCATTTTTAAATGAAATATTTCATATTTTCTCCAGACAATAATAGGGAATAAGTTTGTATATTTCATTGTTTCAAGCCATGTAAATGATGAACTTAAAGTCGACGCAGTCGAAAGCATGTAGATACTGTCAACCAATATCTAAAGGCCAAATAATTTATTTAGAGCCATAACATTAGATGCTGGCTTTGTTTACTAACAAGACGAGGCAAGTTCAACTTGCTGGGTTGATGTTTTTAGAACAATTCATCAGCTTTTGTCTAAAGTCTAAACTTCCATAGTGTTGCCGTTGCCACCATGTCCGGGATGGCAATGAGGTGGGTGGCCTTTATGACTGGGTTTGCATTGGTGTCCTCGGCCTTTATGGTGCTTGTTTGCAGGAGGATGGTGCCCCTTGCTTGGAGGATGGTGTACCTCTCTGTTATACTTTGGCTTCGAATGTTTCTTGGCCTCTGCCAGGCTTAGTCCTGTGCTCCCCTCTGAAACAAAACTCATCAGTATGCCAATGGCTTCCGTGAACAAAGTGTACACAGGAATGAACAAATAGAACATGTATACCATGTGGGAAAGCGGGGTTATATGTAGAACGGAGATATGAACTTTGTGCACTATTTTAATATACATTTTGATGCCACGTTACGCTATTTAGGATATCTATCCATTATTACAAGGGAGACTAAAGAACTTTGTGTATATGGTTTTAGGCCGTGATAACTTGTAGGTGTTATGCGATTTAGGATAGATATTGATTGCTACTGTGCAACAAAGAACTTGCATATACTTGTAGGCTGCAATTTGGGGGTAAAGTATAAGTCTCAATAGCGACAATTTGAACAAGAGTCTGTAAACAACTGACACATTAATTAAATAAGAATATCATGTGAAAAAAGGGGAGCTCACGGGTTTGAGGTGCCCCAGCCGGTTCAATAGCTGAGACATGACAGGAGATGTTGAGTAAAGCAGCAGCTAAGTAAAGGCCAATAAGAATGATAATCATCGAGTAGGCCATCGCTTCTTTGGCATACCAAAAGTTCAACAGGCTGAAATGCTGCGTCAAGTTCTTAAAGCCGACATTGACATAAATAGTTTAAGATCTCACTCGTATGAATTTATTAATGTGACGTCCATTACTTACTCACCTAAACTGTGGAAATTGCAAGTTCGTGAGTACAAGAATGAGTAATGCATGGTAGGTATTATGACCAACTTCCCAAGTGCTAAAGTTTAGACATTAAAGGTGAAGGTACAAGATGTGTGGTGCCGAGGGGTTGATTAAGGTTAATTTTGTGGGCTGGTATGTGTAATAAATTAAGATGATAACGTGACAGGAATGTGTCATAACAAATTTGCTATTTCATGTAGTTTGTCGATTAGCTACTTCCTTGCTTATACGTTTCTAAGCGTTCATATCAAGCACTTTATGTTAGAATAGACATTTAAGTAAACGAAAATCTGAAGGAGTTAAATATTTGTAAGTTAAATGCTAGTAGTAAGGTCCATTCTTGTTAATTAAAAAAAATCATTTTCATTAATTTATATTAATGTATAAGTAGATTAATTAACATAGTAAAATATCTAATGATTACATTAATTATAATTAATAGACAGATTATAAATTAGGAATTAAGGATTCGTCTAAATCCTTAATTCAATTACTTGCTTCCTCTCCCTTTTCCTCACTATGCACCGGTACTTCTGTGAAAATTTTTACAACTTCATTTTTTGCAACTCTCTCCTGCTCCCTCATGATTTACTCCCACTCATTGCACTCCCGTAGGCTGCTTGTCTGCCTCGAACTCATGTAGTTGGTTTATCTTGGTTTCTACCTAATCTTGGTTGCACTGTGTGGTCTCTTATCATTGCTAATTTTCTTCTCACTCTAGTGGCATAGCATTTGTGATATTAGTTATTGATTGTTTTTTTGTTTGTTTTGCGATTCAGATTCTCCATTTCTCAAAGGAAGTGTTCATCCATTTTTATTTCATAATCAGGTTTTATATTCGAAATTGTAGCAGATTTTTAATATTAACAGTGACTTCGAATTTGTAGCACATAGTTAGAACCTCCACTGAGGTCTTGATTTGTCTTTGTGGTTGCTTAATATAGGGCATATATTAATAATATCTTACTTGCACTAAGTTAATTGTTCAAGTATCTTATACCATATCACCATATAATGATCATATTGTTGCGGGGGTAATGATTTAGTGAGAGAATTCTACAAGATTCTTTATAGTGTGAGCATTTGCTTAAATTTTACAACTTTCATCTTAATTATCATCATAATTAAGAAAAAATTCCTAAATATATATTTAGACTTTAATGAGACTTTAGCTCTTTTGCACGCCCAATGACTCCAATATTCCACAATATATTACTGTCTAAATAGTCCAAGGAACTATACCAAGTTCATTAAAGAACATTTTGATCCAATTAATCATTTTCATTAAATAAGAAACATATTTTGTCTTGATTACCAATTTATACTACAATATATCATTTCCAATCTCAAAATAATATTGCTCCAAGTAAAATACACCTTAATTAGGATTTACTTCTAAGTTAATATCCTTATAATTTTGAATTCAAATATCAACTCGTACATATAATAATGGATATCTCTAGTACTTCACAAATGTCATATATTTCAAATACTAAACACATTTAGTACATTATCTATATACTTGGACTTAAACTTTCGCATCTATCTCTATGGATCTAATTTCTAGAATTAAGTTGTTAGTTTTTTGCATCATATATGAATTATTCTTGGATAATTATATTTTCAAGAATTAAAAATATGAACTATTATTCTCTCTATGAACACTATGCCTTTACATACCCATACTAAAGAGGATAATTATATTCCCACTAACCCTTTTGTAGATATGATATATTCACAATTATCTCCATAACAAACTATTTGAGTTCATAAAAGCAAATCTTTCAACGTCTCATAGACTATGTATCAAATATGTTAACAAAGACATTAGTTCCAATTGGATGTATTATCATGAGATTTGAATTTTTTAAATTTCTTCTTACTCCTATTTCTTATCTTAAGAACCATTCTCCAATAAGTGGTCATTGAAATAAACATTTTATTTAATGAGATCCGTAAGATTGTATCCAACATTTTGGACCTCTTATAAACTTTTATTATCTAATTTAGTATTAAACTTATTGGATAATACATGCTTCAACTAAGCATTACATCCCAAAATCATTAACTTTGACTCTTTTGAAGTTTTACCATTTCAAATCTAATATGAAATCTTGTTAACTGAATTAATTGGAACTATCAAAGGTAAATTGTATTATTAGGCATAGCTATAGCATAAATAAATATTGCATTATAAAACATATTGTATTTTTCTATTTACCTAAATTAATATTATGGAATTTAGCTGTTGAGGTTTTTAATTGAGAATATAACTCTTTATAGATAACTGAATCACATCAATCTCATCAAAGTTATTCAGCATTCTTAATGTTTAATTTCTACTTAAATCTAAATACTTAGAACTTTTCAAAATTTTAAATCATTATTTCATTTAATACATATGACTATATCACGTAAAGTCATTAGTAAATTTAATAAAATATAATAATCATCTTTTTATGAATTGTTATTACATCTGAGATATCATATATATAAGATTTAACATAATTCTATCATCAATCTTTCACTAACGATTAATTTGGTTTCTTCAATCGTATAAGTTTCATACGAATCATATCAAAAGGACACATATATCCTTGTGTTGTAATTTTGTGACTCTCATTATATTGATTTAATTAACATGGCATAAAAGAATAGCCTCAGTTATCAAACTTTGTATTCTTATCACTTATATTAACCATAAGTTTGCCTTAGTCCAACACATACAAATTATTTGTGTAAATTTGGATCATTTATTATAATCTTACATTAAACATGATGGATTTATATAGGTGATAACATAAGAGTTGTAGTATAATGGACTAGCACATGAAAGTTAGATATGCGTGGTGGTCGACCTTTGATCCTAAATGAAATAATTTTTCGCTCTGAAGATTTGATGAGATTTTATTTCTATGTTGGTAAACTTAGATTTAATTTAAACTTCCACAATAATGGAATGGATTTATTTTATATATTAGAATCATTTTTTATGATAATGAATTTATATTAGTCAATTTTATTGTATTAGATAATATTTATCAGACAAGTAAAATTAGTCAGTCTTTATTTACACCAACTAGTAATTTCAATAATGATGCAACTCTGCGGTGTTCTAGACTAGGTCATATTGGTCAAAATTAAATAAATCAGTCAGCTAAAGAAAATCTTTTAGGTAATTTATATTATGGATAACATATTCAAAAGTGTCTAACTTTTTAAGATTTTTTCAATTCAGTGCCCAAGCTTTAAAATTTTCAATTAAGTGACCATCTTTTTAAAAAATTAACAATTCAGCTCAAAAAGTTATTTTTATAAATTGGCATGTCTACTAAATGCCACATAGAAGTCCATCTATTAGTCACATTAGCAATGACTAATGTTTTGAATTGAATTGTAAAGGTTTTAAAAGATTGGTCGCTTAATTGAAAATTTTAAAAGCTTGGGCATTGAATTGAAAAATCCTTAAAAGGTTTAACACTTTAGGATTGGTTACCCTTTAAATTAAGTAGATCTACATATGAGCAAGCATTGTCTAGTTGATAAAATGACAAGAAAGCTATTTGGAAAGGGGGCACATGCTTCTAATCCATTACAATTAATTTAAGGATAAGGAATTGGAAAGTATCAAACCTTTTAAATTTTTTTTCACTTTAATGTCTAACCTTTCAAGTTTTTTATTAAAATTTTAAACTTTTAGAAAATGTACAATTCAATTCAAAAAAGTATTCCATTAAAATTTGATTAGTATGGCTAACAAAACATGTGAAGACTAATATTTAAAAGGACTATGTGGCTTTTTATCTTTATTAACATGATTTCTAAGCCTTATGAAAAACATATAGGTGGTTATGTATTTGAAATGCAGCCGTTGTTTAATTCTCAAATACTATATAATGAAGAAGATGTCAAGTAGCTCTTTTAAATGTCAATCTTCATGCCTTTGTTAGCCATATCAACAAAATGTAAATAGGCATAATTTTTTTAACATGAGATGTCTAATTTTAAAATATTTGGATATTTAGTTGAAAACTTTTAAAAGTTGGATATTGAAGGAAAGAACTATAAAAAAAAAATGTTTGCACTTTGCAATTCATTATTCCATTAATTTAGTCGAACACATGTTGTCTATTGAATTTGAGGGAAATATGTAGGACTAACTATTTCATCCATTTTATAGATGACTATGGCTAATGTGGACACATTTATTTGATTAAGAATATTAAATTATTTTATAAAGTATATCAATTCGGTGGAGAACCAATTATACAAGAAATAAAAGCATGGAAAATTAATTAAAGACAAGAATACATATTGAATAAAGTCAATATATGCTATGTGATAAGAAAGTAATAGAAAGACAATTGACTATTTCACAAACCCTATGACAAAGTGATGTTATGTAAGGACGAAATAAAATGTTTTAGAAGATGATAGTCCATGATGGCATAAGAAATTTGTCTATCATATATTCTAATGATGTCTTTCTCTCAACCATTGTATGCGAGTTATGGACAGATAAAAGACTTGATATGACAAGCCTAAAACTATGAGGGTACTTTGCCCACATTTATGATCTCTCTCACAAATATAGAAACTAAACTCAACCAGTAGAGAAGAATAGTATCTTTATTAGATATTATAAATACTTAAATGAATGTATGTTCATAAGTGAATAAGATAACAAAAGGATAATTGAATTTAAGTTGCAAGAAGTCACATTTTAAGAAAATGAATTCTAAAGTAGGTAAAATAGAAAAGGACGTATTTTAATATGAGATTTGCGATCAAAGTTATTTCATTACATATAATCAATAAGTGGAATTCCATTTGAGTGGAAGCAATAAAAAAATAAAGAATTAAATCAAGATCAATTTATATTATAAATGGAAGTTTACTTATTGCATTTGATTTAGGCGAGAGTATTAGGACATGAATAATACATATTATAAACCTTCTTCTTCTTTTTTTTGAAAGTATCATGAATCATGTTTTTGACAAAGTAATCATAGAATAATTTCCCAATGTTGTCTCTAAAATAGAAGGAAAAACTCATGATTATCTTATAAGAAAAGGGTGAGTGAAGTCAAGAATTAACCTTGTTTGATCTCCCTAATAAGATAAAAGTTATTGGGAACAAATGGATTCTTAAAATAAAATGTAAAGATAGTGACTATATCAAATGATATAAGACATGCCTTGTGAGACGTTTGCACTAATAATGAGGTTTAATTCAGTTCGAGTAATCCTAACTATTGTAATTATCATGGATCTTAACAGATATAAAGATTGATTTTCTTAACAAAAAAATAGAATAAGAAATATATATAGAACAACCTATAAGCTTTATTAAGACATGCGAAGACATACAATGTGTTGATTCATTAGAAGTAATCAAAATATCATATCCTTAAAAAATTATTATATTTTTATAATATAATTATTTAGCATGATTTCAATATAATTGATCAAGACTACTATGAATACATTAGAAAATTCTAAACATAAATTAGTAATTTTATCTTTATTTTGTATATAATATTTTGATTACTCGTTGTTGAATTGGTGTTTGTAAAGCAAATCAAAATTTAGTTATCATCCAAATTTGAAATAAAAGACATGGGTGAAGTTATTATACTTATGTAGGTATTGATATCTTGTTGATAAATATTTATAAATCTATGATCATTCATTGTATTATCAAATCTAACTATCTATATATGTATTTACATTGTTTATTATACAATAAGCAATATATGACTCTTAATTCTAACGTTCATTTCCTCTATATAAATATTTGAAAGTGAATCAAATAGTATTTCATAAAGATAAGTGATTGACCTTCTTACATAGGCAGAACACTTCTAATATTTATAAGATGAGGCAAGTTTAAATCTTACTAGCCTTAATAATAAAAATAAAATGAAATTGATTTAGATTGATTAAATGGTCATCATATATGTCTTAAGTTTCCACGTGCGATTGTAAAAATATGAATTTTAAGATAAACTAGTGAACTTAGGTTAGGCATTAAGTATGCATGAATAAATAAACATGGGTAACGTATGTCATGAATAGAAGACACTAAATGAAAATGAGTTATCACTGTAACACATGACTCTTACTATTAATGTAAAGTTGACTACGAAAAGGGATTAATATAAATAAAAAGATCTCAACTTACATTGTGTAAGACCTAAAAATTATACAAGCCTTATAATATGACCGTCATAAGATTCACTTCATTATTAACAATTAGATTTATCATTTGTTAATTTAGGGTATTATCAAAGATTATATGTGAAGTGATCTTATAGAATAATTCTAATAAAGTAAATTTAATTTAAGAGAATTCAGAACGGACGAAAGTCATTTTGATTAATAACTCACATCAAAATATATTTAAAAATAACTATTGTCCTTTAGTGAAATAATTGAATGCAATACAACATAATAAAATAAATGAGATTAAAAGAATAAGGGCATAAGGTATAATATACAAAATCCTTTTAGCGATCAATTTATTTGTTTAGATGTCATATATTTTATAGTAAATACAATTATTCTTCCACACAAATCTCTCTTCTTTTTTTTTGGTTATCTCACGATGTATTTTAGGAGGGTCCCAACTATGAGATAGGAAGGAGCCTTTAAGTCATTTACACCCAAACTAATCTCCGCTCGCACCGAGTTAACCCGTAAAAAATAAAATGTTGGCTAAACAAATTTCTTTGTTGACATGGCTCGAACTCGTTTACACAAATCTAAATCTCTTTCTAATATATAGTAAAGGTACATATCATAGAAGCAAAGAAGTGAAACGGACCTCGTTAACATTTGGGTCCATTTCAAGGCCCAACTCAAGTTGTTGTTCTGTACTGTACAATTCAATCGTCGTCTAGATTCGATTGTTAAAAGTTTGGATCTCTTCAAAACACGAACGTGAAGAAAATAGCAGATCTTTATCAACTTTCCGGTGCGATTATGAGTTTCTTGCATTTTCTCGGATGCCAAACAGACCCTTATGATCTTTCTGATTTTATTTTTAAGTATTTTATTTCCAATCTCCCTTCGTTGGAGTCGATATTTATAGCTGATCACATCCCCTGAATTTGAGGACTAAATCCACAATTTGGTTTGTTTGTTTTCGTTTTTTTCTTTGCATTGCAAAAATTGGGATCTTATAGGAAAAGTGAAATGGGGTTTCTAGTAACGACTCTGATTTTTGTGGTAACTGGGATTATCTGCTGCAATATGGGGCCTTCTACTAACTTGTACATCTGTTTGCTTGCCGATTCTTTTCCACTTTGATGCTTGAAACTTTGTGGGAATTTTAGTGTTTTGGCTGCTTCCTACGTTGATTTTAGGGTACCATGTCTGTCTGTTTCTTTTGTTAAGATTCATAAACCATCTGTTTGAGGGTTTCAGCATGATAATGTATTGCATGATGGTGTGTGGATGCTAGTGAAGCCGACTGGTTTGAATTGTATGATTTGAGTATCTTTGAATGGGCGATGATAGGAAATGTGATTTTTTCAACCATGAATCTTGTGTTAAGCCAATCAGGGTACTATAGTCTCCAAGGATGGATTGATTTAATTTTTTGAAAGACGTGTCCATTGGCAATTCAGAAGTTTATCCTGTCTGAGAATGAATTGATTGCTTGATTACCTTTCTCTCAGCTACATATGGTTTTCCCTACTGTGATTTTCTTGTGTCCAATTGAAACATAGTTGGCTTACCGTTTGCTAATTCACCTTTTAGGTTCTCAATCCATCGTTTGTTTGTCTAGGTGATGAATTTTGTATTCGGCCTCAGTTTGGCTGTATGCATGTTGTTACTAGTCTTGTAAAATAACTTAAAGCTATCTCTTTGATTGAGAACTGAAATCAAAGAAACCTAATTTTTTGCGTGAATCAGATGCTAGTTTGTTTGTTTTTTTCAGTGTCTTGAGACCATGTGAGTGGTTGGAGAGAGGGCGAGATTTTGTTATATTTACTTTTGTAAAGGAAAGAATTTGTCCTTGCTTCAACTTATGTTTCCATATTTAAGTGACTATTCCAATTTATGATCATCCTATCTTTTATGCTCTTAAGTTTTAAAATATGGCTCCTTTCTTGTTTGTTGCAGGCTCCACTTAACATTGATCATAACAGCTACTGTCTGCTGTTGGATGATGTAATTTTGCTTTCCAATTCCTTATGTAACTGTTTGGTTTTGTGTGTACTCAGATCTCCTCAATTTGCAAGCTTCCGATTTGACATATATTTGTGATGAAGCTATATTCGAGCTTCCATAGTTTAGAAGAGAGGGGCTGAGTAAAGAAAGTTGTGAATTGCCCAACATGGACTATTACTTATTCAATTGACGTTGCCTATCCAAAAGGAAAAAAACTGGATTATGTATACATATCGTCTGTAATCTTTCTTGTTTTTATTGTTTGCTTTAAAAGATGGCTATTTGCTGCAATTCAAACTACTTTTGTCAATGGTAGTCCCTACAACTACGAGGATCGGAGAGCAAAATACCTGAAAACGTGATAAAATGCTGTCTCCATATAAATACGTTCACATTATAGTAACTTATTTTTCTCTTGCTTGTTAGGTGGGCGATTGTGTATCTAGCACAGATGAAACCGCTGATAGTCCCGATTCTCAGTGAAGGGGAATGAAGTTACAAGATGGTCTACAGAAATATTCGAATTTTAGACTTATGAATTGCTCTGTATCTTCTACCGACGAATCTTTGTATTCTCTTCAATTTGAATGCTGCAATGGTGTTTCTTGGATGTTTCACTTCACTTGCTATTTATGACATCCTATTCCATTGAATTTGATACTTACCAGCATCGTGTGAAAGATGGCATTTAATTGTAGTCTTGTTTGTATACTTGAGCATAATCCAATTCAAACACAGAGGCGAAGTTTTGTATGCTTGTGAAAACCCTGTACTTGGCAAGTTTCAAAACAACTGATTTGTGATGAGGAAACCAAATCTCAATTCCCTGTATAATAATAATAGAATGATAATGGAATTATGGGAATAAGAAACTGAATCAGAAAGCTAGAGAAAGAAAAATTTGAAAATTAAATTTAAAAATGGTAAGAAGAGAACGGTAGCGTAGAGTGTATGGTCACTTTCACTCTTTGGATGGGAAACAAAAATCTCATCTTTAAACCCCTAGGCAACAACCACCACCAGGTTTACCGCTACAGAGTTCCGACTGCTAGAAAAAGTAAGGTCTAAAGCACTGCCTCTCGCTGTCCCCGTCTCCTCCATGAAACACACGTTCACCATACCACCGTGCCATCTCTACACCTTCTAAGCTCTTTCCCAAAAGCCCCTTTGCAACTTTGCTCTTACACCCTTGATTACCGATCTACAGCAAGGCAACCCCACTTCCTTGTTTCTCCACAAGGCCAAGTTAAAGCTCATCTTTTTCTTGTTCACCACCGCAAAGACCTCAGCTTTCAGTTGCCCACTCGTGAAAACTAGTTAACTACGCTTTCTCCAACATAAAGTCGCTTCAAACATTTGTACGATCTGTCATAAGGTATGGGAAAAACTCAAAACGTTATCCTTTCAGCCCTCAATGTTGTTACCTAAGGTTGTCGCCTTTTCATTTAAGATACCGAGTTCTTTTCAAACTTGAGTTTCACATCTTCTGTTTTATCTGCAAATTTGTTTTCTTTCGCTATTAAAGTTGAGTAGAATCAAGACGATCGGAAGCTTCCTCAACAGCATTCAGCTTTCAGTTGCGACATTGGTGTAATTCCTGACATTTTCCAATTTTTATTGTTTATTTGAGAATTTCTTTTTTTAGGGTATTGAGTGGACTTGTTTGAAATGAATTAGCTGTCAAATTGATAATGGATTGCTTAGGGAAGATATTGACTAAGATTCTCAATGGTGTGGATTGCGGACTTGCATGATCTTATGGGTTGTGATTGTGTCTTAATCTTCTGTTTCACTTATCTTAGCGACAACCTTGCTGCTGATCATTTTCTGTAACTAGACGCCAAACTTGTTTTCTTGTAATTCATTTTTTATGGACCGGATAAGTAGTATATAGCGATACGCTGACAGGTTAGGTGAATGGCGACACTTCAACTTCAGCTGGTGGCATACACCCCACTTTGCCAAAAGCTAAATTGCTCTAAAAGAAGTCGGCAAAGTAGTGTTTTGAAAAAGAACCAATTGAATGCCGGAAGGGTAAGCTGCTCCTTTGTGCCCATGGAGTCTGCCAAGATAAAGGTAGTGGGCGTTGGTGGCGGCGGCAACAATGCCGTCAATCGCATGATTGGAAGTGGTTTACAGGTAAATGAATTGTTACCTTTCCTTAAATGTTTTTGCGGCTTTGATTAAAATAATATAATATTTAGCACTCTAATTTAAGAGATGACTACTTATCGTATTTGGTCTTCTTTTTCTTTTTCTGGCCTATTGGCTTGGCATTTTCTTATTTTTAATCTGTTGAGGTGATGTGCACGGAAAATAACCTCATTTTCATCTTTTATCTTTTCTTTTTCCCGCACATGAAATTTGCTCTTTCTTAGTGAGGAATCTGGTAAAATTCACTTGTTTTATTGCTTATTGTCATTTTCTAATCTTTCTGGTGTGCTCCAATGTTGCTAATAAAATTATTATATCGATTTTTCTCTTTAATTTTCCATCAATGCTTGGCTTGTGGCATGTTAAAGTAGGGGTCTATGTAGTTGGCATATTGTTGTTCCTTCTCGGTTTTCTTGAACTTGTCTGGTGAAATTGGATTCCCTTAATTGACGTTAATGGTAAGATTTTTTTGAACTTAGGAGTACATAGAAATGACCAGAAATGGGTGTATGGAACTAACGTTTTAGTTTCATACATAACTTGGATAATTAAAATCTTGCTTTTGTAAGTTTTATGGAAACATTAATATTGATAGCATGGTTTGATATGTCCCTAATAAAGTATTACAAATCATAATAAAGCATGATTGGGAATATTAGCCTCAATGGCAGAATGGTTGAAATCCTTTTTGGAGTTTTCTGTATATATGCGTGTTTATGTTTATGGTTTTTGGAAAATAACTGACTGTAATGTCTGCTTGATGGAAACTAGGGTGTTGATTTCTACGCCATAAATACAGATTCTCAAGCACTGTTGCAGTCCGCTGCAGAAAATCCAATTCAGATTGGAGAGCTTTTAACTCGTGGATTAGGTCTGGCATTTAAAAATTTGTTTTCAGTAACATCCCAGTTCCATTTTTCTGCTTTTTCCTTTTAACTGAAGACACTTTGGTGGGAAGCATGCGGTGTCTATTTGATTTGGTCACTTGTAAGAGTGTTAAAAAGTGTGCAGGTACTGGGGGAAACCCACTTCTAGGAGAGCAGGCTGCTGAGGAATCAAAAGAAGCAATTGCAAATGCTCTCAAGGGCTCAGATCTTGTGTTTGTCACAGCTGGCATGGGTGGAGGCACTGGATCAGGTGCTGCCCCAGTCATTGCACAAATATCAAAGGAGGCAGGATATTTGACAGTTGGTGTTGTTACCTATCCTTTTAGCTTTGAAGGGCGTAAAAGGTCGACACAGGCAGGTGTCATTTTTTCATTTCATCTGTTCAAATGATTTACATTTCTGAATTCCAACGATGAAAATGGTTGGCTTCTTCCAATTCCAAAGATGAAAATTTGCAAGCTTTACTGGTTATTTTTCTCATCTGTTTAACAAATTCTTTGCTTTGTAATATGTTTCCTCAAGCATAGAGGTCTCTCTAAATAATTGTATCTTGATTGATTTTCATTTTTATATTTGCAGGCATTAGAGGCTATTGAAAAACTACAGAAAAATGTGGATACACTAATTGTGATACCCAATGACCGATTGCTTGATATTGCTGATGAACAGACTCCGCTTCAAGATGCTTTTGTTCTTGCAGATGATGTTCTCCGCCAAGGGGTGCAAGGAATATCAGATATCATCACGGTGTGTGGTTTTGTGAATGATTAATATGCATCTCCATGTTTTGCCTGCAACCATCTGCCTTTTGAAGTTAAGACTAATGAGTTGGCGTTTTTGGGCCTGTTCACAGGATCAACCATATTGTAATAAACATTAATTTTATTTATTTTCCTTAAAAACATAAAATCATAATCAGGACATTCAATTGATGGAATTTTAGCTATGGCCATATGTAAATATATTATCCTGCTTATCATGCATTGAATCTCATTCCAATAATCCATTTGTAAGTTGTTCCTTAATTGGTTTTAGTTGAATCAAAGCCATTGCTGATATACACTGGATTATGTAATTTATAACTTTTACTTTTTGTTATCTAGCCATAATCTACATTACATCTTTATCTGCAGATAATTTACGACAGTTTTCATGTTTTGCAGATACCTGGTCTAGTTAATGTGGATTTTGCAGATGTAAAGGCAGTTATGAAAGATTCCGGCACCGCAATGCTTGGAGTGGGGGTTTCATCTGGAAAAAATCGGGCTGAAGAAGCAGCTGAACAAGCAACATTGGCACCCTTGATTGGATCATCTATCCAGTCAGCAACTGGAGTGGTTTATAATATTACTGGAGGAAAAGACATCACATTGCAAGAAGTGAATAGAGTATCCCAGGTACTTAAATAGCCTATTGTCCATAAAACTCGTGAGTGTCAAAAGCATTGAGAATGGAGTTCAAACTAGGCAAGAGATAGTAGACAATTGCGATGGCTTAATTAATACCCTATAAGATTGGAGTTTCCCTAGTTCTCCTTAAACTGTTCATGTTTCTAGACTTTGAGTTTGCAACATGCAGATAATGATGCCTTTTTTTGCAGTAAGATTGAAAACTTGTGATGTCAGGACTTAAAAAATCCGTTAATGACTAGTTAAAGACAAATTGCAAAGGATCTATATGTGGGGCTCCATAAGTTTGTTCGGAGTTGAGCATAGCCAGTAGATTATAAAGAAGGATTGACAATTGGGTTGGGTGAACCCTCAGCTTACATCAAGTAGACATGTTATGCTTGTGATGTGTTAATGGTCTATGATATTGCATCAGGTGGTTACAAGTTTGGCCGATCCATCTGCAAACATAATATTTGGGGCTGTTGTGGACGATCGTTACAATGGAGAGATTCATGTGACTATTATTGCAACTGGCTTCTCACAGTCATTTCAGAAGACTCTTCTCACAGACCCCAAGGCTGCAAAACTGTTAGATACGATGGCTCTGGCTCAGGAGGGTAAAGCAATTCCCACCCCCAACAGGACTGCAACCCCACCTTCAACTGTTCCTTCAAGGCCGTCTCCACGAAAACTTTTCTTTTAGTTATTTTCTCCTCCTTTTTTACCTTAGGATTTCGACAAGATAGGCTGCCATGCTTCTTGACATTTTTGACGGCTCAACTTGCAAATCATCGTTTGAAGGATAATGAATTTGTTGTTTCTGGGCTGGCTGGCCGGCCGTCTCATTTGTTAATATTCGCAACTTATTGTAACACAGCACCATTTCAGCTAATAGAACACCTTTGCTTTTGTCACAATTTGCAATTGAATGACTTCGATGTTCATAACATTTGTGTTGCTTACTTTGGTTTAATTTGCTCCACACTTCCTAATGACTTAAATCTGCAGTGAGAACTATAGTCGGACTAACTTGCACTGTTTGAAGGATGGCACATTACCAGTATTGCCAGTTACACTTCAATTATCATAATTTAACAGCAAACATTACACCTCGGCTCACTCAGCAAAGCACCACAAGAAAATTGGAAAAACCGCACGCATCGTTTCGAACATCAACCCACCAAAGGGAAAATTGCACAAGCACATGTCCAAGCGAGCAATAAATATAGACAATGCATTGTCGAGTATCGGCATTACAAATACTTGACCAGTAAGTAAATGACTACAGCCAGAATGACAATCCCAATGACGGCTATGAGCATGCACATGCAGGAGCAGCCACCCTTGGTGCGCTTGTTCAGAATCGCCAGATTCTTCTGCACCCGCTGTTCACAAATCGTCAGATTATGAGATTCCGGTATACATAACATCAAAGAGATTGCAAATCCAATCTTCTAAACTATGCAAGGACGAGATTGTATCACCATCCCAATGTGCCTATATACTCATGTGAAGGACAACTGGGTAATTAAACTTTTTTCTCCATTACGGACATTAGGTGACTTCATTCTTCTATAGAGGCATGAGGTCACAAGGTAAAACATACAGCAGGATGCAAAAAATGTTTACCAGCAGAGATCGTTTGTGAGTCCCACAATTTATGATTCAATTTCACATGCTAATTATCTCTAAAAACTACGTTTAGCTGTAATATTTTGTTATTCATTCAGACAGTTAAGAGGAGTTTATAATCAAAAGAGAAGAACTAAGGTCATAGTTATGGCTGAAGTACATCTGTTAATCTAGTATGTTATCCACTGAAAGTAAACATGTAGGTATGATTATAACTTCGAATGAATAGCATTTAGTGGACCAGAGGCTTTGGATTAAGCAAGATTACTCGTAAACGGGAGTCTGTAACATCCACGTGCTGATCCAAGTCATCCTGCAAAGTGCATGAGCAAAAGTTTCAAAATGATGGCAATGCCTGGCTACTTCATAAAGTGGCCCAAAAAAAGGGGGCGTGGGAAAAGGATAGTAAAGGTAGAAAAGAAAAGGAGATGAAGCATACAATTAATCTGGTATGAAGATCAAGCTCCTCATTGACTGCCAATGCAATATGCTTTGTACTTACAACCGTCTCCTCCAATTTCTCAAGTCCTTCATCTTGTTCTGGTTCAATCATGTTAGATAATGTTAGGTTACTAGAAAAACAGAAGATAAATGGTTAATAGTGCAGATCCTTTATTTAGGTAGAATTCAGTGCAGAGGAAATTACAGGCAACTTTCAAGAGGTGTCATTCTCTCCATAGGCATTCCCATTCTTGGTACATTTTTCTAGCCTCTTTCTACTCCCCCCGTCAGCTAAAAATTCCCTGACCTGAAAACTTTCCCTAACGACCATTCCACCTCAGCCTCCTAGAATCTTGCTAAAAACAAACAAGTAATAAAGCAGAAATAACAAATAACAAATGACGGCCCTCCAATAACATTCTTAGTACTTGTTGGGCTTTTCCTCTCATTGTTTTAGCTCCTTTTCTTTCTTCTTGAGTAGAAAAGCTTAAATGGATGCTTATCAATACTATCTGACATGAGTGTCACCTTGTCCTCAAGGTGAAAAGCCGGAAATGATTGCTGGATGGTGTCATTGAATTCCCATGATGCCTCAAAATCTGGCAAATGTTTCCGTTTGACCAATACTTTAGTAGCGCTAATATAGTCCTGCCTGAGACGAATCCCCCATATCTCCTCGTCAAATTTCAGTTCCAAATCAGCTTAGAGTATAGGAGGAATCTCTTAGCTGGGGGTGTCAGCTTTAAGCTGTGATAAACAAAAAACTGGATGGATAGTGGCCGAGTCCAACAGTCCTAATTTGTATTCAACTGGACCAAAGTTCTAAATAACTGGACAGGGGCCGAAATAGCGAGGTGATAACTTCTCATTTGCTCTCTTGGCTACAACCTGCTCAATTGTTGAAAATGGGCTTCCATGGAGTTGTTGTAAATTAATATGTCATCGAAAAAGTCTAAGACCCCCTTCCGCAACATTGGTTTGAAAATAGTGTTCATGATAGGCTAAAATGTTGCTCGTGTGTTGGTTAAGTCGAAGGGCATGATCAAAAACTCGTATTGGCTCTCATGAGTGCAAAATGCTATTTTTGGGACATCCTCGGTTTTTAACCAAGTCTGATGGGAAACAATTAAGCCCCTCATAAGTCATCAATAACTAGTCTATTGTGGTAATGGGAAATTGGCCAAGGATTGTAGCCTTATTCAAGGCTCAATAGTCTATACAAAATCTCCAGCTGCCATCCTTCTTCTTAACTGCGAGTATCGGACTCGAAAAAGGACTTACGCTAAGCTTGATAATCCATGCAATTAACATCTCCTTTACCGACAGTTCTATCCCTTCCTTCTGATTATGAGGGTATTGATAAGCTCAGACATTGATGGGAGTAGATTTTAAATTGATTTCCTAGCATTTTTCTCGCCCCTAACCAACAAAAAATTTCTTCGAATTCATCTATCAACACTGGCACCTCATCCAAGAGTTGGTCTCTTTGATCCTCCTCCGAAATAATTAGCCTACACGTCTCAATCTCATTCCCTGGCCTTCTTGGATATAAGTCTTAACCATAGATTTTAGGCATACAACTGTTTTGCTTAGGCTAGGATCCCCACGCAGCACTACCGTCTTTCCCTCAATAGGTAACGTCATTGTTAGAGAGTGCCAATCCAAGTCAGCATATCGCATTGCAAACAACCACTAGAGCCCTAAGATCACGTCAGACCCACCAAGATTGAAAGGCAGGAAATCTTCTACCACCATGACTTCTTGTAGTAACTGAAGTACAACCCCCTCGCAAATTCCTATGCCTAGTACAAGTGCGCTAGTTCCCATTGTCACCCCATAGCTCGTCGTCTCTGTGATTGGAAGGCCCAATTTTGCCACCAGCTTGTCACTGATGAAGTTTTACGTAGCCCCACAATTAACGAGGACCGCTCCCTCCTAGAGATCTATCATTCCTCGTAGTTTCATCAAGTGTGGAGAGCTTAATCCAATGAGTGAATTTGGTGTCAATTGGATTTCTCCCACCTGCAGTAATGCTTTAGCGTTTGATTGCACTTTGGCTATCTCTAGCTCGCTTTCTACTTTGTCATCAAACACAGCTAAAATTTCAATTCCTGATTTTTACACCTATGCCCCACATGATATTTTTTATCACACTTGAAGCATAACCCCTTCACCTCTTAGGCTGAATTTAAGTTGCAAACATTCGTTTAAAAGGTGAATCAAAGTTGTTATGAATTTTAAGGGTGGGTTGACAATGTTGGTAGTAGGATGGGTGGCTGGATTAGAATAAGGTTGGGTCCAAGTGGTGTATCGGTTTGGGTTATAGGCTGCAATAGAGCTCCAGTTAGCTGGGGTCTTTTTTAACTTCTTGGCCACATGATTGTCCTAGACTGGGTTCAGAACTATGTTGCCATATTCTATCCTCTTAGTTGACTCCATTAAGTCTAATAACTTAGAGCAATTCATCTTCATTAATTTCCCTTTGACACCTTCATCAAGCCCATTAAGAAACACTACCACTAATGAGTTATCATCTAGGTGTTTTAATAGAATAGTTAACGCCTCAAACTCCTTCCGATACTACACTACAAAAGATGTTTGTCGTAGTGATAGGAGACGATGTTGATGAGTCCCTTTTGCATTTTGGCAAGTACCTTCTTAGAAGTTAGGTCTTTAACACATCCCATGTTAGTATAGGTTGTTGATTCTCCTCCCATTATAACCACACCAAGGCGACGACCCAAATGCACACCCCTGTTGCTTCTAACTTTTCTGTTTTGCCCAGTATGTTCAAAGTGAAGTATCTTTCTACTTGAAATTGGGTCATCGTCACCATCATAAGTTGGAATGTCCAATTTACGAGCATATCTGTTGTGGCAGATTGGAACATGAATGCTAAACCCTTCTATTCCGCAGGTTGCCTTTGTCACTAGGCTCACAACTAGGTTGGGGTTCCTATCTCCACTTGATTTTGCTATACTTTTTTGGAAGAAATAGTGCTCTTGTGCAGGGCATTTAGGAATTCATCCAACTTTTAGTTTAAAGAGGAAGCTGAGGAGTCGAGATGAGAAAGATGACTCTTGATTACCGATAGCTTCTCTTCCATATTTTCTATTCTTGCTTCCATCCTTGTAATCGGCATTCCCTAGGTTTTGGAACTGGTTTGGATACTAAATTTGTTAGGTCACAAGAAAAATAAAAGATAAATGGTTAATAGTGCAGATCCTTTATTTAGGTGGAAATTACCGGGGAGAAAATTATAAGCAACATTCAAGAGGTGTCATTCTGTCCGTAAACATTCCTATTCCTAGTACATTTTTCTTGCCTCTTTCAACTCCCCTCTTCCAGCTAAATATTCACTGAACTGACACCTTTCCCTAAAACCATGCCACCTCAGCCTTCTAGAATCTTGCGAAAAAGACCAAGTAATAAATCAGAAAAAACAATAACAAATAACAACCCTCCAATATTGTTCTTAGGAATTGTTGGGCTTTTCTTCTCATTGTTTTAGCTCCTTTGATTTCTTCTTGAGTAGAAAAGCTAATTGGAGGCTTGTCAAATAAGAATTCAATATTTGCAGAAGAAAGAAAAGCAATTGAACAATAAGCAGAACCACCAAAGTTCAGAAGAAGATTGCAAACTTGCCTTTCATGATTTGTCTCTGAAGTCCAACAAGGCCTTGGTTGTCCAACCCTTGAGTTCTGCTCATGGCATCAGCTGGCTTTATTTCTGGCCCAAACAAACTGTCCCTGTTGGCAAAGTTGGACATATTCAATGTGGAAGCCATTTGGTTAACTTTGGTCCTCAGATTTGCAATCATGTCCTTGCGACGATTCATCTCTTTCTCTGATCTGCGTCTCAAAGGGGAAGCATTGGTAAGAATATGCTTGGACTTGCATTAGAGTCATAGGCTCCATAGAAAGAACCACTGGGTAATGCATTACCGAAGAGCTTATTGAAACCAAAAACAGAAAGTCATAAAACACAATGAAGGTAATTATAATAAACCTTTGTTCAATAAAAGCAGTAAAATTCTAAGCTGTCCATATCAAATATCTCAATGGAAGAGCTTCATGTATAGTGTACCCTTCTCTCTCCATAATTTATATATCATTCAACTACTTTTTACCCAACAACACAACAGATAGTTAACGGGGAAAGAAATTCATTAAAAAAAAAACTCAAACCAACATTTTGAATCCCACTAACAAACGATCATCTACACATACATACGTGTATGTATATATACGTGTGTGTGTGTGTATATTCTATGATTGTATGCAAAAGATATCCAATTTATTGCTCAACAAACAAGAAGAATCAAAGAACTGACTCTACATTTGCTGTCTTCCAGGAAGTTTAGACAAGAGGGATTGCAAGCTATCGAGCCTAGTCCCTAGAATCGTGATCTTTCTCCGAATAGACGACGCGTGGCGCTGTGCCTCCGGTCCCGTCGACGGGAAAGAGCTGCGGTCAGCGATCATCCCACTGATGTCATCGGCGATTTTCACAGCCTCTTGGTACTCCTTCACCCACGGTTCCGATGCCGATGCCATGTGAAACCTTAATCAATACCTGATCGATTCAATCCAAAACCCAAAATCAAAATCAAAATACACTCAAAATTTCAATCAATCCTGCACAAAAATCAACAAATTCCTGATCAGATCAAAAGAAAAGGCACTACGAACAAGATTGTGATTGGAAGAGTAAACCCTAACGACCAGTAAATTGTGAAAGGAGAGGAGAATCGGAGAGGAGAGCATAAACTTCGTCGTAAGTGCAAGAACTCGACGATACCACCAAACTTCGCCGTGTTTGAGGGGCTCCGTCGTCGTTTAAAATAGTCCTAAACGCGTTATTAAAGTATAAACAACCAACTCTAACAAGCAAAAAAGTAAAACATTCCATCAAACGACACAGTTTGAGTTTCCTGAGCAATTGATTTCCCTTTCCCGACCTTTAGCTTCCTTTAGTCAGATGTCAAATTCAAAAATACAGACTTAAGATTTAATATAATTACTTAAAATTAGTTTTTTTATTCAAATTTCAATTAAATTACGAAAATTCAAAGTCTTACTCAACTCAAACCTACTGTAATCAACTCCTTTTATTGCTATCTATAATTAAAGAACATGTCTATTTTCAAATTACATATCTCGAATATTCTCTTTTAACGTTTAATTTTTTACAATAAATAAAAATAAATGGCATAATTAATTTTTGTTATATATTTTAAAATAGTGCATTGACAAATTATATATTGTTAATATTTTGGGTATGGGAAGTAAATTTATGAATGAATTAAGCTCTTTATATTAATTGTATGATTACTAAGTACCCAATATTTACTTTAACTTTTAGTTAAACATAAGTAAATAAAATAATAAATTCCATGTAAATTTATCAAGTTTTCAAATATGTGATCTTAAAATATAATATTATGGACGTTAGATACTTGTTGGTCTTTTCTACATTAATATGGCTTTAATCTGACATCAAGTATACATGCAATTGATTGTTACGGGGAATAGATAAGTGATATTTTCTTATTTTAAATAAGATGAACTAATTTATTAATAAAAAAAATCTCAAACTTTACATATTTTTATATTATAGTCCAAATTTTAATCATAATTAAATACCTAAAATTTTTAATTTTTTAAATATAACTCAATGTTAGTATTTTTTGTTAGACAGATATAATAACATGTGAAATGAGATGAACATGTTAGATTTTAGTCTTGTAAGTTATATGTAAATTTATTATATAGTATTTACCTACTAGGCAGTTTAACTTAATTAGTCTCCTATTTAGTATAACTAATGTGTTTGCTAAACATAGTCCAGATTACTCATATATTCCTTTTAGCTTGGTTGGAATTTATCCCTGTAGAGGTCTTTTTTGGTATGTATTTTTATCTTACCATTTATTATTAATCTTTGAAATATTTTGTATGAAAGTTATTTTCATATTGCCTTACCTTTTTGCATAGTTAATGTTACAGGTGTTTCTCTATATTATTTGCCTGTATTCATGTGCTTAGTTATTTTATTACATTTTTATGTTTATATGACTTGTTTACTTTATTATTTTTGTTTGACATATATGTACATATGCATTTATAATTTTGTTACGATATATTACATGTGTGCTTATTAAAAATAACCTCTTAATTAGATAACGTTTTAGCGAGACTTTAATTAGATGTTGATAACAATGATGGATTAATTAATATTAAGGAAAACAAAAACCCTTACCCTTCCGAAATTAGGAATAAGATGTTCACCACTGTAACTCAACCTATGTGAGAGACGTTCTGTTCTTCCATGCTAGTGGTCAAAGAGTTGACAACTTTCCCAATATCTCAACTTTATGATCAATTAACGTTGGATTA
>JAOSBN010000005.1:23708204-23724191 GCA_027563595.1 Erythroxylum suave
CATCATCAAAACCTAGTACAAAAGTACTATATGAAAGAGGAAAATATACAAAGTCTATCTAATCTGTCCAAAAATCCTAGCTGACCAAATTTTGAGCAATGAATTCTCTTGCCAAATCACAATCTACATGATTGGAAGAGCCTCTCAGTAGCTAGAGTCATCTCTCGGTCCTAAAAAGACAACATCGTAATTTTAGTGAGTTTTGCAAACTCAATGAGGTAACCATCATTAATGGTTCACTCAATTCATGCAACCCATCACTTCACATAACAAATATTTCACAAAATTGTACTTTACATCAGTACCACATTTTCACTTGAGCATAGGCAAATTTTTGCAATTTAATCAATCAAAAAATCTTAATAAAAAGCATATGGAATGCACATGTGACTTTTTTCTATTTATTACATTGTTGTGACCAAGTGCCTAAACTGTCCGGTATCTATTGTAGATACCGGATTCATTTATACTGTCCCTTATCCAATGCGGATATAGGCCTCATTTTACATAGTAAGCCTTTGGCATAACATTCAGAGTTTTGAGCTTGTTTTTGGTGACTACTCAAGTCACAACTCTGGTTATCTAATCATGCATTCATGTATGTAATGCATCTCATAATCACTCAATTAATTCAAGAAACAATTAGTTCTTCTCATTCACATACAATTAGCAATTTAATATCCATTCCACATTTCACAGTCGTCGGACCTTCTGTTCAGAATCAACAATCAACCCGCATTCATTCAATCATTGCAAAACAGAAATTAAGCAAACAAGTAATTAAGTGAGACCATCTAGGTTACTCACAAGTTGCTCCCGAAGCTAATGCTTGGAAGCTCTAGCAATGTCTAGAGGTTGACATTCCAGTTGCTCCTTTATATCAAACACCATACACATATATCACAATTTGTACAATCATAAGTGTTTAATAATGCATATGTATGAAATGAAATATATACAATGCACGTTCATGAAAATCTCGAGTATTTATCCATCAATTTCATCACAAATTCATTCTCATATCAAAACTCAGCTAAGTACAATTTATACTTAGGTTTATTCGTCACTAAAACCATTAAAATCTCTAGTCCTTTCTCATTGACTCACTTCAGATTTTTTCCCAAGTCACACTTTCGGGTCTAGTGTTCACATTCAATCAGAAAGTGAAACTGATGTAAATTGGTCATATTATCTTCTATAAAAGTGTTCCTCTATGTCTTATGTTTCTATTGACACAAAAATCACTCAATTTGGTTCAGTAATTTGGAAGATATGCCACAAACATTTTCAGGCTGTTCATATTCAAAAACAGTGTACTCTGCATAAATTCCATCCAAAAATTAACCATCTTAGAGACTGAATCACAATTTCATCGTCGCATATTATTTGTATCCTTATGTCTCTAGTTTATTCCAAATTAAAGATCATCTCATTCGGACATCTAGAGAAGAAGTTATGGTCAAAAGAAACAAGACTGTCCAGTTTGCAAATTCCTCTCGAGTGGTTAGATCAATTGCAAGTCACAGCTACTATTGAGGAAAACAGTAACCTGATGTGACAATTAAACATTAGTCTTGCAATTAACTCATGGGCATGAGAGAGGAAAGTCATATGGGTGTAGGAGTCATAGGTGTCACAGGAACATGAGTGTGCAAGAGTCATAGGTGTGACAGATAAAGATAAAAATTGGGTGAGAGTACAAGTCAGACCCATCCACTTTTATCACTCAATCTCTCTCAATTCATTTCAAATAGCAATGATTTTTGGTGTAGAGGTAGAGCAATGCCTTACGAGTCCAATGGTTTAAGTCTCATCTCATTTTGAGGTCAGAAGAAAAAGACATTACCCAGAAACCCATCGAATGTTCATCAACCCTGAAAACTTCAAAGTCGCTATCATGCAATTCTTCTTCTTCTTTACCAAAATCTCTACTTCAAAGCTCCATAACTTTTGATCCAGAACTCAAAAAACTCCAAATTTTAAATCAAAAGAAAGCTAAAAAATCATCTACAAATTTGATTGAGACAATTTTGTCGAAATCCTTCTAGATCAGCGCAATAAATTTATGGAAGTTTCATATCAAAATTTTGACTCTCTTACTATTCTTTCCCATAAATTCTGAGACTTCATGTCAATTTTTGAGACTCTTAACGACAGAATTAAATTTTTGTGTCTGCACGAAAAATATGTCTCTATTTTAATCAAAATTAAGAATCACCTCAATTGAACAACTCTAGAAGAAGTTATTGCTAAACAACTGAAGCAAATGCAGTGAACATTTTCCAATCCATCATCTTAAACTTTTTTTTCCATATTTTTACACCTATCATATTTGTAAAAAGATCATCCTTTTCTACTCCATCTATTCCTCATTCCCAACTCCATTTCAAATCATTTCTACAGTCAACCATTCATGACACCCACATACCCAAAACACCATTTCTTGAGATTAACCTCTACATATCATCACAAATGCTTCATTAAAAAAAAACCCATGATATTTGACAAGATACTTACTTGATTTAGCTCCAAATCCTTCAAGAAAACACCAACCCTATCTTTGTTGACAGCCCACATACATCACCATTTCAAGGTGGGAGGCTGGTTTTTTTTTTTTTAATAGAGAAGAGGAAGAAAAGAAGGTGAGAGTGGCAAGTGAAAGATGAAATCAAAGTGTTGTTGGGTGAGTGATTATGGGAGTGAAGAAGAGAAGAAGAAAAGAGATGGAGAAGCCATGAAAACGAGAAAGAAATGAAGAGGAGAGAGTCACGAAGTAGGTAGAGAAAGCAAGAGTGAAAATGAAAGATAAAACACTTAATGGTCTTTCAATTTGGAAAGCATCGTGAAAGACAAAACAAGGAGGGACTTTAAAACCAAAAGACTAGTGATCTAAGACATGGTCACTTGCCACATGTCATAATCCTATAGGTTCAAACTAGTTCTTTTATTAAACTAATCCAATCAACACCAATTTCTACTCCAATTGTCTCCAAATTTCAATAACATAAGTCATTAAATCCTAAAGTCATTAATAAAAGTTTTCACTACCATTTGACTCTTAATTCTACTGCTATTCATCTATTGTCTTGTCACTTGGCATTTTTCCTAGTCCAAAAATAGCCTTAATTCTAGAAAAATTCTTAAATTTTCCCAAAAATTCTAAATCAACAAATACATTCTCTAAATCAATTTTCAATACAAAAAACTACAATTCTCAATAACAATCTCCTTATATAAACAATTATACCCGAAATGTCAATGAATACATGTACAGTCATTTTAAATGTGCAATATTTCACTATTCACTTGTATGTGTATGTCATATTATGCATGAGCATGAAAAATGCATTTCTAAGCTCCCATTAATCACTCATATTTACTATTCTAACCTCCCAAAGGTAACGGGATGTTACAGATGAGGGCTATACAGTTTATAGTGATGCTTCAAGGAAGGGTTTGGGTTGTGTTTTTATGCAGGGAGACAAAGTAATAGCTTATGCCTCGCGGCAATTAAAGCTGTATGAGTTGAATTATCCGACCTATGATTTGGAATTGGCAGTAATAATTTTTGCCCTAAAGATATAGAGACGATATTTGTATGGGGTTCAGATGTGGATTTTTACGGATCACAAAAGTCTCAAATACTTTTTGACTCAGAAAGAGTTAAATTTGAGTCAGAGAAGGTGGTTGGAGTTGCTTAAGGATTATGATCTATTGATTGAATACCTTCCAAGAAAGGCAAATGTGGTGGCAAATGCCTTGAGCAGGAAATCCTCCATAACTTATGTTCAAACAGTTTATTTGTTGTTGTGGACAGAGATGGCTAAGCTAAAGATAAGTTTGGCGCTATAAGAGCCAGATTGCATTTTGACAAATTTCAGAGTGAGGCCGATACTCAGGGAGAAAGTTAAGGAGATGCAAGTAAGATGCAGAATTGAACAAACTTTAAGGAGAAATTTAGATTGGTAAAAAATCTGAAGTGGTAGTGAGGGATGATGGACTTATGGTTGTAGGCAATAGACTTTGTATTCCGAATGTCAAGGAGGTAAAGGATGAGATACTTGACAAGGCACATAATGCGTCTTATGCTATGCACCCAGGTAGCACTAGAATGTAAAAGGATTTGAAAGAGCATTTCTGGTGGAAAGGCGTAAAGAGGGATGCAGCAGAATTTGCACGTAAATGTCTAGTGTGTCAGCAAGTTAAGGTTGAACACCAAGCACCTTCAGGCAAGCTAAGGCCATTGTCCATTCCTGAGTGGAAGTGGCAAAAGGTGACTATGGATTTTTTGATGGGTTTGCCCAAGACCAGTAGGAAGCACGATGCTATATGGGTTATTGTTGATAGTTTGACGAAGTTAGCCCATTTTCTAGCAGTTAAATAAACTGATTCTCTGCATGTGCTAGTAAAGAAATACGTTGATGAGATAGTGAGACTGCATGGGATTCTTGATTTTATAGTTTCTGACAGAGATCCTTGATTTACTTCGAGGTTCTGGGGAAGCTTATAAGAGGCTCTAAGAACCAAGTTGAATTTTAGCATCGTTTTTCACCCCCAGACAGATGGTCAATCTAAGAGGACCACGTGGGAGCCCTTGGAAGCCATAAAGGAGAAGTATCCACATCTCTTTGATGACTTAGGTAAGAACTTCGAGGGCGAAATTTTTTATAGAAGGGGAGAAATGTTGGCCCTAAATTCTTTTTACTATTTTTTATTATTTATTTAAGCGTGAATCAAATGAATTATAATGTTTAGACGGATTTAATTTTTGGAGTTTAATTATTATGTTAATGTTAGTAGGATTTTATTATATGGTTTAGTGGTATTAAAGTAGGAAGAATGTTGGAGGGTAAAATTGGAAGATCACTTAAGGAGGAAAGAACCTAAGCATTACAGGAAGGGTAAGATGGACTTTTAATACTCATTAAGGGTAAAATATGAAAAAGAATAGTTGTCTTGCAAATAGAAGAAGAAGAAATGAAAATTGAGAGAGGAAGAAGAGAGAGTTGTCGTGGGAGAAGAAGAAAAAAAGAGAAAGTTGGCTAGGCTTCCATATTTCTTAGATCTAGAGAGTGATTTTGGAGTGGTTAAAGAAGGCAGAAAGAAAGAGGGAGACTAAAGCTTACATTTAAGCTAAGAAATTCATTAATCAGTGAAGATTCAAGGTAAGTGTATGATTTCACCATTGGATTTTCGGAAGGGTCTTCATGCATGAAGCTTAAGAAATGCATGGGTTTAAGTATTCTAGGATTAATGTTAGTGTATGTATTTCTTTGAGCTTACAATTGGAAGTCATATAGAATTTAGGATTTTGGCAATATTGAAGGAAATCAGGAGGAGAGGTAAGAGGAGTAAGAGGAGAGGCACCTTTGAGCTATTGATAAGCAAGGAAGTTCAATGTGGGTAGCATTTTTATAATTGGATAATAAGTCATTAATGTTTCTTCAAAATCAAGAAAATAAATGTTTTAAATTGTTTCATAAATGTGCATACATTACTCTTAAAATGCTTTGATAAAGTGTTATGTGCTTGTCATGTGAAAGTTGTATGGAGGAACCATAAAAAGATTGTAAAAATGATTTTATTTTCTTATGTTATGTTTATGAAATCCCTTTTCAAAAAACATACCATTTTTGGCAACAAGTTTACAAAATATGGAATGTATGTTAAGTGGGTTTGGTTTGGTCCATTCTGTTGTCAAGTGCACTTTGACTGAAAGCTTCTCTCGCCTACCTGCAAGTGACATGAAGCTCCTTCAAGAACTCCCTTATGTTACAACTACACAAACCACTATGTGGGATTGTATTAGTTTATTCTATTCACAACTTCACAGGACCATTTTATGGGAATGTGTTAGCTTGTTCTGTTTATGGACCTCCCAGACCATTTTGATGTGCTTATGTGTTGACAAATTTATTGAATACATGATTTGAATTGCTCATAAAGTGTTTAATGTTTTGAGAATTAGGAAATATGTGTTTCATGATGCATGTATATCTTTCAAATGGTTTTTACGTGTTACTGGTTATAAGATCATTACCCATGAGCTTTAAAGCTCACCCCCATTCCTTCCTATCTACAAGTGATGAGTAGGGAATCGAGTAATCGAGCATAAGGGCATTACTCCGAATTTTTGCTTATTTTGCAATTTAAAGTAATTTTTGTAAAAACAAGATTTTAGTTGCATTTTAAGCAAATCTTATTTTGTATAAATTATGTATTTTTTTATTACGATTTATTATGGCTTGAAATGTCCATTAAAGCCTAATAAAACTCTTATAGTTTGATGGAAATGAATTATGATTGTGATTTATTCATGATCCTCAAAGTTTATACATTTCATTTTTTTTCATCATTCATAAGGGTAAGATTTTGCGTTCCAAGTTTTAGGGAAAATCTGTATCGATCTAGGCCGAATGAGACAAAATTGTCTTCTGGGAAGTGGTAGATTATCTTTTCAGCTTGTTTTATCATGTAAAGTATGAAGTTGTTAGAAATGGGGATTGGGAAATATGATCATTTTAAGGGGTAGTGTTGTGTGGGATGCATATAGGACAACTATAGTGAAAGATGAGAATTTGTTGTATATGATGAATTTGAGGAGTTCATATTGGCTGTATAAGGAGTGATTTGGAGAGGATTACGAGTAAAAGTGGTATGGGGTGTTTGAATTTCGAATGGCATAATTGAAGGTTTCACAGCAGCGAACCAATTTCATTTCGCGGTGAACTTTTACTGAAGGGTTCTTCTGCCTTTAATTAGTGATTTCATCATGACAAAGTTTGGAGTTTAGCTGCGGCGAAGTTATTTAGTATGCCGCAGTGAATTTTTCCCGAGAGTTCTTCGAAGTGTCCCAGATTTCACCACGGTTAAAGTGAAAGCGAATGAATAAGTGAGGTTAGAAATAAATTTATAGGTGTATGAAATGGTAAAATGGTAAAAACTCCTATAGAAAAGCACCCCCCCCCGTTTTCCATATAGCTGTAAGCCACAATCATAGCCTAGTATTTTTTTTTCACCCCTTCTTATTTTTTCTTCTTTGTTCTTTTCACATTCTTTACAAATTCACTTCTTAATTCTTTTATGGCCCATTCACCTCTCATTTGCTTGCTCTATCAATCATCCACTTTGCCTTGAAATCTTATTCCTTCTTGATTTTATTCAAAAAACAAAAATAACCCTAACTACGAAATTCAAAAATTCTAGCAAAAATAATCAATGAGCATAAAATTCCATGGGATGCCTCCTATACAATGCTTATTTTTATGTCAGTATCGTGACGCTCTTTTGAGCTAATGGTGGTTCGAATGAATGATGTAAGGGTAGTGTAGTCACTAATCTCATAATTTGTACCTGAACTACCATGCTATAGTTATCACCTTCCTTATGATTCTCTATTCTTTACATTCTTCTTTGCGAGTGCTTCTTCCTCAATGCATTCCTAAGATCCTGGATATCCTCCCATTCTCCTCAAGGTTCAGGTTCCTTAATATCTGTTGTAGGCAAAGAAGGTTTGTAATCTTTCTTAAACACCTTGAAGGTTATTGGGTCCTTTCCTATCCTTAGAGTTAATTCGCCCCATCGACATCAATGATTGGACACGCAGTGGCCAAGAGTGGTCTTCCAAGAACTATCAGGTTTTCCACATCTTCATCATTGTCCAATATGTAGAAGTCTTTGGGAAAGGTATATTTTTCAACTTTTACTTTCACATCCTTTATAATTCCCTTTAGTTGATGCAATATTCTGTTGGCTATCTTTACCAAAAACTTGGTGGGTATTAACTCTTTTTACCCTAACTGCTGACTAAAAGTGTAGGGCATCATGTTTATAATTGCTCACAAATATGTGAATGCCCTGTCTATGATAATTCTATTGATACTTCAAGGGATGAAGAAGTCCACTGAATCCTCTTCCTTCTATGCGATGATGGGGTCTTTTTTCGATACTCGCTCCTTAACCCTCATTTTGATAGTTTCCTTCAATGTGAGCTTCGACTGTAGTTGACTTGTTGCTTCCTTAACTTTTTTGATTCAATCTCCTTTAAATTCCTCTCTGCCTTTTTTGCAAAGAACTCCCGCTAGGCAAAAATATGGTGTCGAAGTACAGGTCGAGTTGCCTTGATTGTTTCGATCATTGGCTCATTTAGAAGGTCTTCTTTAACTACTTGACCTTTTCCTTCATCCCTATCTTCCTTTACCTGATTAGGTTCCTTATCCTAGGTCTAACTGACAACCACGATCCTTTCTTTTGGATTGGACTCCGTATTGCTTGGAAGGTTTCCACCATTCCGAGTAGACATTGCCTCTATTAATAGGCCAACTTGGACTTCCAGATTACGCATTGACAAGCCATGGTTCTTTGTTACTTGCTCGAATTTGCTTTCGAGCCTCCTATGTACATCCTCTATGCCTCCAATCTTATCCAAAATCTTGTCCAGCTTTGATTCCATGAAGCTTGTTTTATTTTACTAAAAGCCTGATTGTCCTTGTGCCTTGGACTGTCCCCTAATGTAATTTATCCAGGAAAAGTTAGGGTGGTTCTTCCACTCGAGGTTGTAAGTATTGGAGTACGAATTATTTCCTTCTCCTCATCCATATTGTGCTACCATATAGTGTAATTGCTCTTGATTGTCTCCTTCATCAAATAGTAGTCCATGGTATCTCCATCTATCCACAAAGCTCACACTTCAGTTGTAAGTCTTAGAGTAGGGATTATTGCCTCCTCCTCGTCTATATTGCGTTACAATATAGTGTACCTGCTCTTGATTGTCTCCTTCATCAAATAGCAGTCCACAGTATCTCCATCTATCCACAAAGCTCACACTTCAGTTGTACGACCTTCACTTGGGCTGATGACGATACCTTTATACTACTGAGCTATCGCATCAAGTTGTCGATTTTTACTTTCATTTCGATCATCCAATCGACCCAACGATTCCTTTATTCTCTCTAAAGGTAGTAGGTTGCCTACACCACTCATTTATCCATAAGCAATTGTTTCTCTTTATGTCCTCAATCAGGTCTTCCACTTCATCCACTGTCTTCGCATTAGAGATCCTATTGAAGCAGTATCAGTTATGCCTATCTTCAGTAGGTTAACTCCACTGTAGAATGTTTGCAATAGAAATTCCTTGGGTCGGTTGTAGTGTGGATGCTTCCTTTACAAATCCTTATATCTCTCCTACGTTTCATAGTATGCAAATTAATCAAGATCTCAATGTTAATTTATTTACCCATTTTAATTGCACAGACACATTAATAATTCTTTGGTCATTCATACTTTGTAACTATTCCTAAGTACATTTTCATGAAAATTCAAGCTATTAGAAGTTTGGTTTGTTTTTATTAAGGACACACATTTTTTTAAAAACAAGGTCTTAGTCTTTTATTTGGAGTTAAACATTAGTGATGAATATCAATCTGGTTACTCGACTAAGTTAGTTTTGTTAAACATGTTGGTTAAAAATTCATTATAGTTAGGCACGCATTTGTGATGCATGTCGATCTAGTTACTCGGCTATATCACGTTTTGAACTGACTACTAACTCTATTCATAACCTAAAGGTCAGCTAAATAGTTATTTATTTAACAAACATTTTTATTTGTTTTCATTACCTACCTTGTTGTTTTAGCTATTTGTTTCCATGAAAAATACTAGTAAAGCTACTTTAGTTGAAAGACCTCAAATTATGAATGAATGTGGCAATTTAAAGGATGCAAAACTTGCCCTAAATCCTAACTTCATTATGTATTTATCCAAAGAACCCCAATTAACTAATTCTTTGAGCTAATGATTCTTCAGACTATGTATAAAATTAAATTAATTTAAATCCATCTAAGCCATTGACACCTTCTAATAATTCACAAAATGTAATATAAAAACAATCATACAATATGCAAAATTACATACAAAAGCCAAACACATACCCTCCCCGCACTAAAACAACACATTATCTTCAATATGAGAAGGGAATAATCAAAACATAAAAGAAAAGAAAAGACAAAAATTAAAGTAAACGGGAAACAAATTAGAAACAAACATAAAAATTAGAACACATTATCCTTAATATGAGAAGGGAACAACCAACACATAAAAGAAACGAAAAGACAAAAATTAAAGTAAATGGGAAACAAATTAGAAACAAACATAAAAATTAGAACTGAAGAGTAATTTGAAAAAGAAACACTCATAAAAAGGGAGGTGGTGATGGTGTCCAAGGTGGCAAATGAATGCCCTGAGATTGAAATGTTGATGGATCAGATGAATGTCATGGCTCTGGAATTATTATCCTCGCGCCATTTCCTTCATCATTTTGGTGTTCTCCGTAAGTGTCTTGCAGCTTTCGGAGATTGCACCTAAAACTTTCTTCCAGACTTGTTCTTCCTCTTTTTCTTCCTCGGATTCTTCATTGGTTGAGTCATCTTTTACCTACCTATGTGGCACTAAACTTGAGCTTGGCTTATTGGTCCTAGTCTTCATATATGTGTTTTCGCTAAGTTCCCTCAGTTCCATACTATGGGAATAAAGGATTTCAACTAGCCGTAAGTAGTGATAGTTAAGGAAATCACAGAGATGGACTGCTAATCCACTATGATCCGTACCATAATATTTGGCAATGGCAGGCACTAGGTACCCCTTACCTAAATTGTTGCTCTTGTGTGGAGTTACAACAATAGCATTTAGCACATATGTGGATGTGCACAGTAGAATGCTATGGTCCATGCACCATAACATAAAGAGTTCCTTTATGGAACACTTGTTGCTTTTTGATTTATCAAAAACCAGCTAGCCATTTATATTGTGATAAGCATTCTTGGGGCATGAAATTGCTTTATTCTAGTGAGCTAACTCCAATAACGGGAGAGATAAAATCATCATTTTAATTCATAAGGTCGTCCTCTCAGTCGGAACCACAAACTAATCAAGATCTTAGTGTTAATTTATTTACCCTTTTCAATTGCACACAAAAATTAATAATTCTTTGGTCATTTGCACTTTGTAACTATTCCTAAGTACATTTTCATGAAAATTTAAGCTATTACAAGTTTGGTAGGTTTTTGTTAAGAACACACAATTTCTTAAAATCAAGGACTTAGTCCTTTACTTGGAGGCAAACATTGGTGAAGAATGTTGATCTAGTTATTTGACTAAGTTCATTTTATTAAATAGCTTGGTTGAAAAGTCGTTATAGCTTTTTTACACGAAGGCACACATTTTTTATACATGTCGATCTAGTTACTCGACCATATCACATTTTGAACTAGCTAATATCTATATTCATAACCTACCTTGTTGTTTTAACTATTCGTTTGCATGAAAAATACTAGTAAAGCTACTTAAGTTGAAAGACATTAAATTATGAATGAATGTGGGAATTTAGAGAGTGCAAACTTACCTTAAATTCTAAATAAATTGTGTATTTATCCAAAGAACCCCAATTCACTAATTTTTTGAGCTAATGATTGTTCAGACTATGTTTAAAATTAAATTAATTTCAATCCTTGTAATCCATTGACTCCTTTAAACAATTCATAAAATGCAACCTAACAACTATCATACAATATGCAAAAACATATACAAAAGCAAAACACATACCCTCCCCGTACTGGAACAACACATTGTCCTTAATGTAAGAAGGGAATAACAAGCACATAAAAGAAAAGAAAAGAAAAAATCAAAGTAAATAGGAAATAAAATAGAAATAAACATAAAAATTAGAACTGAAGAGAAATTTGAAAAAGAAAAACTCATAGAGATGGAGGCAGTGATGGTGTCAGAGGAAGTGAATGAATGCCCTGAGACTTGAAATGTCGATGAATCAGGCGAATGTCTTGGCTTTGGAATCATTGTGCCCATGCCATTTCCTTCATCATTTTGGCATTCTCCTTAAGTGTCTTGCGGCTTTCGGAGATTGAACCTAAAACTTTCTTCCAGACTTGTTCTTCCTCTTTTTCTTCCTCGAATTCTTAACTGGTTGAGTCCTCCTTTACCTTCCTATGTGGCACTGAGCTTGAGCTCGCCTGATTGGTCCTAGTCTTCACATGTGTCTCTTCGCTGATTCCCCTCAGTTCCATGTTATGGGTGTAAAGGATTTCAACCAGCTGTAAGTAGCGATGGTTTAGGAAATCACAGAGATGGATTGTTAATCCACTATGATCCATACCATAATATTTGGCAATGGCAGGCACTAGGTATCCTATACCTAAATTGTTGCTCTTGTGCAGAGTTGCAATAGTAGCATTTAGCACATGTGTGGATGCACATACTGAAATGCTATGGTCCATGCACCATAACATAAAGAGTTCCTTTGTAGAACTTATTACAATCTAATTTATCAAAAACAAGTTAGCCCAATATATTGTTATGAGCATTCTTTGCATGAAATTGCTCTATTATAGTAAGTTAACTCTAACAACGAGAGGGATAAAGTCATTGTGTTAATCGATTATGGAGGATTCAGGGAACCCGCACATATCGCACATGATTTTTATGTTCAATTCATAAGGTCGTCCTCGCAGCGTAAACCACAAATTAATTAAGATCTTAGTGTTAATTTATTTACCCTTTTCAATTGCACACAAACATTAATAATTCTTTGGTCATTCATATTTTGTAACTATTCCTAAGTATATTTTCATGAAAATTCAAGCTATTACAAGTTTGGTAGGTTTTTGTTAAGAACACACATTTTCTTAAAATTAAGGACATAGTCTTTTACTCGAAGGCAAACATTGGTGAAGAATGTTGATTTGGTTACTTGACTAAGTTTGTTTTATTAAACAGTTTGGTTGAAAAGTCATTATAGCTTTTTTATGCAGAGGCACACATTTATGATGAATGTTGATCTAGTTACTGGGTCATATCATATTTTGAACTGGCTACTATCTCTATATATAACCTAACTTGTTGTTTTAACTATTCGTTTGCATGAAAAGTACTAGTAAAGCTACTTAAGTTGAAAGACACCGAATTATGAATGAATGTGGAAGTTTATAGAGTGCAAAACTTACCTTAAATTCTAAATAAATTATGTATTTATACAAAGAACCCCAATTCACTAATTCTTTAAGCTGATGATTATTCAAACTAAGTTCAAAATTAAATTAATTTCAATCCTTGTAACCTATTGACAACTAACAATTCACAAAATGCAACCTAATAACTATCATACAATATGCAAAAACATATACAAATGCAAAACACACACCCTCCATTTACTGGAACAACACATTTTCCCTTAATGTGAGAAGGGAACAACAAACCCATAAAAGAAAAGAAAAGAAAAAAATCAAAGTAAACAGGAAATAAAATAGAAATAAATATATAAATCAGAATTGAAGAGTAATTTGAAAAAGAAAAACTCATAGAGATGGAGGTGGTGATGGTATCGGAGGCGGCAATTGAACGCAGTGAGACTCGAAATGTCGATGGATTAGATGAATGTCTCAGCTCTGGAATCGTTGTTCCCACGCCATTTCCATCATCATTTTGGTATTCTCCATAAGCGTCTTGCGGCTTTCGGAGATTGCATCTCAAACTTTCTTCCAGACTTTTTCTTCCTCTTTTTCTTCCTCGGATTCTTCACTGGTTGAGTCCTCTTTAACTAGAGCTCGTCTGATTAGGTAAACTAAGCTCTAGATATATTGGTCCTTATGAAATCATTTAGAGGATTAAACCATTGGCTTACAAGTTAGACTTATTGATTGACATGTCCCAGATACACAATGTGTTCCATGTAAGTGTGCTCAGAAAATATCGATTTGATCTGACTCATGTATTACTGGCCCATGAAGTTGAAATTGCTAGCAATCTAAGTTATGTTAAAGAGTTGATCAAGATAGTTAGATATCTAATAAGATAGTTGAGAAATCAGGTAATTCCATTGATGAAAGTCCTTTGGAAGAATCATTAGAGCGAAGAAGCTATATGGGAAACGTAGGAGCACATGAGGAAACAATATCCCCACTTATTCGAACAATCAGGAAAGAATTTCGAGGATGAAATTTCTTAAGGAGGGAAGAACTGTAATATCCTATTTTCTCAAGCTTAGGGTTAGAACCCTAGAATACTGTATATGAGAGACATTATTGAGAAATTAGGAAGTGAATTTCATGCTCATGCATAATATAGTATAATCACACATGTGAATATTAATTTTTGCACATATTACAATGTTCATGCACTCATTTGACAATTTCCAGGTATAATTGATTTTTAATGTGATTATGATATGACTTATGCATTATATATCTTAAAAACTGATTTCATGAAAATAATTATTGAATTAAAATATTTGGTGAAATTTTAAGAAATTACTAAACTTTTGAGTATTTTTGGACTAGAAAAATGCCAAGTGGTAAGATAATAAACAAATGATAATAGAAATAAGTGTCAAATGGCAGTAGAAAATATTGATATGTAGTATTAGGATTTAATGAAAAATGTCATGGAAAAATAGTAGAAAATTATAGTAGAAATTGGAGATAAATAGACTAGTTAATAAAGAGGACTAAGTGAAGAACCATAGGATATGGACATGTAGTAAGTGACAAGTGTCACTTGCCATACCATTTATTGACCACGATATTTCTCCAAAATCAAAGACCATTTTAATTGTTTTCATTCTTTCTTTCTTCATCTCTTCGTCAATCTCTCTTCTTCATCCTCTCCATTTCTTTTTTATAAATATCATGACATTTACCCACCTGCATTATTGGATCTTGATCCCACCCTTCTCTTGTTACTTTCATTTTGTTTTCTTCTTCATTTGTCACTAAATACCTAACCCACTCTACCTCCATGTTGATGATCATGTGATACATAGAAAGCTAAGGTTCACGTGATTTTGAAGGGCTTAAAGTTTTATCAAAATAAGTTATACTTTGATCTTTATGGGTACTTGATATCAAATATGATGAATGAATTGAGATTTGATGATCATGATCATGGAGTTATATATATGCTTTAATGTGGGTGTTAAACTAAAGAGATTTACTGTTCTAATTTTTAATGTATTAATGTTATTGATGAGTTATTTAACGAAAAGCATGTTACGATGATTGTTTAGGGGATGAATGATTTTGAAAAAGAAGCTAAAATATGATGATACATGGATAAAGAATTAAGTAGGGTTACGTCTTGCTTTTGTGTTATGATGAATGATAATTTATTAGTTGTACTAGAGGTGATTTAGAAATGTTTAATAATGAATGTGGTGGTAGAATGAGAATTAAAATTTGATAAGTGAAGAGAAGTGTCTATGTCCTATTTTGTGTTGATAATGAAGGTAAGGGAATTGATGAATGAATGTACGTATTGTGTTCTTATTTTTACAATATGGAAATCATGAGTAGAGATTATATTATGGATGAATTTAGATTGAGAATTAAGAGAATAAAAAGGGGAATGAAATAAACATGATTGACTTTGGATGAGATATCTTGAATATAGTAAGGACAAAGTTAGAAATGCTTGTGTGATAGGATTTCAAGAATAAATGAAGTTAAGTAAATGATGATGAATCAAATGAGTAGAGTTTTGTGAATTTTAATGCAGCTAATACGATAATTGAATTAGCATGTAATGAAGTTGCATAAATGGATGTGAATATTGGACAATTTAGGTTAAAGTTAATGTTAGTATATATGTGGAAATCATAGGAATGGTTTTTAAGTGGAATATGCTTCTTATATGTCTATTAGGCGGACTTCATGTCTGCTGGACAGACATTCTTGGGTTTTCCAGCTTTCTAGCTTTGATAATGTCCATTTCAAGGGACATTATGTCCGTTGGGCAAATATACACTGTATATCTACATAAATGTGCAATTTGACCTGCTAGACAGCAAAATCTCTCCTTAAAGTCTTCATAGAAGTTGTAGAACTCAGAGTCGTCTTCAAAAGCATACTTGAATGACCTTAATCCAACATCTACAGTGAAAGTGATCTGTGCTTTGTCTTTCAGTTTTACCATTAGAGGTCGAAT
>JAOSBN010000005.1:23724291-23734586 GCA_027563595.1 Erythroxylum suave
TCACGTTCCACACAGAAGGTTGAAGAAGATGGATATTACTGGAAACGCACCGTTCGGCCAGATCTCGGCTGAACCAAATTCCATGTAAATTTATCAAGTTTCAAATATGTGATCTTAAAATATAATATTATGGACGTTAAATACTTGTTGGTCTTTTCTACATTGGTACGGTTTTAATCTGACATCAACTATACATGCAATTGATTGTTAGGGGGAATAGATAAGTGATATTTTCTTATTTTAAATAAGATGAACTAATTTATTAATAGAATGAAGATTAGATAATTACTCTTTAGGTTAATTATAAAAAAATCTCAAACTTTACATATTTTTATATTATAGTGCAAATTTTAATCATAATTAAATACCTAAAATTTTTAATTTTTTAAATATAACTCAATGTTAGTATTTTTGTTAATGTTGCTGACATATTTTAGACACATATAATAACATGTGAAATGAGATGTACATATTAGATTTTAGACACGTACAATAACAGAGTATTCATAGTCTTATACGTTATATGAATCCATATATGTGAATTTATTGTGTAGTATTTAACTACTAGGTAGTTTAACGTAGTTAGTTTTCTATTTAGTGTAATTAGTGTGTTTGCTTAACATAGTCATATACAGGACTTGTTTCCTTTTAGCTTGGTTGGAATTTATCTTGTAGTCTTTTATGGTATGTATTCTTATCTTACCATTTATTATTAATCTTTGAAATATTTTGTATGAAAGTTATTTTCATATTGCCGTACCTTTTTGTATCATTAATGTTACTAGTGTTTCTCTTTATTATTTCCCTGTATTTATGTGCTTATTTATTTTATTACATTTTTATGTTTATATGACTTATTTACTTAACACATTAGTTTTTGTTTGCATAATTTTTTATTATCACAATTATATGTGGGTCTATCAGAACACAGCCTCTCTATTATGTAAGGATAAGGCTGCGTACTATCAGACCTTTCTAAACTCTGCGTCATTGCGAGATTTCAAACTGGGTGATGATGATATGACTTATTTACTTAATTATTTTATTTTATTATTTTTGTTTGACATATATGTACATATGCATTTATAATTTTGTAATATCTTTACCATATATTACATGTGTGCTTATTAAAAATAACCTCTTAATTAGGTAACGTTTTAGCGAGACTTTAATTAGATGTTGATAATAATGATAAATTAATTAATATTAAGGAAAACAAAAAAATTTAAAACAAAAACCCTTACCCTTCCGAAATTAGGAATAAGATGTTCACCACTATAACAAAACCTATGTGAGAGACGTTATGTTCTTCCATGCTAGTGGTCAAAGAGTTGACAACTTTCCCAATATCTCAACTTTATGATCAATTAACGTTGGATTAAATTTGAAAAAAGTTAAAAAATTAAAATATTTAATTGTTATTGTTTAAGTTTTATTATATAATTATAAAATTAAGTTTAAGTTTGAAATGTTTTCTAATTAGCCTTTGATTTATAACAGAAAGCAAGAATTTGGAGGCAGAAATAAGAAAAAGTGAAAGCCGAATGTGTGCAAATCCTGGCAAGCCCAGAAGAACAGTAAATATGTTTGTGGAGCTTCAAAACCAAAACCTGAGGTAAAACGCGGGAAAGAGAGATACTAGAAAGCAGATAAGTCAAGACTTTGACAGACAAATAGAGCAACTAAAGAAGTGCGAACCGTTGAAAGAGTCGGAAGTGAAGGCTCTCTGCTTGAAAGCTACGGAAGTCCTCGTCGAAGAAAGCAATGTTCAACTTGTTGATGCCCCTATCACCGTACGCAGTTGTATATACTTGGCAACTTATTTATACTTGGAAATGTGACAAAATCTTTACTTCTATGTAGTTGTTCGTTTTGGATTAGTTGGTGGGGTCTTGGGTTTTGGTTTCAGTTCGCCATGTTTGGAGTGTTGTTAGGGTTTTTGAGCAATGTGGGGGTGGGTTGTGTTAGATGTTTGGGATGAATTTGGAAATAAATATTAGCTGGGATTTATTCGAAGGATATTAACGGTTTTGAGATTGAAGTGAGAATTAGGGTTTTCGAGGTGATTGAGGACTTTGTCTAACCTTTATTCCGACAGTGAATATGGGTTGTTGAAGTTTTGCAATCTTTTGTAAAAATAGAGAAAATGCATGAGGTATAAAATTGGGGGTTATTGATGTTCAGCGTGCTGTTGCTGAGTGATGGGTGCTATCCGATGTTTCTTCTTCCTTTTCTCTAAATTCTTTTTTCACTTTTTCCTTGCAGGTGAAAGTATGTTCGAATGCTATAATTTCTTATATTTCAATGAAAAGTAGTTTTCTTCCCATCCGCAACCGATTCCTTCTGTTGACTGATTTTATTTGTGAATGTAGGAGACGTGTTCTAGGTAAAGTGCTATTCTAGGTAACCTATTTTTTTTTTTATTGTCTGCTATTTCCTGCAACTTTTCATACTAAATTAGTGCCATAAGTTGATTGGATGAATGGAAATATGTTATGCGGTCCATAGTAAAGGTCTCGTTTAAATTGAATATTGGGCCTCTTGGCGCTAATAATATTTGCTTGAGCTTTTTGTATCTATTTTATCTTAACCTGGAATTGTAACTTACACAAATGGAACATTTTATTTTCTTCATTTTGTCACGTCAAACTTCTTTGTCGAATCCTAAACATTCTTTTCCAAACTATTCTTCTATATAGGTTTGCAGAGATATCCATGGACAACTTTATGATATGAAAGATCCTTTTTAAAGTTAGATCAGTTACCTATTTCTTGGAGATTTTGTTGATTGAGGATTTTACTCCATTGAGACGTTTCTGCCATTGCTAGCTCTTAAGGTAAATACTTGTCGTATGTTATATTTAGCACTTGTGTTGTTTTTTAGAATATGCCCCATCTTTCCAGAGGTTCTCTTATGTTTACTATTTGAGAAGAATACCTACTCTAAGTTTGAAGTCATAATTCTTAAAAGTTCATCTATCAAACACCATTTCTCTACCTTTTAATTGCTATCTATAAGATTGTCAACTTATTATTTATTCATTTGTTACTTTGGTGACAAGAGGTTTGTACGTATATCTAAAATGTATCCTCTGTGGCGGAAAATGACTAAATGCAAGGAATTTGAGGTGGTCCATATTGGATATTTATTTTTGTAAATTTGTTCAGTGAGTTGAATATTCACTTATGATCAAATTTCATTGGTTTTATATTTTTTTTTACAATTTGAGTGTTTTAGGTTAGATACCCGGATAGGATAACACTCATTAGAGGGAACCACGAGGGCCATGAAATTACTTAGGTAAGTTTATTTGTCTGGTATTCCATTTCAAACTTCTTTATCTTTGATTGGCTTATTAGTCAGTTATTTGTTCTTCTTACGTATATGGGTTCTATGATGAGTGCCTACGGAAATATGGATCTGTAAATGTTTGAAGATATTGCATAGATATATTTGATTAGTTAAGTTACGACTATACCAATTAAGAGAAAACCGGGTCTTATCCATCATTAAAATTTTGGATGGTTGGAAAACTTTTTAAAATAAAGGTTGAGTTTGTACGATTGGTTTCTTATGATGTTCAATTGATGATTATCTATTTGCTATTTAACTCTTGGTGTGATCACCAAATAAATTTAATAAATTTAGGTAATTCATGATCCTCGATCGAGTTTGTAACTTAGACACTAATTTTTTTTGGTGTTGGTGAAATCAATTTATATCTTACTTCTTTACTTTCTTGTTCATATTCATTACATGTTTTGTGGCAATTTTCACTAGTCAGGCTCCTATGATATAATCCGATTGTGGTGATCATGCCTTTGCCCACTTGTTTAGCTATTGTTCTTTTGGCATAATTATCCAAAACTTTTAATTAAATTCACATTTTCTAATAAAGAACTACTGAATCCTATGTAAGTTGATTTATCTTGAGCAAAGTTGTACTTATAGACCATCACTGAAGTCCAGTGGTATTAATTAAAGTAGTTGTCTAGTTTATATGTTTTGCTTTATCATTGACTTGTAACCTTTTTAATGGCTTTCAATGGATGACAAATTTTATTATTGTCAATTTATCAACGCTTATTGGAAATAAGATTTTTAGTGTTCATGGTGGTCTCTCTCCAACTATTTAAATGTTGGATCAGGACAATGAATCTATCCTTATGACATGTTTTTCCCTTTCTTTCCACACTTTATGTAAGGAGATACTGAGAATAGTTGTTTTCAGATCCGAACAATTCATACTGAGAATATGTGGTGCTGGTTTTCTATTTGGTGGTACTTCTTTTAATCATTCAAACAACATTGACTACAAATGTCGTGCTCATCAGTTGGTTATGGAAGGATACAAATGGATGTTCAACAATCAGATAACTGTTTGGTCGACTCCAAACTATTGTAATAGGTACTTCGCCATCTTAAGTTTCTAGGCTGTACTGTGGATTTGTGATCCTTAACTTTGGGTTGGATGCAGATGTGGTAATGTGGCAGCAATCCTTGAGCTAGATGAAAATCAAATTTGTGTCTTTGATGCAACTCCACAGGTTTGTATGAAATATTCTATGTCAATGCCTCACAAAATTTAATATATTCTGAGATTCTTTTGGAAGAGGGGATTGGGGATTGGGGATTTTGGATTTTGGATTGTACTTTAAATTTGAAGCTAATAATGCTGTCTGTAAATGTAGAAAACTTTCTTACTAAGACCTCAAAATTCAAATGTGTTTTATTTCCTTGGGAAGTGTAGTAGGGTCAAACTTGATGTTGAACTCCCATCTGTGTTGTCTATATGAATTAGGAACAACTTGAGCAACAAAAATGGTCCGTAGTCTCTTATTTTTTAAAGTGGGGTATTACTAGTTAAAATTTGATGCAAGAATCAAGAGGCCCACCTACAAAAAATGTTGAGCTTGGTTTCCCTTCCTATGTAGAGGAGACTCGATTGTGTTAAGTCCAAGCCTTTAAACCTTTTAAGATTGTGGTATAAAAGAAACATGTTTTTTCATTTGAAGAATATGAGAGAAGTGTGTGATGCCATAAATAACAAGAAGAAAATTTGAAACCTTTGTTTTAACTTAAATTTATCATCTTTCATGATCTTTCACTCATTTGGAGTTTGATCTTGCTGATTTTCGGAGAGGATATTGGAGTCTTTTTGTTCTTCATTTTGAATGGTCAAGATCTAATTTTGGAAATTTGTAAGTTGAGGTTTTCTTGTTTGTGAACAATTGCTATCTCTAGGTTAGGAGAGATCTCGTGGTTTTTATCCATTGCATTGAAGGAGCTTTTCACATTAAAATTGTGGTGTTCTTTTGTAATTGATTGATTTTATTGTTTATGCTCCTTATAGATTCTTTTAACTAGGAGGAAACTTATTGTTCTTGTTTTGTCTACCTGTTGGTTGTTGGAAAGAGTGCTATTTTTGCCCATTTTTCCTATCAGTGTGGTATCGGAGCCTAGTTACTTGACACTACGTTTGGTTGATGTCCTAACCAGCGGAGACAGAGGACAGGGACACAATAATCTTGTCCTTCGCACCGTTTGCTCGCTGTCTTCACCCATTTTTGTTCCATCTTCAGAGCACAAAGACAGAAAATTTTTGTTCCTTCCAAGACTGTGGTATAAGAATTTTTGTCCCAGGGGCAAAAACAAAACACATATTGAAATGTCAAAAATGCTGTCCATCAACAAAACCTAACAAATTCACTCTCCATTCAACTCTCTCGCAGTAGCGCTCCTTCCACGGGTTCGTCTCCGCAATCAAAGGTAAGTATTTTTTTCTTTTCATTTTCTCCCCATCTTTACCTCTTATTCCTTCCAAGACTGTGGTACAAGAATTTTTGTCCCAGGGGTAAAAACAAAACACATATTGAAATGTCAGAAATGCCCTCCCTTAACAAAACCTAACAAATTCACTCTCCATTCAACTTTCTCTCGCAGTAGCGCTCCTTCCATTGGTTTGTCTCCGCAGTCAAAGGTAAGTAATTTTTTTTTCTTTTCATTTTCTTCCCATCTTTGCCTCTCGTTCCGCCTGAGCTTTTACCTTGTAGGATTTTTCGTATTTAATTTATCTACTTCCTTTTTCATTTTGAGAAATAGTTTCAGAGAGAGAGAGTAAGGGGTATATTAAACGTAGTCTAGAGAGAGGGACAGGGCAGAGAGAACAAAGCAGAGAGAGAGAGAGATACCCAGACTTCATAATCAGCTATTTATTGTCAAAGACAACAACTTGGCTTTGTCAATGGCCTTTCCAGGAAGGATCGTTTAATGGATCGGTTTTGACAAGGAATGTTCGGGGATTGCTGACCATGTTTATTTAGGGAGTGATGCTGTGGCTAAGAACCGTGAGGTTTTGCGCCAAAATGGGATTAATCATGTACTAAATTGTGTTGGGTTTGTTCGAGATCAATTTCTTTGGTGATTGCATACTTGAAGTGGAGGGAAGGGTAAAGCTTCGAGGATGCATTTGTTTTAATCTATCAGATATAAGTTAATTTGTTTGGGTATATATTCCTTTTTATCTTATTTTAACTTTTTATTTATTTTAAATCAAAATAACCAATAATTCCACTATCATGTCTGGAGCTATAAATAACAAAATGAATTATGATAAAAATAACTTATATAATAGTTAAATAATAATATAAAGAGAAAGAATAATTTCCAAAATATAAAAAATGGAAATAGAAAATATTAAACTATAACAAATTTTAGTGCAATTAACCTTTTTAATATTTGAAATAATTCTTAATAATTTTTATAAGCCCTAAGAAAATTTCAATTTTAAATAATTTAAGATGGAAAAGATAATTTAATATTTAAGTTTCTTATTTTATTTCATTGTAATTAAAAAATTATAAATACACTTAAAAAAATATTGATACAATTATAAAATAATTAATGAATTATATATTTCTAATCATATTATACTGCAGGGGTATTTTAGTCATAGATACTGTTTTTATGTTCTGTCTACTGTAACCAAGCACATTTTATCTTCGAGGCGGAGACAATTTTTTCTGTTCTGTCCATCACAACCAAGCAATTCACTGTCTCCAATTTTTGTTTTATTTCGTCTCCAAATTTTCGTCTCGTTCTGTTTTCGCATATTGAAGACAGTAATCAAACGCAATATTAGTGTTTGCTTAATTGAATGATGAAGGGAAGTTTCAGTAGAATGGCTTGTTTGGATGATTCAAATTGTCACAGATAAAAAGGAAAGATGAAAGATCTTTTTAGGATGAAGGTGCACTTACCAATATTTTCCAATCAAAAGCTTGAATTTAAAAGTAATGAAAAATGGGAATTCGGGCATCAACAAGTTTGTGGCTTTATTTTGCATTAGGTTGAAGATAATATGTTGAATAACATTGCAGATGAAACATATGCCATAACATTATGGGATAAGCTTGAGACTTTGTAAGCCTTTAAAACAGACAACAATAAGATATTCTTGCTTAAACAAGCTATGCGTTTGCAATATAAAGAAGGCACTTCTATTTCTAATCACATTAGTGAATTTTAGGGTTGCTTTAATTAGTTGGTTAGCATGAGAATCAAATTTGATGATGAAGTTCTTGGTCTACGATTGCTTAATACTCTTCTTAACTCACGGGAGAATTTTAGATTGCTTTGACCAACTCAGCCCCTAATGGCTTTGTCGATGTACAATTTGCTAAAAGTGGAATCTTGAATGAAGAGATGAGAAGAACTTCAGGAACATCCTCATCGCAGTCAGAGGATCTACTTACAACAAATAGGGGGAAAAGTAAGAGTAAGGGTTAAGATTAGGGCAAAAGAGGCAAGAGTAAAGGTAGAAGTAGAAGCAAGTGAAAGGCTAGGTATAAAGATCGTGAATGCCACCACTGTGGGAAAACAGGGCATATTAAAAACTATTGCTTCAAGTTGAAAAAGGAGTAGAAGGCAAAACATGATAAGCAAGAGAAGGGAAAAAAATGATACTGACAACAATGATCGTATTAATACTACTACAATAAATGACCTTGTAACTATTTATGATGAAATTGGCATTAATCTTGCTAGTAATGAAGTCAGTAGGGTTATTGATAGTGAAGCAGCTTTTCATGTCATTTCAAGGAAGAAATTCTTCACATATACTCCTGGTGATTTTGGGTTTTTGAAGATGGCCAATGATGCAATGTCTAACGTAGTACGCACTGGAACAGTTTGCTTGGATATTAGCCTTGGCTTAAAGCTAGTGCTTGAAGATGTGAGGCATCCTCTAGATGTTCGGTTGCGCTTGATTTCTACTTGTAGACTTCATAACAAAAGTTATTCTTACATCTTTGCTGATGTTTCATGGAAAATCTATAAATGTTCCATCGTTGTGGCTCGTGGAAAGAAGTATTCCAATTTGTATTGGTTGTAGGCTTCTCTTTTTGACAATCTTGTTAATGTTGTTAAGAATGTGAGCTCTTCAAGTTTGTAGCACAGGAAATTGAGTTACATTAGTGAGAAGGGATTTGATTGCCCAGTTAAAAAGAATTTGCTTTCATGGTTGAAATGTGCAAACTTAGAGTAGTGTGCTTATCACTTGGCAGGAAAACAAAGAAGAGTCTCTTTCAAGCATTATCCTCCTTTTAGAAGAAATGAACTACTTGAGTTAGTTCATTATGATATTTGTGGTCTTATGAAGGTAAAGTCTATTGGTGATGAATTTTACTTTGTTACATTTATTGATGAATACTCTAAGAAACTTTGGGTGTATGTCTTAAAGTCAAAGGACCAAGTGTTGGAAAAATTTTAAAAATTTCAAGCTTTTGTTGAAAGGGAAATAAGCAAGAGATTGAAATGTTTCCTTTCTGATAATAGTGCTTATGTTATTAATCTAACTCCCACAGTTGTATTATAGGCTGATATTCTTGACAGAATGTGATATGATAAGGATGTTTCTTATAATCACTTACGTATTTTTGGTTGCAAACGCTTTATTTATGTTCCAAAAGATGAGAGATCAACGCTAGATGCCAAAACAAGACAGTGTATCTTTATTGGTTATGACAAGGATGAGTTCGGATACAAGTGCTATGATCCAGTTGAGAAGAAGATTGTAGGAAGCCATGATATAGTCTTGATGGAGGATCAAACCATTGAAGATATTGATAAGGCTGAAAAGTCTAAGCCGCAGGCAAATGATAGTTTAGTTGACTTGGATCCTATTCTCACTAATGATATTCGAGTTGATGTAGAAACTCAGGATTAGAATGATCAAGTTAAAGAGGTGCATGACGTTGTTGATTAGATGGATGCTTTTGCACATGAAGAGGTTGTTGATTAAAAACCTAAACTCGTACTTAGAAGGTCTAACAAAGACAAAAGACCTTCGATTCGGTATTCAATTAATGAGTATGTTCTCTTAACAGATGCAAAAGAACTTGAATATTATGAAGAAGCTATGTTGATAGGTAAAAATGGATAAAAATAACATTCTCTCAAGCATTCAACTGTTAGACAAAACAAGAATAGTAAACTTTCCCCTATTTAAAAGAATCTATGAGGAGTATAAACAATATAATCAATTAATCATAAAAGAACATCACAATTTTAACATGCAAAACTCCTTTAATGTGAAGGATAAAAACCACGAGGCTTCTCTTGGTTTAAAGAAAATCTCTACCATAAAGGAAAATTTTTTACAACAGATACAATCTAGTATAGAAGTGAACAAGAAGTTCACAGCCCAAACAGTAATGAGGATGAATTACAACTCAAGTGCAATAATTGATAAATCAATAGCAAAAGTTTTGAACTCTCAAACCCAATCTCCATTGTATAAATTAAAGAGTATGGAGTCTAAAACAAGCTTAATAAATTTTAGCTAAATCTGAGAAGAGCAAATTATTCAAACATTGAAAGAGATGAAATAACTTTTATAAGAAAAATCAGATGCAGAGTATAAGCATACAACTTTAATATGAATAGCAAACGAGTCATTTTTAGACCCGAAAACTAATCTCCACCATTTAGATTACACAACTTGATGTTTATTCAATACAGTCAAAATTTCAGTCATATCCAATGTTTTAAAAATTGGACCGGACCGGCCGGTCCGACCCGGTTTTGTCTGAACTGGCCAGTGATCCGGTTCGGTTTTTAGAAAAAACCTTTCAAAATTAAAACCGGTCCAACCCGGTTTCGTCTTTTAAGCTTTGATTTTTTCATCTGTCGTTCATTTGGCCGATTCTTCTAGATTTTAGGGCTCTCTTCGTCTCCACTCTCCACCGCCTAGTCCACCGTCATCTGGAGCTTTCGTCTCCACTCTCCACCGCCT
>JAOSBN010000005.1:23748805-23784866 GCA_027563595.1 Erythroxylum suave
TGTAGTGGAACTACTCCCAAAGTCCTTGCTACGTCCCCAGTCACTGCGGTCACCACTAAATCTATAGCGATGATGTCCTCTTCCCTTTTCCCGAGTCTTAACAGCAATTTCAGGGGGATCACGTTTACAGCTGCTCCATTGTCCACCAAGACCCGGTTCAGAGGTTGTCCATTGATGCAAGCCCGTATGTACAGTGGTTTGGTGTAGTTCGTAGTCAACGGCTTTTCGAAAGTCAGAACCTTGCTCTCTTTGATGTCTTGCGTTTCTTTTGAGAACTTCTCTTTTGGACTTTTCCCTTCCTTTGTGGGCCTATCTTTCGCCTCGTTATCAAGATCGACTTGACGAAAAATGGCTGGTAATAACACTGAAGCAACTCCCAAGTAATACACAGGGACTTCACTAACATTGAAGTAACCGTCTTCCTGGTCTTCGATATCACCATCCTCGGTTGCCTTTTTTTTGAACTTTTTCCTTTAAACCTCTCCATCATAGTGCCTAACCATCTGCTTAGTGATGTTGACTAACTCCTTCCCTTTAATGAGTATCTCTTGTTTTTCTGCCAAGTGAACCATGGTTTGCTTCTGAAGTCTCGCCTCCAATTCTTCTTTTTCTTGAAGCAATCTTTTGGCTAACTTCTTACGTTGCAACCTTCTTTTTCTTGTTCTGGCGTTTTTTTGTGCAGTAGTAAACATTTCCTTCTTGTCCTTCTTTCTGCTTTCCACTCGAATCCATTCTCCAATTGTTCTAGGTATCGGTGGCTTGACAAATCTAGGGTGACTACTGGTGTGGGTGGTTGGCTGGTCACTAGCTTCGTCACTACTTTCGGTGACCCATCTGTCGAGCCTCTCTAGTGCACTGATTCTTCCTTTAGGTGCAATGGTGAGGCAGTCTTCCCTTTTCCAGGCGTTCGACTCTTTGGGCCTCCACACCTGGTTCGTATGCTCTCCCCTCCTCCTTTGGTTGAGCCAACTTCTCATATCGATACTTGCAACATTCACTAACCCCACCGGGAATGGGTTCTTGTCGATGAGCATTGCCTCCTCTAGAAACTTGAGGATCTTTCTATTGATGCAATCTTGAATCGTGTTCCTGAATGCCCGACACATGTTGGTAGAATGAGTCCATGCGTTGTGATATTTGCAATAATCTTTGGCCTTCATCTCCTCCTTGGTAACGTGGTCTTCCGGCAAGGAAATAAAGTCAATCTTCATGAGATAATCAAAATTTTCTGATGTCTTACTCACATCGAACGTGCACCTATTCCCCCTTTTGTCACTGTTTTGTTGCACGCTAGGAGGCATCATTGCTAGGTGTGGGCACACTATGCTTCCAGTATTGGATACGGCAGCTATGGAGACCTTTACTTCAGCATTATGAACTTCCTTGAAATAGGTCCTCATGGCTTGCTTTTTGAACTTATGGTCTTCTTTAAGTAGCTCTTCGTATTTGGTCACCTTCATGGCCAACTCGAAAAAGTCTCTAAAATCTATCCCTTGAAACTTTTTCCTCAACTCCAGGTCCAGGCACTTTTGAGCCATTTTCACGAACTCGATCTCTGGGATGTTAATCCTACGCTTGTTTCTCATCCTCTTGAATCTGACAATGAAGTCATCTGCTCTTTTTCCATCACACTGAGTGAGCCTGGACAAGTCCGCGATACTGAATTTGGGCTCACTTCTGTAAAACTGGGCGTAGAAGACTCTTTTCATATCTACCCAACCGAACACGGAGTCCCTTGGCAGTGACACATACCAAGAGAAAGCAGCTCCGGTCAACGAATTTGGGAACAACTTCAAAAGCCGATAGTGATAGTTGTCATAACTAGAGAATTCTGAACATTGAGTAGTGAACCTTGCTATGTGCTCGATACAAGACTGCCCGTCTTCCCCAGAAAACAACGTGAAGTCTGGGATTTTCACACCCCTTAGAAAGGCTGCTCTGTCTATGAATTGAGGATAAGGTTTCCTGAACTCTGATCGGACGATCTGATTGAATCTGGAGCCATACAATTCTTGGGTGATCTCCTGAAGTGCGTCCCTAGTCACAGAATCGATCATCTGAGTGTTCTGCCCGGGCATTGCTTAGCCTATGGTCACCGGCTGTTGGACAGCCTGGTGACTCGTATTCCTTGGGAGTGCCTACATCTAATTGGTCACCAAACTCCCGTTGCCCGCTGAGCTCATTCCTTCTTCATAGAGGTAAGGTTGAGTCGACGGTCCAGTGTGGCTGTGGAACTAGACAGGGGTCTTGTGATTAATGGACACCAGAGGCATGGCAGCACTCGGTGTCTCGTCTCTCTTGTGTGGTGGCTGGTAAGTAGTCACCAGTTGTTTCTCCTTGTTGGGGCTGTCAATCCTGATGGACTGCCCCCCGAGAGTTTTCATGGGAGAAGTTTCTCCCAACTTAGCCGCCTTGGCTGGCAATCCTTCACCTTCAATTGGGGTGACTGTAGATGCCACTATCTGGTTCTCCGCGCCCACCGGTAACTTGCTGGCCTGCGATTCAGCCTGGCGCAATGCCTTGCTTGTTTCTCCCCCGCCTATGCCTTTGTCTTTCTCTGGCATGGCAGATCCAGTGACTGCAGCTAAAATCTCCTTTTGGTTGCTCCCCATAGTGTTCAAAAGAGCTGTCGACTTTTCTATGGCCTTCAGAACCTTTGTTAAAAGGATCTCAATGTTGCTTGATTGACTCAACTCAACGGGTTGAGGTTGGTCTTCCTACGTTGTTGTTGCAACGTTTTCCATTTCATCATCTCCACTGAGGGAAACGTCAGTGCTCTTACTAGATCTTGTTTTCGTCATTGCGTGAATCCCACCGAGCGTGCCAAAAATGTGTTTGGCCTTTATTTGACTAAAGGACAACACATAGCCCTTTGTTGTATTTTGCGAGCATGCCAGGAATTTTAAGTGTTTCCAAACTAGGAAAAAATAAAATAAAATAAATTGTTGCGCCTCGTAATCTAACTGAAATTTAAAACGACTGTGTATTGTTAGAAAAGGGAAAGGAATCTAATGGAAAGTACTTTGCTTTAATGGTAAACAAATAGGCAAAACACAATGACTAAAAGGCTTGAAAAATAGCTAATTGACAATTAAAAGAAAAAGGCTAGGCTAGGAAAAATAAAGGATTTACTGAAAAAGAAATAAGCTAAAAAAATGCGAAGACTTGCTATGGTGCCAGGCTTTTGATTTGTCAAGGGTTGGGATCTTTCTTTCTTCTTCAAAGCCCCTATTTATAGCCACCGATGATGAGTGTCTCAATTCAAATTTGTAATCTTGATAAAGCTTATCCCACTAGATAAATATAAAGTTCAAATAATCCTCATCTTATCTGATGAAGATTAGGTTAGCTGGTGTCCATCACCTTATCCTCTTATCCTTTCTTTAAATTTAGACTCCCGGTCTTCTACTCCAAATCAAACTCTATCACATCTTCCTCTGGACACCAAATTCTAATGGGCCAAGGCCAGTGTCTGGACTTCGAATTAAGTGTCCCATTGCAATTAAACTTGTAATCTTGATAAAATTCTATCTTGCTAGATAAAGATAAAGTTCAAATAAAACCTTATCTTGTCGGATAGAGATAAGATTTGGATAAAACTTTATTTTATCCTATAGAGATAATATTTGGACAAAACTTTATCCTTAACTCCTCATTATCTTGGACTTTAAGACTCCCACTCCAACTCAAATTCTACTACTCTCTTCTTTGTTGGACACTAGAATCTGCTGGACATTAGATATTTTTAGGATATCGCTTCCATTTATATCGTCGAAATGGTCAATATCTTCTAGTGTGTTTAGATTGATTATAAGTTGAACATCTATATTTTTGTGGTACTTCGGCATTTTTTGAACAACATAGTTGTATTTTCTTATGTTTGAGTGTTTTTCGCAATTGTGATTCTAAACATTGTTCAGCTAGATATAATTGTGTAGTATTTACAGCTCCTCCTGAATTATGTGCGATTTTATTTTCACCTACTAGTTTTTGAAATCGTTCTTCTACTTTTTGATTGAAAGGATAGGGTAATTTTTGAATAAAAAATGAGTATATATTTCTTGTTCTTGTATTGTTAAGTTGTAATAATATTTTTTAAATTCGCATATATAAGATTCTAAATAACAAAGATCACATATTTCCATATTGTTGAGATGTCTAAGTACATTTATTTTATCTGTGTCTGTAGTTAATTGTCTATGATTGATTAAATATTTTCCAATAAATTCTTTAAATATTTCAATAGCTATAGCATGAAATGTTGTGCTATCAGTAATTGATTCTTTATAATGAGGGGTATTTTTTAAAAAGTCTTCATTATCTAATAAAAATTTTTGTACAACTCCACTAGTTTTATAAGTAACGAAATTCCACAAAGAATTCTTATTGACTATATCTCCAAATGGTTTTTCAATCTGTAATAATAGTTGTATTTTATTAGTCCAACTTAAAATTACTTCTTCAGGATTTACAACACAATCTATATTTAAAGTATTTTCAAATCCTGTTGTAATAAATTTTGGTGTATATTCGATTGGATATTTTCGTATTTGTGATCCTTTTTTATAAAAACCCTGTCTATTTAGAAAATCATCTGAAGTCCATTTCCATGTGTATGTATCTTGATCTCGATTATCTTTTTTACCTTTATCTCCACTAATATGTTCTCTTTGTATATGTTCTCGTTTTAAATATGTATTTTTGCTACTTTCTGGAGGATCATCTTGTTCGGCAAAATTTTCTTCATCGGATTCATAAGCATGTATAATTTCATCCTTTTTAGTTATTTGATTTATTTGATTGGTTGAGTGAAAAGTTTAGGTATGCATTAATTGTGTAATTTCTTCTAATTGATTTTGTATATTTTGTTCTACAATTTCCAATGATTCAATATTTGTAATTTCTTCTATATTTGCGTTTTCCATGGTCGTATAATTTCAATAGATTTGATTTCAGGCTCTGATACCACTTTTAGATCTTGTATCTTATTTTCGAGATTTTTGATTTCTTGATTTATAGTTTTATTTTCAATTAGTAATTCATTTAATATTTGTAATAATTTATTTTGGTTCTTTATTAATTCTGTTAATTGATATTCTAATTGTTGATACTATTCTTTAATATTATATATTTCGTGGCCTATACTCATAATGTTTGTTTGAGATAAGATGTTAAATAAGAGATTTGAGATTGTAGGTTATCTAATTTTTTAGAGGTTTATGACAGATGGGATAGTAATAGGTATGTCTTCAGATTTATTAATTCTGAGTGGTCTTTCAATTCGTAATGATTGAGATCTAATTAAAGGTGGTTTGAATAAAGAAGATGAATTATCTAAAAAAGAATGTCTAGTATTAATTGGGTATTGAATAGTAGGTAAAGTTCTTAATTTTGTTCGAAAATTAGTTCGTACTTTTGCAACGTCTTTAAAAAGTTGGTCAATATATATTTTATCTGTATTTTTAAATTCAACACTACGATGAGAGTTGGTTAGTGCATAACTAATTTGATAGGTTATTGAAAAAGGATATTGTCCAGAAATCATTAAATTTTCATTATAAAATTTATATGTTATAGTTATAGTATCTTCTAAATCTTTAGAGATTAAGGGTATTCCTAATTTTAAACAAGTGTCAAACTTGATCTTTCCATAAGTTAAATTTTCGTTCATAATTCCAATGATTTGGTCATTTAAAATTTTCATTTGTTCATCTAATATAGCCATTCTAATTGGTGAATCAATTCCTTCTTGAAAGGTAGATTTTAATAATATTTGTATAGTTGAAAGATGTATATAACCGATTTTGTTTCGTTTTTCTGTAGGTAATTTTTGTAGATGTTTAGAAATCTGTTCTTGATTTATTAGGTTAATCTGAATGTGTCCATTACATTGGTCGATTCTTATAGGTGTTTCATGAATAATTTTACCAAAATAAATAATATTTTGTCGATTGATAAGTTTATTAAAAATTGAAGTTTTATGTATATCCTGTCCTTCTTTCCTTCAAATTTAATTGTGTTTTAGCTATTTGTTTTATTTTTTCAGTAGATGAAAGAGTATATATATGAAATGTTCCGGAAGCTTCATGTAGTTCTAAATTATCTACATTTAATATATTCTTATTTTCAGGTGACTCAGCCATATAAATGCCAAGGATTATGTAATTCATGATTACATCAAAATTACTTAATTCAGTTGTATAAAAGTGATGTAATTGTCTTTCAGAATCTATTTTATCTTGTATTGGTTGTAAAGATTGAATATTAGTAATTATTGTACGAAGATAATTATATTGATTTATCTAATATTGTAATTGTATAAAGTGATAGTGTTTCATATATTCTAAATCTTCTATCTGTTTTTCTAATTGTTGACAAATACAACAATTAGAGGTTTGACAGATAGTGCAATTATAATAATGATAACCCATGTGTCGATACTTGCATCAATTTGTACCATAAGTGCATCATGAGAGAGATAGTTATATAGAGATGGTAAATTTGTACATAAAGCTTTGAGTTTCCTTATTGCTTTGGTATCTGCATCATTCCAAGACCATTTTCTTTTTGTATTACATTTAAGTTGTAAAAAAGGATTTAAAATGAGAACATATTAGTGGAGATAAACGTAAAAAAGATAATCAAGATCAAGATACATACGCATGGCAATGGACTTTAGATGATTTTCTAAATAGACAGGGTTATTATAAAAAAGGATCAAAATATACAAAATCAATTAGAAGAAATTACACAATTAATGCATACCTTAACTTTTCACTCAACCAATCAAATAAATCAAATAACTGAAAAGGATGAAATTATACATGCTTATGAATCCGATGAAGAAAATTTTTCCAAACAAGATGATCCCCTAGAAAGTAGCAAAAATAAGGATTTAAAACAAGAACATATACAAAGAGAACATATTAGTGGACATAAACATAAAAAAGGTAATCAAGATCAAGATACATACATATGGCAATGGACATCAGATGATTTTCTAAGTAGACAGGGTTATTATAAAAAAGAATCAAAAATACGAAAATATCCAATCGAATATACACCAAAATTTATTACAACTGGATCTGAAAATACTTTAAATATAGATTGTGTTGTAAATCCTGAAGAAGTAATTTTAAGTTGGACTAATAAAATACAACTATTGTTGGATATTGAAAAACCATTTGGAGATATAATCAATAAGAATTCTTTGTGGAATTTTGTTACTTATAAAACTAGTGAAGTTGTACAAAAAATTTTATTAGATAATGAAGACTATTTAAAAAATACCCCTTATTATAAAGAATTAATTACTGATAGCATAGCATTTCATGCTATAGCTATTGAAATATTTAAAGAATTCATTGGAAAAGATTTAATCAATCATAGACAATTAACTACTGTCACAGATAAAATAAATGCACTTAGACATCTCAACAATATGGAAATATGTGATCTTTGTTATTTAGAATCTTATTTATGCGATTTAAAAAATATTATTACAACTTAACAAGACACGAACAAGAAATATATACTCATATTTTTATTCAAAAATTACCCTATCCTTTCAATCAAAAAGTAGAAGAACGATTTCAAAAACTAGTAGGTGAAAATAAAATCGCACATAATTTAGGAGGAATTATAAATGCTACACAATTATATCTAGCTAAACAATGTTTAGAATCACAATTACGAAAAACACTCAAACATAAGAAAATACAACTATGTTGTTCAAAAAATGTAGAAATACCACAAAAATATGGATGTTCAACTTATAGTCAATCTAAACACACTAGAACATATCAACCATTTCGACGATATAAATGGAAACAATATCCTAAAAATTATTATAGAAAAAGACCTTTTATCCCTTATAAAAAAAATATTTTCGAAAGAAAAAATATAGACAATTTAAACCTAAAAGAAAAGATTGTCCTCAAGGTAAGAAAAAATGTAGATGTTGGTTATGTAAAGAATAATGTCACTATGCAAATGAATGTCCACAAAAGGAAAATTCTCAGTATAAACAAAAAGTAAATATTCTAAATACTGCTTTATTAAATAATTTAGAACCTATTGAATCTGATTATGAAACCGATTCAACAATTTCTTCAATTTATAAACATGAATCATATACAGAAAGCTTAGAATCCTCGAGTAAATCTCAACACAACTTTTATTCAAGTACAGATTCAGAAGAAAAAAATAATGCTTATATAGACACAGGAGCTACAATATGTATTGCTTCTAAACAACTTTTAAATAATTGGAAAATTTTACAAAAACCTTTACAAATAAGAATAGCAGATGGAAGTTTTAAATATATCTGGTATGTAAGTTATTATAATAATATTATTATAGAAAATTATACCTTCCCAATACCATCTATATATCAACAGGAATCAGGATTACCTTTAATACTTGGAAATAATTTTCTTAAATTATATAATCCATTTTGTCAATATTTACATTACATCACATTAAAAACCCCAGTAATTAATTCTATACAACAAAAATCTATTATTCTTAAAATTCCTATCTATCATTCAACTTGTTATAAAAAATTACAACAAATTACTTCACAACTTGATTCTCTTCAGTTTTATCTATTAAATAATATGAATATTCAATTAGAAATCGAATCACTCTTAGACTCAGTATGTAGTGAAAATCCATTAGATCCTATCAAAAATCATAACAATCAACTTATTGAAATTAAACTAAAAGACCCAACATAAGAGATAACTATTTAAAATAATATACCTTATTCACAAATCGATGTTCAAGAATTTATAACAGAATGTTCTGATTTACTCGCTAAAAATTTAATCACTCCAAGCACTAGTAAACATTCTGCACCAGCTTTTTATGTTAATAATTCAGCCGAACAAAAAAGAGGTAAAAGACGAATGGTTATTAATTATAAAAAATTAAATGAAGCAACAATAGGATATGCATATAAATTACCTAGAAAAGATTACATAATTAATAAACTAAAAGGACATATTTGGTTTACCACTTTAGATGCAAAATCAGGATATTGGCAATTACGATTACATGATAATACGAAACCTTTAATTGCTTTTACATGTCCTCCCCAAAAATTATATCAATGGAACATCTTATCGTTTGGATTAAAACAAGCACCGAGTATTTATCAACGATTTATTGATCAAAACTTAGAAGGATTAGAAGACTTTACTTTTGTCTATATTGATGATATTATTATTTATTCAAATCAAGATAAATTGGATCATTTAAAAAAGGTTAAAATTGTTCTTCAAAGATGTAGTGATAAAGGATTAATCCTAAGCAAAAAGAAGGCAAAAATTGCACAACAAAATATAGAATATTTAGGAATTGAATTTCACAATGGATATTTAAAATTACAGCCCAATATTTTACTAAAAATATAAAATTTTCCATATCAACTTAATAATAAAATTCAAGTACAACAATTTCTTGGCCTTTTAAATTATATTTCTGATCAAGGATTCTTTAAGAATTTTGCAAAAGAAAGAAAACTTTTACAACTTAAATGTAGTACAAAAAGACAATGGTCTTGGAATGATGCAAATACCAAAGCAATGAGGAAACTCAAAGCTTTATGTACAAATTTACCATCTCTATATAACTATCTCTCTCATGATGCACTTATGGTACAAATTGATACAAGTATCGACACATGGGCAGGCTGCCTTTTGACAAAACCCCCTAGTCAAAGCAAATATCAGTTATGCAAATATACAAATGGGACTTTTACTCCCACTAAATGCAGATATCCTATGCACGAAAAAGAAACGCTTGCTTGTCTTAAAACTTAAAGAAAGTGGCGTATTGATCTATTACCTATTACATTTATTGTACAAATAGATTCACAATATTTATGTGGATTTCTGAGGTTTAATATAAAAGCTAATTATAATCAAGGAAGGTTGATTAGATGGCAATTGGAACTCAATCAATATTCCTTTAAATTACAACATATCAAATCCTCTAACAATTTTCGTGCAGATATCTTAACCAGAGAATGGAAGCAGCTATAAACAGTCTTGAAGAAGCACTAGCCCAAAAAGAACAAGAACTTATCAATCAACAACAATTACTTGGAACCATTACCAGAGAAATAAACCAATTAAAAACAACCATTTCAGTCTTAAAACAAAATCTCAAAACCGATCCTATTATCACAACTTCTATTCAATCCACACCAATCTCTACGAAACCGATATCTATTCCTTCACCTACGCCTATCACACCTCAGCAGATTACCCAAACACAACCTTAAAAATAAGCAGATCTTTTAGAAAACAAAACTTATGTCATTTACAATGGTCCAATGGCAGGTATTTATGATGCCTGGCATAAAGCAGCTATCCATATTCCCGGTCATTCAGGAATTTTACATAAGAGCTTTGCAACCAAACTTTAAGCAGAAAAATCCTTAGCTAAATATAGACATCAACATCCACAACTTCGACCTCAATATAATCAGGTGTTAAAAACACCATCTCCATCACCATCAAAAATGCAGACATTGGGAAAACCCATCAATTTGGACAGAATCAATGCAATCCCTTCTAAAGCCATTCAGCGGGAAGCATGAAGATTAACTTCAGAAATGTTCTTTGAATGTTTTCAAAACATAAATTCCTGGAAGAGCATAAAAAATTCCATTACTATCCCCAAAATAGAGGACGATTTGGTCCTAAAGCACTTATCTTAACCAAAGCAAATCTATTAACCACTTATTTACTCTTCCAAAGTGGACTCAATGACACTATGTATATACTTAATACTCAGATATTATATGAGTTTCCCCTTGGATTTATTCAAGCAGTCACAAATTACAAAGATTGGTTTGCAAAAGATAGAGAAATTTATATAAAGGTTTGGAGCAGTCATCTAATTTTCCAAGCACAAGACACCGTTCAAGATGCAATAATCATTGTCTCCAGAATTGCATTTCTCACTATTGGAATCAGCAACGGTACCTATCCACATATTGATCTACCACCAAATCATTAAGTGGATTGGGAACTAATCAATCAATTCAATCTCAATTGTATGGAAGAAGTCTACCAACAGCTTTTAAGACTCGATTCTGACTCCATGATTCAAATAAACTACAAAGGATATAATTTGTTAATGATATCCAATTATAAGCAACCAGTTTAAAAGGAGACCTTTCAACTGATCAAGCAATTCATGCAGCCTTTTCATCATCTGGATGGCTTTTACGCCACATTAAATCATTCATGGAAAGAAGTCATCTGTCAACAAATGCAAGGATATAAGGAACATCAAGGCAGTCATTGTCCATCTACTTCACAGATCACAAAGGACGAATCAGATTCTCTTACAGCAATCATCAAAGAGTAAAAACAAGTAACAATGATGTAGACATCAAAGTAGTCAAAAAGCAGAATAATCTGCTTTTCCTGCACACTTTTGTAAATTATTACTTTACTTTTTACTGTTTGCTTTACTTTTTCCTATTTGCTTTAAAATTGTCGACCATATAATGTCGACCAGCTAGCTTTAGGTTTTTGTCTTTTCCTCTTTTCTTGACTATATAATGTAATCGTCTCCAGCCATTCTGGCATAGCTAGATAAGCCTCTTTCTTATCTTCAGTTGGCATCTCAGCTTAGGGAAATAACGCAGGTATGAATTTAAGATTATGTTGTTTAGTTATCAACATTTAGTCTATCAATTATTACGTTCTCATATTATCAATTAAGTTCTAATACCTTCAATTATTTATCTTTTCTTCAGTTAATCATTTTATCATTTCACGGTTATCATTCTCAGTTCCAATATGAACTTCAGTTATTTCAATAGAAAAAATTATCTAAAGAAGGCAATTCAACAAACTTATATCCAAGAAGACGAATTAGATCAACGGCTTATCAAATATTATGCTCGAAATAAAAAGGCTCATGCAAATAGGGATGCACACAAATATAGAATCATGTACGACACTATTACGATGATTGAACCTACCATTATTTTAAAGAAATCAGTTATCACTTCTAGAAAATGTTATCGTCGACTTCTTTCAAAACTTATCATTTAAGATTGTATCTTGTTTTCATTCTCTAAGATATGGACAATTTTCATTTCAATTATTTCAATCAGAAAGCTTATTTAAAACGACAAATTAATCACCATCGAGAGATGCTAAACAATAGTAATGAATGGATCCATAAATATCAATCTAGATTAAACAAAGCTCTAATAATAATAAAAATAAACAACATATCATTCAACAAGAATATAATTTGATAATAGCTCAGCATATTAAAAATAATACTAAACGAAATTGAAAACGAGATTTACAAGAAATTTCTCAATTAATAGCTTAAATCGACGATCAATATATTAACAGAATTGGAGAAGGAATTTATATGACAGAATTAGATGGACCTAGAAATAAAGTTTCAGAATTAAAAAACAGTTTAGATAACTACATCAGTATAATTAACGACGATTTATATTATGATCCAAATAATATCGAAAATATAAAAGGAGAACGTAAAATAGAACTTATCATTCATATTATTGAAAAATTAAATCAATTCATTCAACGAGATAAATTAGCATGAATTCATCAGATATTTTTCAATCTCTTATTCTCTGTAATTATGTTTTAATTTCTTTTATTAGACTCTTTAATTTCTTTACTCATTTAATTCTTTTTTATTTACATGCTTGTATCTTTGCTTTTCCTTGTTACTATGAATTAAGTGATTATTTTTATGCATTCCTTTTATATAGACAATGTCCTTTTATTATTTCTATGCTAATTCAACATCTCTTAGATAGATTATTCAATCCCCATATTAATTATTGTAATTGTAAATAGTTTTGTCACATTATTATCATTATTATAATTACACTATCTGTCAAACCTCTAATTATTGTATTTGTGAAGATTTAGAATATATGAAACACTATCACCTTTTACAATTACAATATTGGATAAATCAATATAATTATCTTCGTACAATAATTACTAATATTCAATCTTTACAACCAATACAAGATGAAATAGATTCTGAAAGACAATTACATCACTTTTATATAACTGAATTAAGTAATTTTGATCTAATCATGAATTACATAATCCTTGGCATTTGTATGGCTGAGTCACCTGAAAATAAGAATATATTAAATGTAGATAATTTAGAACTACATGAAGCTTCTGGAACATTTCATATATATACTCTTTTATCTACTGAAAAAATAAAACAAATAGCTAAAACACAATTAAATTTGAAGGAAGGAAGGACAAGATATACATAAAACTTCAATTTTTAATAAACTTATCAATCGACAAAATATTATTTATTTTGATAAAATTATTCATGAAACACCTATTAGAATCGACCAATGTAATGGACACATTCGGATTAACTAATAAATCAAGAACAGATTTCTAAACATCTATAAAAATTACCTACAGAAAAACGAAGCAAAATCGGTTATATACATCTTTCAACTATACAAATATTATGAAAATCTACCTTTCAAGAAGGAATTGATTCACCAATTAGAATGGCTATATTAGATGAACGAATGAAAAATTTAAATGATCAAATAATTGGAATATGAACGGAAATTTAGCTTATGGAAAGATCAAGTTTAACACTCGTTTAAAATTAGGAATACCTTTAATCTCTAGAGATTTAGAAGATACTATAACTATAGCATATAAATTTTATAATGAAAATTTAATGATTTCTGTACAATATCCTTTTTCAATAACCTATCAAATTAGTTATGCACTTACAAACTCTCATCATAGTGTTGAATTTAAAAATATAGATAAAATATATATTGACCAACTTTTTAAAGACGTTGCAAAAGTAGGAACTAATTTTCGAACAAAATTAAGAACTTTACCTACTATTCAATACCCAATTAATACTAGACATTCTTTTTCAAATAATTCATCTTCTTTATTCAAACCACCTTTAATTAGATCTCAATTATTACGAATTGAAAGACCGCTCAGAATTAATAAATCTGAAGACATACCTATTACTAACCCATCTGTCATACATTCTACTATAGAAACCTCTAAAAAATTAGATAACCTACAATTTCAAATCTCTGATTTAACATCTTGTCTCAAACAAACATTATGAGTATAAGCCACGAAATATATAATATTAAAGAACAGTATCAACAATTAGAATATCAACCAACAGAATTAATAAAGGACCAAAATAAATTATTATAAATATTAAATGAATTACTAATTGAAAATAAAACTCAAAATCAAGAAATTAAAAATCTCGAAAATAAGATACAAGACCTAAAAGTGCTATTTAATCTAAAATGAGAAAAATACATCGGCTATTAGTTAACATTGCAGGGTCATGAATAACATATATACTAAATATTAATATGTATACATTAATCAATTAATTATATTTTATTTAATAGATCAATTAAATAATTATATAGTAATTATCATTAATTATAACTGAATAAACTGAACAGTTAACGATCAACAATTAATCTATAAATAAGTTTTTATTTTAATAAATCAATTTATTTATTATATTTTAATTATCATTAATAAGACAGAAATTAATTTATCAGTAAATTAATTAATTATATTTTAATTTATTAATCATTTTTATATGTGTTAACTATATAATAATTAATTAATCAATTAATCATGTTATAATTAATCAACTAATTAATAATAACATTATTAAATTATATAGGTGCCTGGTAACAAGAGAAACAAAATAAAATGGAAGGTTGTGACTCGCGCCTGTCACCATTAAGTCACGCGTGACTAATTAGTAGTGAACATTACTGCTTAATAATTAAATCAATTAATTTATTATATTTTAATTACTATTAATTAAATCAAAATTGATTTAATCAATATTACTATTTAATAATTAAATCAATTAATTTATTATATTTTAATCACTGTTAATTATATCAAAATCAATCAATTAACAATAATGAAAAATAGTGACTCTATACATTAGTATTAATTATATTTTAATTTGTAAATTAATTATTAATTAAAAACGACAAAATTAGTTACATTTATAAGTGTTTTGTTATTTCAGAATCAACTTTCTTATTTTATGCAAATTTGCCCCGGCTGTGTAATTGACGAATTCGTAAGTATAATTCAGAGAACAAATAAAGTTGAAAAAAAAACTGAACGGTCGAATCATTTGTACGCCGAGACGAGATTGAGAGAAGAAATAAAGAAAACGAAAGAAAAGAACTGCACCATCGGATTATTTGGACAGTTCCTCCGTCCCGTTCATACTTATTATTATATACTTAATAAATAACAAAAAAATAGCAAAACAAGAGCAAAAATAAATTTTATTTCTGTATAGTTAGGATTACAATCATCTATCTAAGCATACAAAAAAGATAGCAAAACAAGAACAAAAATAAATTTGATTTCTGTGTGGTTAGGATTACAATCGTCTAAGCAATAAGGATTAGCAGATAGGAAAAAAAGAAGAAGGAAACAACAGCATATTCACGCAGTTGACTGTATATATTTCGCAATTCTATTTTTATGGAGGACTAGGATAAGGAATATGAAATAGAACATGAGCCTTAAACCGCTGTCCACCTGCCAGGATAAATAAGCTAAACTCACGATACTGATAAATAGAAAGCATCAAACATACAATCCTCAAAAAAGACATAATCCAAATAACGAATACATATTTTTTATTAAAAAGAATATGAAAAAAGAACAATTTTTTATTAAATTCCAAAATGTAGCATCCTTGATTTAACAAGAGAAAAGGAGAATAAACCTGTATTTTGAAACAGTAGACTATTTACAGTAGTGATATGAAGTGGGCAAGCAAAAGGGTCGAACCTACTCAGAGCAAGTTACAAGATTATGGAAGTAAGTGGTAGACATTGAGGTTACGCAAAAATACCTACATTTAAGACTAGTTGAAACTTACCTTTGAAGTTAATTACTATGAACAAAATTAAACACATTAAAACAAAGAACAAAAATGTGATTAACAGCTAAAGAACATCGATATGGTCCCTCTCTTGAATTGTAGTTCAATTGTAACAATTTTGTTGTCAGGACTTCGCAGATCTTAGTTTCAATTAAATGAAATGATTTTTTTTTTTAATCTTGTCGTAAAAGTTCATAACCGTTTGAGGTAAATATTAAATCTAACAGTGAAAACGATATCTTTCCTTTACCTCTATATCCAATTATCGAAAAAGAAATTATTAGAATATATGACATGCTGAAAACTTAACATACTAAGAAGTTTAAAATGTTCTTTGATAAGGTAAAAGAGAAATCAGGTAGTTATTAAGATAATAAAATTAAAAATAATAAAAATATCATTAAGTATTAATAAATTTAATAATAATAAGAAAAAATAACGTCAAACATAAAATTAAAAATTAAAAATAATTATGATAACAAGGTATTTAATAATAATAATAATAAGTTGTTATTATTTATATGCACACATCAAGTTAAACAAGAAAAAGCTTATTCCAAGAATTTATATTTCATTTGTAACTAAGTTCAGAAAATTTTTAGTACTTTAGAACATGAACATTCATGATGTATTTTTGGATTTTGCTATTATTTTGACTCTCATTATGTAATCAAAATTATGTATAAGAGTTACGTTGATTGAGAAATGGTTCTAAGAGGTGAATAATTTCTCTTCCGTATAGGTGCAGAAATTTCTTCTTTGTTAAGTGTTAATTGTGTTGGAAATAACATTGTTAATTGTTCAATGGCTTTTGAATAGACTTTTATGAGGTAAATTATTTTAATGGGAGTTCTGTACATATGGTTTATGTTAGTTGGATTCGGTCTTTTGATATAGGTTGTAGTTTTTATTGTCAACAGATACAAAAAAGGGGAAGAAATTGTGTTTTGAATCTTCAATGAATAAATTGGATTGATCTAGTTAGAATTTGATAAACTTATCTACATAAAAGTTGTAGATCTTTATTTTAGCTTTCTAACAATGTAACGTTTATAATTTTTGAATTTCAGGATTGAAAGTTATGAAAATTTGAAATAGGTGTACGCAGTGCGACAACCAATTTTTCAGGGAAGTTGCAATTGTGCATAAGCACTATCGCGACAAACCCCTAAATACTCCCACTATTCACCACTGCACAATCGTGACTCTCCCTTCTCATGCCCATGAATTTTAAAATTCTCGCCCGTGACTTTTGCACTTCTTCTTTTTTTATTTTAGTTATACATAATTGTTTATTTGTTCCACTCTTATCATGTCTATCTTTTTTAAGCTATTTTATTTCATTTGTTTGTGAATTTTTTTTAACTATCACCATGAGTTCTTTTTATCTTTATTGTTATTGTTAATATTTTATCATTACTAATTTTCTTCTTAATTTAATTATTCTTATTATTATTAATTGATTTGTTCTTTCAATTTTATTTTATTTGTATAAGTAAGAATTAATTAGAAGGAAAAAAATAGATGTCATGTGTGTGACTAACATATGAAATTAACCCAATTTAAAATTTTAAAAAACACGTTCGGATATTAATTCATTTTCATTGGTGTATATTTCGAATTTTCCTTAACTTAATTCAACTCATTCCCCGTTAAATGACAAAATCTTATACATATTTGTCCCTCTTTTATTCTTTAATATTTTCCGGGATATGCCTACCAGCTATTTCAGTTAGGCAATATTTTGAATTCATAGGTCAGCTTCGCAATTTATTTGGTTGTTACAGATGAAATCCAAAAATAATTAATGTTACTTTAATAAACATTGAATATGTTTTACATTTTTACAAAGAAGCCTTACTTTTATTTAAACTCTAGTTCACAAGAATTACATTTCATTCTCATTTAATTTCCAATTCCGTTCCCATCCTCTTGTTTTAGTTCTTCAAAATGAGTTACGCAGAAAATATATCTTAAGTTTAGAAAATTAAATATGTTATAAAGAAAACTCCCTTATCACAAAACCAAGTAAATGTTTCTCTTTCTCTACTCTTTCATATTTTTAAGCAGGAAGAAGCAAATTGATATAAATATTGTATGCAGTATTTACTTTACATAACATTATTTTTTACTTCATGACAAAAAAAAATTGTACTAAGAATTGTGTTGCAAGATTCTTGAGAGCTAACGACAACAATGTTAAGTTAGCTACAAAAAAATTAAAAGTTTTCCTTTCTTGGAGAGAAAACATAATTATAGGTATTTTTATAATCTTCATCATCATTTTTATAGACGTCGCTTTCATTATTCTGTTTTTAAAATATTTTTTGATTTGAAATATAGAGAAATTGGCACTTGATGAATTTACGCCTGAAATCGCAAAAGGACTTGCTTATTTAGCAGGTCACGATGAAAGTTATAGACCTATTTTGGTAATTTACAAACTCTATCAATTATGTGGTTTTTTTCAATACTATTTACGTTTTTAATTTCTAAATCATTTTCACATTTATCACTTCTAAATTTCTTACTAAGCTTCATTTTTTCTTTCTTTTTCTTTGCTAAAGATGTTTCACCTTAAACAAAATTACAGATACCTTCATTCATGGAAAATGTAAGTGAGCACTTATAATTTTTTTTATATTTTCCAATGTTTATGTCTCTTATTTCTTAATTTCCCAACGTTATCTTTTAGTTGGATTTTTGTAGATTCACACACTTCATTGTGTTTACTTTAGAAGTTGTCATATCAACAATGCGCAAAAACTGCAAACAATTTGTCATTATTTTTTTATGCAAGTATGTTCACTTGTTAACAATAAAATTATAATAACTATTTTATATTAAAAATCCTTTAAACAGCCTAATAATTTTTTTATATTTTCCAATTTTTACAAGTCTGCTGTCGCTTTCATGAATGCATTTTTATCTACATTGAAAATTATCGCCAACTATTATTTGTCTAGACTTTACAAGCTGTTCATCATCGAACCCCCATCTTTGTTTTCTTATCTATGGAAGGTGATATTCATATGTATTCCTCTTGTTTATAGTCTTATTGTTTTTCTAACGTTTGGTACCAATTAATGTATAATTCAAAATTTTATTTTTATTATAAGGTATCAAACCATTTGTTGAATTTACAACCATCACCGATATCATATATTCATTGGATTTTGAAGAAACATTAGAATTTCCCAGACATTTTTCCACAATATCAACTCCTAAAGATGAGTTACGCTCTTCAAGGTTTTCGTTATCAGTGTTGTAGTATTCTAACCCAAACAAACCATGGTATCTTAGTTTAATCGCACCAGTTTTTGTGATTACTCCCAATCCTTCTTTAACCTCCTCCTACATTAACTAGTTAAATGCCAAATCTATTTCCTTTAGATCACCTTATGCAACAGCTACCATCAAAACTTTATTCCTATCTACTCCTATTCCACAATGCATTATCGAACCAGTTAAATTTGCTCAACCACAAATCCCACAACCTTCTTTTTTCCAATTACCAATTATGTATTTGTTTTCCAAAAAAACTGATAAATAGTAGAAGTCATTTTGACCTTTCTTAAAATTTTATAGGATCCCTTATAATGAAACCATTTATAGGTCAATGATGTGACCTCCAATTGGTGGTCTCGTATCCATTGTACCACCTCATCTAAAAGGAAGTAAATTTTTTGTATCCAATCGATTTTAAGATAAGAATATTGTAAACCTTATTTTTATTATATATGATTGCAGTTTTTTCTTTATATGATGAAATGCGAATTTGGTTAAATCTTTTTGCCTATTATAAGAACATGTGTTTATATTTACCTGATTTTAGATTAATAAAACAACAATTATTAAGTTTAAGATAATTATATATATATATATAATTATAGTTACGCTCTACACTGACTTAAGAAATAAAAATTAATTATAATTAATTAGATATAAATTACAATTAATAAAAATGGAGGGAAATTCTAAATACATACTTGTGAAATTGAATTAATATGTGAAATTGAATTAATATGTGAGCGTGTTTTTGAGAAGAAAAGGTACACAAGCACCGGAACCATACAGGAAAACAACAATAGAAGAGCTTGAGTACTTTGGTGGAGCCTAATGACGATTAAGAGGCAGTGTGTATTATATATTAAGTATGTATAATAACATCATTATATATATATAATATAATATAATATAATATAATATAATATAATATAATATATTTAACTAATTATGATATAATAATTATTAATCATATCAAAATTAATTGATTAACTATTATTTAATTATACTGAAATAATACGATGAAAAAATATTCAATCATATAAACTATATAATAATAATTAATTATTATTAATTATCATATATTAAGATGTATAATAACATTATTATATATAAAAATGATTAAATAATTTTATTATAATTATTATTAATCATATCAAAATTAATTCATTATCTATCATTTAATTATATTGAAATAATAGGATGAAAAATATTCAGTCATATAAACTATATAATAATTATTAATAATTAATAGTAATCATTAATACAATAACATATATATCAAATATTAATATTTTTTACTTAATAAACTAACTATATTTTAATAAATCAAGTAATTGATTATATACCAATTATTATTAGTAATAATTGAATTAAGTAATAATATTCTGATAACTATTTATTATATCAAAATTAATTATTCAGAAAATTTATTATATTAAAAGTAATTAGTTAACAATGATTTACGTATTTTTAAATTATAGAATCAAAAAAAGGTCATTTTAGACTTATATAACTTAATAAAGCATGTTAAATAAATTTTATTCGTTTGTTGAAAGTAAAAATCTTAAATTTAAATGTTTTAATGAGTTATAAATATATATAAACAAAAAAATTATAGTTGCACTCCACACTTATTTAAATAAACAATCAATTAATTTTAATTTAATTAGTAAATTAATTATATATAAATTACAGTTGATAAAAAATGGAGGCAAATTTTAAATTAAATAACTCCTCTTACTCTACATTTAATTTAATAATAACATTTAATTTATTTCTGAATAATTAATTACTTATATTTAGATTAATCAATCTGTTAATAATATTTAAATTATTTAATTAAATTTACATAAATTATATTTAGGCACATTTGTCATTGTTTCAGCTTACTATATAATAATTACATATATATTTTTACTACTTAATCAATTAATTTTATAATTAGGTTGGTCATAACCGTGACTTAAAATTTGTTAATGTTACCTTATATTATTTTTACCCTGAAATACAATTTCAGATAATTATAAAACGTTACTTTATCTAATTAGATTTTATAAAATTCCAAGTTTGAATTCATTGTAAAATTGAGATCTTTTTTACATCATTAGTTGTATTATTTGACATTAATATACGCTAAAAAAATTATTCAGTTTTTTTAAATAATTTTTTTTGATATTAATATTTCAGAAGATTAATCATTCGATCTCAATCAATCATCACTGTATAGCCCTTTTGTAATTAAAACAGGTTACATCGTCATTATTTATCTTTAGAAAACGTCTGTTTTAAATAACTTCTCTAACCTAACTGAGATCATATTCGTCCTAACGAATCAAACAACTTAACTTAACTTTTCTCACCTACACTGTTTTAAATAACTTCTCTAACTTTTAACCTAACTCATGTCATATTCAACCTAACGAATCGCACAACTTCTTTACACGAACTTAACTTCTCTACCTACCTTCTCATATTACTTTTCTTCATCTTCAGCCTAAAACACAGTAGATTTCCTTTTTCAGCAAAGAAGAAGAGAAGTCAAATTTCCTATTTCGGCAAAGAAAAAAGAGCTGTCGTTTTTCGTGAGTTCAATCTTTCTTTGGTTACCATAATTTTTTAGAAAATATAAAATGTTATCTGTATCTTCTGTTTATTACATTTTTACCACTTTTATTTGTTATCATCTAATTTATTGTTTACAACATTAAACCCATCATATTCATGTTTATACAGTTAAATACCAAATGTTGGATTTTAATTATTATATTGTGTTAATGTGTTACATTTGTAGGATTATAGTATGTTAATATGTAACATTTTTAGGATAATAATATGTTAATGTTTCATCTGTTATTATCATGTTTTGTAAAATAAAAACTTTTTTTCATCAACTGAAAATTTGAAACTTCAACTGCAGTTTTGAACCTGTAGTTTTTAAGGAAGATGAGTTAAGGATATCTTCGTCGATTCATTCTAATTACTTCGTAAAAAAACTTTATTTACTGATTATATAAATAACTGATTTATATATAACTCGTTTATAAATAAATAATTAATTTTATCACATTTATCTTTTTTATTGTTTTTATTAAATATTTAAAAAGTAACTTACATTATCACGATAATAACAATGCTTATTATTATTCATTATTGATTATAATTATTAAAATTGTTAGTTTTAAATTGTTAATAATATACTATATTATGCGTTGTTTAATTTTTAATGTATATTAAGAAACAAATCATGATACAAATATTAAAGATATATAAGTTAGAATATTAAAAATGAAAAATAAATTTAAATTGTAAAATTTTGGAATGAAAAAATTTAAAAATGTAAAATGTCATTTATTTTTTATAATTGGATAAAATATAGAAATTATATACAGATATAAAAAATGTAATGAAAAAGTAAAAAAAATTAAATCATCATTTAGTTATTAATTTTTGTAATTAAAATTTTTAGTTGATATTAAATTGGTCAATATTTGGAGTGAAAAAATAATTTTGAATTTTATAGATATTTCAAATGAAAGCTCGGGGTGACTACAAATTCCTATACTTAATTATTTTAACAATAACTAATAATGAATAATAACATTTAATCTTAATTATGTTAACTTTTAGTTTATATAAAAACCCAAATGTCTGATATTTTTTATTATTTAACTTATAAATGAATATTGTGCAGTGTTTAAATATTAAAATGTATATTCAGAAAGGAATTATGATAGAAATATTATAAATTTATAATTTATAATATTAAAAAATATCATTAAAATTAGATTGTAAAATTTTAAATGTATATTAAGGAATGAGCCATGATGCAAATATTAAAAATATATAAGTTAGAGTGTTAAAAATGGAAAATAAAAATTAGATTGTCAAATTTTTGGAATAAGAAAAAGTAAAAAATGTAAAGGGTAATGTATTCTTTATAAATGGATTAAATATATAAAGTAATTATAGAAAGTAAATTCATATGTAAAAATGATGGATTTTTCCTTTCAAACATTAATTAGAATTCTTTAATAATTTGCATATGATGTGTCTGTACAAAATACATGATAAATAATTAGTTTTCATTTTCATAAATATCGATTCGTATACGTAATTAAACTATTCGATTTTTCTGAAATTGTTTTGTTGACCGCATTTTACCTTCGTTCTTTTTAGATTTTCTTCTTATTACCTACTTCGTTGTTGCGCTATTAAGGTATGTTTAATTATGTTACAAAAATATACTATATAATATTTTTTTGGTAATTATATATTATATAATATTTAGGTATACTTGTTCATGATATATTCCTTTTCAATGATATCATAATTAGTTTCTTGTTTATTTTTCCATATTTCATGGCTTACATACACAATTTTACTTTATTGATATACTCGCTTACATCATATTGCCATGAATTCACTTTTTTATATATCTGCAGATTCCTTATTTATCTATATGCAACCCATATTATTATGCAAGCTTCTAAAGATTTTTACTGATTAATTAAATGTATGGATAACGTTATCTGTTTAATGTATGGTTTGTTAGATTTTTGTTAAATGTGTGGTTAACCTTACTTGCTAAATGTATACTTATTAGATTTTTTTATATTAACAAGTACAGTTGATGTTAGTGCTTGCTGATAAACTCTTTATTAAATCTATGATTTGTTACATGTAATGTGTTATATTCATAGATAAAGATGATATTATTGCTTCATTTTTTGGCTTGTTATATTTTTACATTTTTAATTATACCCAACATTTTTTGATGTAATATATATATTTTTACATATCTTGATTAATAATATTTATAATATATATTAAATTATATTTATTATATATATAGTTATATATGTATTTCACAAATATTGTTACTACAGATATTTTAATGCTTTAAAAAGCGACAATGTTGTTTATATTCAGGCATTCACATATGGATAGAAACGCCAAAAGGCGTCAAAAGTATGCTAAAATGCCAGAAAATAAAAAATAAAAATTCTTGCGACAAATTAGAGGAACTCGAGCTGCAAGAAAGAGAAGCGCTACTTTGCCTACGCTTCATCAAACAATTACTGATCAACATAGCTGTTCTTTCGTTAATAATGAACCTTCCAGCAATCAACTTCTTATTCATCAATCCTCTAGTCAACAAATACAAAATCGGTCTTTGGATTTAAATCGTGTTAATCAAGGTATAAATTTTTTAGCTATATTTTTACTATTTTTTATATGACTACAACATAAAGTGATCATGTTGTTTTTATATGTTTTGAGGGATAAATAATCGTTGCTCTTCATCAAAGTTAGCAGCTTTGCAAAATTTACCTATTGAGCCTCAGCAGCTTTGTTTTGTTCCAAATTGTGAACATTGTCATGTAAAATGATTTTATCTTGAAACTCCATCATTCTATTGTTCATTAAGACAGATTTCCATTGTTGCTCCTCAAATGCCTTATGGTTTGAAATGATTTTTTTTGGCAATGATGAAGAATCAGAACATTTCAGGAAGAATGTTCGTGCATACAATAACAATGTGGCGTTTAATTCTTATGGAGCTAGGTATGATCGAGAACTAACAAAAAACAAGAAAGGGGTTTACACATTTCATGTTCAAGGACAAGTTTATCATTTCCTTTACAGTTTAGTGCCAACAACCAATAAGGTATCTGGAATCCAACTCTATTTCTTTGATACTGACGAGAAACTAAAAAGAAGGACCAACAGTTGTGATAAACTTCATGAGAGTACATTAAAACTAATTATGGCAGTTTTACAAGATAATCCTTATGCCAACTTCTTTCCAAGTCTTAGAGACATTCCATCAATTGAGAATCATGAAATAGTTTTAAGATGTTATCCTGGCTTTGATCAATGTGTTTATAATCTTCCTACTGCATCACAAGTGTGTTAGGAAACCGAGTCGAGATCCGATCCTGACAGCAACGGAATAATTATGAAACTTTTTTGTAACTTTTGATTTCTCAAAAACCAAGATCTCTTTAATTCTATAAAATGATTAACAAGAATCATAATAAAGCAAAAACTTAATTTGTACCTTATTCTAAAGTTTGATCTTTATCTTGTCGTTTCCCTCAAATCATTCCTTAAGTCGATCCATTTCAACCACCATAGCCATATGTCCAACCTCTAATGGTATCCACAAAATGAGTTGAGAGAACTCCGTAACTCTTACAAAGAGGGTTAAGCATAAAGTACTAGCTCCATAGAGCTTAAGCCTATTTATAATAAGCTTTGGAGGTTTTAGTAATTTAATTGAAATTAACTATTTTCAATTAAACTTTAATTAGAATTACAAATAATTCTAATTAAATATCAATTATGCCCATATAAGAATCAATATTTCATATTGATCCTTATTTATTAAATATCCCATATTTAATCATAAAGTTTCTTAAACTTTACAATCAAGTCCAATTTGATTAAATTAACTTTGCTCTCTTCAAATCATTCTATATGTGAGACCCATTAGGTTCCCAAATATGTTGGCAATAATTATAAATTCTAATTCTAATTCATAATTAGAATTAGATAAATTAAAACTCCTTTTAATTTATTATTAATTCTCCAATTAAACAATTTATAATCATAGATCAAGATAGGAGTCCAACAACGCATCATGACCATCCAAATATTTAGGAATGTCAAACTGGTTTTGACCAACCTTTTCGTGCATAATTTTTCCGTATAATTTAATCCTTTCATTAACCAATGTTCCAATTAGACATAGAGCATGGAATTAATGGCTACTCTATTTTGAGTCCAATCATATTAGTTCTCTGCAATTAGCTATTGATTCAATTAATGATATTTGTAAACTATTTACAAAATATCCTTCCACCTTAGCCAAGGATTTGTCGAATCAATACTAATCGAGAACAACGGAACATTCTCCCTAATTACTTTAGGGCGATGAATCCTATCTTGACTACAAAACTATCTCCATATACTTCATTCTATATCCAATAACTATCGATTGAACAACCCATGATTAAATAGGTCTTGGATAGTATCAAAACATAGCAACCCCTATACACGATAACTTCGGTGATCTTAAGTCAAACGACCACTTATACAATCATCACAACAAAAATTCCATAGACATACAAGTAATATCCCAAATGGATTTCTCATATTGGGTTTGTTCAGCGAATTTGTTCTCTAACAAGCACCCATATGTATGTTTAAGTATCTCTATACTTTAGCCTATGAGATTGACTATTTCCTTTATAAGGAAAAAAAATACAACGTATTGTAACATCCCGTTACCCATGTTAAGGCTAGAATAATAAATTATGAGAAAATTTTGTGAAATTACGAAAAATGCACCTCATGCCTAAGTTATTTGTGACATTCACATTTCTGCACATTCATATGACTGTACATGCATTTATTGGCATTTTCTGGGTAAAATTGATCTATAAATATGAATTGTGGATTTTATTGTCTTGGAAATTAAATTGGTGAGTATTAAAATTGATTTAGCAATTTTGGTGATATATCGGAAATTTTGGAAATTTGGAGTATTTTTGGACTAGGAAAAATGTTGAAATATGGACCAATTATAGTGTGACACGTGGACTAATGAATTAGTGACAAATGGCCTAGTAATTAGGTGACATTTGGTGGCTTATGTAAGGGATAAGTGGCTTACATGCTTTAGGACATATGGTGAAATACTAAGGTGACATCTAGCACCTTGCGTGTAACATTTCTAAAGTGTTGTTTCAACCTAGCTCATTCTCCTTCTCTTCTCATCTCTCATCACCAAAACTTGCTTTTATCTTCCCTCTTGCATTTTTCTTGAAGCTATGCTATATTACCACACTAAATACATGCCTTTACCCTTCACAAAATAGCTAAAGAACCAGCTAATTGTTGTTGTTTAATCATAGCTGAAGGTCATTTAATTCCATCTTGAATGTGTGATGATTCTGCATGTTTGGAGAACTGGATTAGCTTGATTTTTAAGCTAGAATTGGAGTTAAATATGTAAGTAACAATCTGAGCTCAAAGTAATATCAAAAAGGTTTGAGAATGATGTTTGAATTGGACTGAAATGCATGCCATATTGGTGAACAAGAATTGCTGGAAAATGCTGTAGTGTTTTCTCTGAACATCCTTTGTTCTTTTTGTTATAACTTCTTCTCCTGAAAGCTAAATGACATGAGACTTAAACCAATGGACTCATAACACATTTTTATTCATCTCCACCAAAATTTATGAACATCTGAACCCATTCCGAAAAGATTGAGTGATAAATTTAGGATGAAAATATGAGTGTGCAGGAATATTGTTAACTGGAATGATTTCACTAATCATGCTTCGGTATTTTGGTTATATTTTGATTTGTAAATTTTTAAATGATTTTATTGTTGATTCAGATTAAATTAGAGACAATTGATTACGACTTTCTTGAAGAAGTCTACTTTTAATTCTGTCTCTAAGTATTTGAAAATCTGGCTTGAAATTGAGTCTTGACTGAGGCTGTAGAACTACCCAAGACAGAAATCATGTCCTGTGGTTATTGAATAAATTGTATTGATGTAGGCCGAATTAGACTAAGTTTTCTTCACCAAAGTTGTACATTATTCTCTTATATTTAAATTGGTATAAAGTTTGTAATTTTTGGATATCTGAGCTGAAAGATATGAGTTGTACAATTAGAGGGTATGATCATGTACTAGCCAAAAGTTCAAATGTGCACAGTCTGTGGTATTTTGTGCATAACACATTGAATACTGAATCAAATTGGATGATATTGCAGTAACTTGAAACTGAAGACATTTTAGAACAACTTTTCAGAAGGAAGTTTTGCCTAATTTTTCCATTTACCCTATCAGATTAATTATGTAAAGTTGACCCAAAATCATATGGGTAGAAAATCTGAAGTGGTCAATTAGGTTATGATATTGATTTCACATTGTTTTATTTTGGTCCAAATTGTAAGTACCAAATGTTATTAATGAGGGCTTTGATATCTAATCAATTTGATGATGACAATTACAATAAGATACCTAGATTTGTCATTGAACATGCATTGTGCATACTTTCTATACATTGATGTGCATAAAAGAACACTTGTACATTTGTGCAAAAAGGTGACATTGTTAATATGTTGTGTATGTTTAAGAGGAGCACAATGGATGCAAGTCGAACATTGCCGGACCATCCAGGAAATAGCTTATTGGTGCATACTGTGAGTCAACTTAGATGATTTCCTAGGATTGATTTGATTTGAATTTAATTTGATTTGTTAAATTTCCAATATTATTGAACTGTTTGTGAGTTGTTTTTGGATTTCGGACCTGAGGTCTGAGGAGTTTAATAGTTGGGCCTATATTAGGAGTGTTTGATTTGAATTTAATTTGATTTGTTAAACTTTCAATATTATTGAACTGTTTATGAGTTGTTTCCGAATTCTGGACTTGAGGTCCGAGGAGTTTAATAGTTTGGCCTATATTGGGAGTGCTTTGATTTGAATTTAATTTTATTTGTTAAACTTTCAATATTATTGAACTGTTTGTGAGTTGTTTCTGGATTTCAGACCTGAGGCCTGAGGAGTTTAATAGTTGGGCATGTATTAGGAGTGTTTTGATTTGATATGAATTTGACATTTGATTCTCAACGAAAGTTGAATGTCAGACTTAGGTCCGATGACTGTGAAATTTTGTCTGAGCATTTGTATAAGATTGTGATATATGAGATATTCAGAATTTGTTGCATTTCATAAAATGCATGCTCAGATAAAGGCATTGTGTCTTGAGTTGCCAGTATGAAGCGCTTCCACGTAGAGCTTTGCTCCGTGATATATGATTTGCACGTAGAGTTATGCTCCGTGATTCTGTTTTGACTGAGCCCTATGGGCCAATATTTGTACAAGTATGTGATAGGCACTTAGTCATAACAATAATAACAAATGTGAGTCTTAAGCATATAACGTTCATATAAGATTGAAATTCATGAATGATTTGTAAAGCTATAATGAGTGACCATATGTTATGCCATGATATGTGAGTATTTGAAATAATTATATACTCTGTATGAATATTTGTGAAATATGTGATTTGTGTATGTGAATCTAGTGGAATCATCAATGATGGTTCACTCATTGAGTTCACAAAACTCATAAAAATTGCAACGTGATTTTTCAGATAGGAGACAGGAGATTTAGTGTTTATTCTGGATTAGAAGAACGTTTTGGACTAAGTTATGGCTCATAGGTTTGTGAGCTGACGTCAGAGAGTTATATCTTTTATTTTGTAGTTAATGCTAGAACCTGTATAAGGTTTTGTAAATATTCATCTAATGGAAACAGTGCAGACTTTGTGAATGAATGGTTTTAAAATTTGACGACTTCTAATTATGTTAGATGATGCCGTGTGTAAGTTGGATTCATTTTTGCTCTAACATGCTTGTATCATAAGATATGGACTTGAATATTCTTCAATGTTTAGGTATGTACCTTGTGGTAGTGGGATGTTGCATTTTTGGTATTAGAGCATGGTTTGGCATCTTGAGGGCCAAATAGGAGTTGAGATATGATAAATAGTGAGATATTCCGATAGTGATCACAACTTTTTTTTGTTATAGGTCACCTTCCATAGGAGATCCAATTGGTGAGTCAGCTGACATAGAGTCCGTAGGAGTCAATTTAGAGTCTCCTATACCTGAGATTGTTCAGATGCCTTCAAGAATTCCCGTGAGGCAAGAATTCCTGTGAGCGAACTGAAAGAGTGTTTGACTAGATGGACTGTGATGCAGATGAGAAATTTGACTATGCTATCTTCCTACTGCAAGGTCCCGCATACCAATGGTGGAAGACTATGTCAGGCAGTACCACCAGACCTTGTAGTTTGAGCTGGCAGGATTTTCTGAGAGTGTTCTGAGAGAACTAGATGCTGAAGATTTACATGGAATGGAAAATGAAAGAATTTTTAGACCTGAAGCAAAGCAGACTCACAGTGACAGAGTATAAGATAAAATTCAACGAGCTAATGGGGTATGCAACTGTATTGATCCCAACAGAGGAAGATAAATGTAGGCGGTTTAAGAATGGTTTGAACATGGACATCAAAACAAGACTGAACATTTCTAATTTGAGTAGTTTCACAGAACTCCGAGCGGCCTTAATCAGAATTGAATAGTTGTTGAAGGATGGCCAAGGAGAGCACAGACAGGAGGTTAGAGGTAAGAGGCAGGATGAATCTCAGGCAGATTCTGGCAGAAGCTTCAGGAAACGTCAGAACAAATCGTCTCGATTCCAGTCTAGATTGAGACAATCTGGATCTCGAGGAAGAGGTAGATTTGCTTAGTCTGGGGGAGGCAGAGGACAGATGCCTGCCAGTCAGTCGCACCAATTGCCTAAATGTGAGCACTATGGTAAAAAGCATGGTGGTGAGTGTTGGCGGGTATCGGGAGCATGTTTTCAATGTGGCTCATATGAGCATTAGATCAAAGATTACCCTGAGATATTGGAAACACAGTCTCGAGCTAGAGGAGGAATTATGACTGAGACTATAGTTCAGTAGAGTCGAGCTGGCAGACTTGCACAGAGAGGCAGAGGTAGAGGTAGGACTCAGTCAGCAGGGCCTAATGTCAAGACTGAGGTGCGGAGCAACCAGCCGCAATCTCAGGCCAGGGACTACGCCATTACTAGGCAGGAGGCACAAAACTCTCTAGATGTGGTAGCAGGTGTGTTGAATGTTTTTCATTTTGAAGCTTATGCATTGGTAGATCCAGGATCTACACATTCATTCATCACACCGCATCTGACATGTAGATTGCATTGTAAGTGTGAGATACTGAAATATGGATTAGTAGTGAGTACTCCAGTGGGTAGCACAACAGTGATTAGTGAGGTATGTAAGAGATGTATAGTTTGGATTGATCAGGCAGAATTAGAAGTTGATTTGATTATATTGCAACAGAGAGAGATAGACCTCATCTTAGGCATGGACTGGCTCACTGCTTATAGGGCAGAAATGAATTGTTATACTAAGGAAGTAGTGCTTGAATCCCCTAATAAGCCAAGAGTGGTGTTTTGAGGAGTTAGTCAGGCAGTGCCAGCTCAACTAATTTCATTTCTGAGTGCTTTGAAATTGATCTGAGGTGGATGTAAGGCTTATCTAACCTATATGGTGGATAATCAGAATGAACAAACCATTCAGGACATTCCAATTGTTAGGGAATTTCTGGATGTGTTTCCTATTGAACTAAAGGGATTACCCCCAGATAGGGACATAGAGTTCACTATTGATATTGTCCCAGGTGTTGATCCTATATCAATTCCTCTATATGAGATGGCACTTGTCGAACTGAAAGAACTAAAAACCCAATTACAGGAATTGTTAGATAAGGTTTCATCAGGCTTAGTGTGTCACCTTGGGGAGCTCCGGTATTGTTTGTGAAGAAGAAGGATGGCACCCTGAGATTGTGTATTGATTACCGGCAGTTGAATCAGATGACGGTTAAAAATAAATATCCACTACCGAGGATTGATGATTTGTTTGACCGGTTATAAGGAGCTCAGGTGTTCACAAAGTTAGATATGAGATCGGGATATTACCAGCTAAGGATAGCTGAGGCGGATGTTCCCAAGAGTGCATTTAGAACCAGATATGGGCACTTTGAGTTTTTGGTAATGCCATTTGGATTGACTAATGCTCCAGCAGCTTTTATGGCATTGATGAATAAGGTATTTCAACCTTATTTAGATTAATTTGTAATTGTCTTTATTGGTGACATTTTGGTGTACTTGAAGTGTAGAGAAGATCATGTGGCACATCTGAGAATGGTTCTTCAAACAATGAGGGAGAAGCAATTATACACCAAGTTTAGCAAGTGCGAATTTTGGCTTGATCAAGTAGTATTTCTGGGTCACATCGTGTCTGAACAGGGCATTCAGGTGGACTAAAAGAAAATAGAAGCTGTAATGAAGTGGGAGGCTCCGAAGAATGTATCTGACATTCAAAGTTTCCTTGGATTAGCTAGGTATTACCGAAGGTTTGTCAAGGGGTTTTCATTGATTTCGGCCCCTTTGACAAAACTTCTGAGAAAAATTTAGATGGAGTGATGATTGTCAAAGGAGTTTTGAGGAGCTAAAGTATCGGTGAACTTCAACACCTGTGTTAGCTTTCCCATCAAGTTTTGGAGGTTATGTTGTGTACAGTGATGCGTCACATCAGGGTTTAGGATGTGTACTGATGCAGTATGGTAAAGTAATAGCATATGCATCGAGATAATTGAGATCTCATGAATTTAATTATCCAGCTAATGATTTGGAACTTGCTGCAGTAGTATTTGCTTTGAAAATTTGGAGACACTACCTGTATGGAGATACTTTTCAAGTGTACACTGACCATAAAAGTTTGAAATATCTGTTGGGCCAGAAGGAGTTAAATATGAGACAGAGGAGTTGGATAGAATTGTTGAAAGATTATGATTGTATAATTGAGTATCATCCTCGCAAAGCTAATGTGGTGGCTGATGCATTAAGTTGGAAGTCTAATAGCAGTGTGGCTCAAGTACAGTTATCGAGGTTACCGAGCATAGTTCAGTTGAGAGCATTGAATGTTGAATTAAATTTAGAGCAAAATGATACATTGATAGCTACATTGAAGTTGAGACCTGTGCTACTTAAAAGGATCAAAGAGGCTCAGAGCAGAGATCCAAACTTAATGAAGATAATTGAGAAGAAAGTGAAGCTGGATTTTGAATTTGAAGTTAGAGATGATACATTGTGGTTAGGGTGTAGATTATGTGTGCTCGATGTTGATAATTTGAGAAAAGAGATTTTGGAGGAAGCCCATGTAGCAGCTTATGCTATACATCCTGGTACTACCAAGATGTATAATATGTTAAAACATTAATAGTGGCCAGGAATGAAAAAGTAAGTAGCAGAGTTCGTTTCAAAGTGTATAACTTGCCAGTAGGTTAAGGCTGAGCATCAGGCTCCTGTTGGAAAATTACATTCGTTACCTATTCTGGAGTGGAAAAGGGAACAAATCATGATGGATTTTGTTATGGGTTTGCCTGGGACTTCGAGGCAACACAATGCCATTTGGGTCATTGTTGATAGACTGACCAAATCAGCTCATTTCTTACTAGTGAGGGAGAATTATTCATTAGATCAGTTGGCTCGGCAATATGTAAATGAAGTTATGAGATTGCATGGGGGTTCCAGTATCCATTGTGTCAGACAGGGATCCTCGATTTACCTCAAGATTTTGGGGTAGCCTACAAGCAGCTTTGGGTACAAAGCTGAATTTCAGTACTGCATTTCATCCTCAGGCAGATGGTTCGGGTGAGAGAACGATTAAGACTATTGAGGATATGCTCAGAGCTTGTGTTCTAGATTTTCAAGGAGCATGGGATTAGTATGTGGCTTTGATTGAAATTTGCTTACAATAATTAGTATCACAGTAGTATCGGTATGGCTCCTTTTGAGGCGCTGTATGACAGGAAGTGTCGTTCACCTCTATATTGGGATGAAAAGGGTCTAAGAATTGTCAAAGGCCCAGAGTTGATTCAGGATACCGTTGATAAGGTAAAATTGATCTGTAGTAGAATTAAAGTAGCATAAGATAGACAGAAAAGCTATATGGATCAACATAGACGAGATATGGAGTATTAGGTTAGTGATAGAGTATTTTTTAGAGTATCACCATGGCAAGGTGCACATAGATTTGGCAAGAAGGGTAAGTTAAGTCCGAGATATATTGGTCCATATGAAATAACTGAAAGAATTGGACCATTGGCTTATAAATTAGCCTTACCATCGAAAATAGCTTAGATACATAATGTGTTTCATGTGAGTATGCTTAGGCGATATCGATTGGATCCAACTCATGTGATACCGACCCAGGAGATTGAAGTCTCTAGTAATCTGAGCTACGGTGAAGAACCTGTGAAGATAATTGGCTATCAAAGTAAACAATTGAGGAACCGAGTGATCCTAATTGTGAAAGTCATTTGGAAGAATTATTCGAGTGAGGAAGCCACATGGGAAACGGAGGAGCATATGAGAAATCAGTACCCCTATTTATTTGATTATTCAGTTAAGAATTTCGAGGATGAAACTTTTTGTTAGAAGAAGAGAATTGTAACATCCCGTTACCCATGTTAAGGCTAGAATAATAAATTATGATAAAATTTTGTGAAATTAGGAAAAATGCACCTCATGCATAAGTTATTTGTGACATGCACATTTCTGCACATTCATATGACTGTACATGCATTCATTGAAATTTTCAGATAAAATTGATCAATAAATATGAATTGTGGACTTTATTGTCTTGGAAATTAAATTGGTGAGTACTAAAATTGATTTAGCAATTTTGGTGATATATCGGAAATTTTGGAAATTTGGAGTATTTTTGGACTAGGAAAAATGTTGAAATATGGACCAATTATAGTGTGACACGTGGACTAATGAATTAGTGACAAATGGCCTAGTAATTAGGTGACATTTGGTGGCTTATGTAAGGGATAAGTGGCTTACATGCTTTAGGACATATGGTGAAATAATAAGGTGACGTCTAGCAACTTAGGTGTAACATGTTGTTTCAACCTAGCTCATTCTCCTTCTCTTCTCATCTCTCGTCACCGAAACTTGCTTCTATCTTCCCTCTTGCGTTTTTCTTGAAGCTATGCTATATTACCACACTAAATACATGCTTTAACCCTTCACAAAATAGCTAAAGAACCAGCTGATTGTTGTTGTTTCACCATAGCTGAAAGTCATTTAATTCCATCTTGAATGTGTGATGATTCTACATGTTTAGAGTAATGGATTGGCTTGATTTTTGAGCTAGAATTGGAATTAATTATGTAAGTAAAAATCTGAGCTCTAATTCATATCAAAAAGGTTTGAGAATGATGTTTGAATTGGACTGAAATGCATGTGATATTGGTGAAGAATTGCTGGAATATATTAGCTGTAGTGTTTTCTCTGAACATCCTTTGCTCTTTTTGTTATAACTTCTTCTCTTGAAAGCTAAATGACATGAGACTTGAACCAATAGACTCATAACACGTTTTTCTTTATCTCCACAAAAATTTATGAACATCTGAATCCATTCCAAAAATATTGAGTTATAAATTTAGGATGAAAATATGAGTGTGCAGGAATATTGTTAACTGGAATGATTTCACTAATCATGCTTTGGTGTTTTGGCTATATGTTGATCTTTAGATTTGTAAATGAGTTGATTCTTGATTCAGATTAAAGTATAGACAATTGGTTACGACTTTCTTGACAAAGTCTACTTTTAATTCTGTCTCTAAGTATTTTAAAATCTAGCTTGAAATTGAGTCTTGACTGAGGTTGTAGAACTACCCGAGACAGAAATCATTTCCAGTGGTTATTAAATAAACTATATTGATTTAGGCCGAATTAGACTAAGGTTTCTTCACCAAATTTGTAGATTATTCTCTTATATTTAAATTGGTATAAATTTTGTAATTTTTGGATATCAGAGCTGAAAGATATGAGTTGTACAATTAGAGGGTATGATCATGTACTAGCCAAAAGTTCAAATGTGCACAGTTTGTGGTATTTTGTGCATAACTCATTGAATACTGAATCAAATTGGATGATCTTAGAGTCATTAGAAACTGAAGACATTGTAGAACAACATTTCAGAAGGAATTTTGGCCTAATTTTGTCATTTACCCTGTCAGATTAATTGTTCAATGTTGACCCGAAATCATATGGGTAGAAAATCTGAAGTGGTCAATTAGGTTATGATATTGATTTCACATTGTTTTATTT
>JAOSBN010000005.1:23784966-23810205 GCA_027563595.1 Erythroxylum suave
ATTTCTTATAAAAATAACACAATAATAATAAAGTTTACCTCAAACTACAGAAAAGGAGCCGAAAACTTCAAGAAAATCAGAGTAAAATCGCATAGAGAGAAGACAAGTGAGAGGGGTGGGGGGAGGGTCGGCGGGGTTATAAGAACGCAAATTTCCCGACGGAACACTAAGTTCCGTCGGTAAATTAGGGTTAAGCGAATAAAACGTTGGCGGCGTGCCGACAGTTACCGACAGAATCGCGTGTTCCGTCGATAAATGAGCGCCACATTAAGGCGGGATAAACTCAAACACCGACGGAACAACAATTCCGTCGGTAAAACAGGCCTTCTGGAAGAATCTAAACTGTTGACTGGACCATTTACCGACAGAATTAGCCCTTTCGTCGGTGATATTGCTATCTACTCACCGACGGATTGATCTCTTCCGTCGGTAAAGTGGAAAATCCAAATACCGACGGGAAGGCAAGGTCCGTTGGTAAAGCATGTGTTGGGTGGCCTTTACCGACGGAACAAATGCTTCCGTCGGTGATATGTTTACAACTCACCAACGGACTGACATGTTCCGTCGGTGAACTTGTTGGTTATGGTCGTATTTTTCGCGGTAGTGTCTTTTTCGTCGGTATTACAATTTTTGTCTTTCAGATTTTCTAATTTGCCGACGGAAAGATTGTTTCCGTCGGTAACTATACCGACCGTAGCCTGTCCGTCGGTGTTTACCCATAGGTAATAAATTGCGCGAATATTTTGCGCATTTTTTACCGACGATTTTTTATTGGTGTCGCTATATTCCGTCGCAAATATTGATTCCAAATTTCTATATCGACAGTTGCCTCGTTTCGTTGCCAATGTGGTTATTTTACCGATGGAAATGACAAGTCCGTCGGTGAATAGCGGCGGTATTTTTTCCGTCGGAAAAATTCCACCGCTATTCTCGCATTTTCTTGTAGTGGTAATGTCTAAACTCAATAGAACAACGATTAAGAATAATTTAAGGATAATACATAAATACAATATAAATCTCAAAATTATTATCTCATTATAATTTCATTTGCGATATATATTTACCCTATAAATTTTATCATATACATTTGGATATGTATAAGATAAAGTATGCTTTTGAATAGTTATCTCACTAAATGACAAAAAATCGATTGACTTTTGGGTATAAACCAATAATCTAGACCAATCATTTATGTTTCTTATATCATATCACCATTTGAGGATTATGCTATCGCTAGGACAGTGGTTTCATGAGAAAATTCTACAAGATTCTATATGGTAAGTACTTGTTTAAATCTTATAATTTTTATCTTAGTTATCATTATAATTAAGAGAAACTGCCTAAATACATACTAAAATTTTTTATAAGACCTTAACTTCTTTCACATACCCAGTGATTTTAATGTTTTATAGTATGTATTGATTAATGTAAGGAACTACAACAAGTTCATTTAAAAACTTCTTCTTCCAAATAATCATTTCTATCAAATGAACGATCTATTATGATCTGATTGTTAATTAATGCTATATTTAAACCTTTCTAATATCAAAATAATATTTTTCTAAGTAAAATACCCATTAACAAGAATCTACTACTAAAGTTAATATCCATATAATCTCAAACTCTAATTTCAACTCATGCATATAATAATGGATATCTTAGATACTTCATAAGTATCAAATATATCAAATACTAAATATCTTTAATATATTATCTATATACTTTGGCTCAAATAGGCAAATGACTTTATCGACGTCTATAGATCTAATTCTCATAATTAATTTCTTACTTTTTCATGTCCAATAAGAGTTTTTTTTTTACATTATCATATATGTAACAATTGAAAATATAAATTTTTTTCTTTATGAGTAACATGTCATTACATACTCCCACTAAAGAATACAACTATACTCGCACTAAATTTTTTGTAGACATAATAAATTCACAATCATCTCCAAAACAAACTCTTTAAATTTATCATTAAAGTGAATCTTTCAACGTCTCATAACCTTTCAACTCTATATCAAATATATCAATAGAGACATTAGTTTCAATTGGATTTATTGTCATGATTCATCTTGTTCCCACTACTTATCTTAAGAACCATTCTCCTTTAAGTGTTCATTGAAATAAATGCTTTGTTTAATGGATCTGTAAGATAATATCCAACCTTTCAAATATCTTATATTATTTTATTATATAATTTAGTTCTAAACTTATTAAATAATATATGCTTCAACTAAGCATTACATCCAAAATCATTAATTTTGACTCTTTTAAAGTCTTACCATTCTGTAACTAGTATGAAATCTTTCTAATTGATTTAATTAGAACTATTGTTTTACTAGAAATTGTTAAGAAGAAATAAATATTGCATCATATAATATTTCACATTGCATTTTTTCCTTACAAAAACCATACTATTATGGAATTCAGTTGTTGAGGTATCCATTAGAGAATCTTATTCCTTATAGATGTCCAAGAAAATCATCTCACCACATCTATCTCATTAAATTTCTTTAACATTTTCAATGTTTAATTTCTATTAAATATTTTGAACTTTTTAAAATTTTAAGTCAATATTTTATTGAATACTTATGATTCTATGACATAAAGTCATTAGTATATTCAATAAAATACAAGTATTGATCCTTTTATTAATTTTTGTTGCATTCAATACATCATATGTGTAAGTTTTAATAATTTAATACCATCATCATCCTTTTACCAAAGTTTGATTTTGTCATCCTACATCCTAACATGTTTCACAAGTTCCGTATAATTTATAATAGAAAAAGATATATATATATATATATATCCTTGTATGTAACTTTATGATTCTCATTATGTTAATTCAATTAGCATAACATAAAAGAATAGTCTTAGTTATCAAAATTTGTATTCTTGCACTTATGTTAAGCATAAGTTTCCTTTAATCCAATAAAGACAAATTATTTTCATAAACCTGAATAAACTATTTTTACTCAATGATCTATTTCTTATTATTCTTTGAACATTTTAATAATGTTAAATCTAAATTCAATATCAAATATTCATATATATATATATATATGCTAGAAAGTTATATAATCAAATTTCTTCTAATGACAACTATTATCATTCTATGGCAAACTCCTTTAATTATAGTTCATATTTATGCTTTTAATAGGCTAAATCGACTGCAGCAATTTAGTCAAGGTACTATACCTTTCAGTTTTTCTTCATGCAATCTTTTAAATCATGTTATCATAGTGTTGGCATATACCTTACACATTATCATTGGAGTTTATGAGATATTAGTTAACTTAAAATGTTAATGCATTTTTTTTCATTTACATGATATTGACATACCTCTAAATACTTTGTCACTAAATCCTCAATAAGTATTAATATCAAAATTGTATAATAGACATATTTTTTTAATTCTTTAAGAACTCTTCTCAAACTTAACCTATGTCCAAGAAATTTAGTTCATTAATTCTTAGTATCAACTATTCTAATCGAAGGCAATTTCTACTCAGAACATAATATAAATATAAGAAAAGAAAGTAATTAGTTATACACCGTGACAACCAAATTAGATCAAGACTTTAATCATTTATTTGGTTACTCTCACTATTTTATTTGAAATATTAACCCTCACTACTTAAAAAGATTACTCTATTCTCTCTACTGGGTTAAGATCCTACTCAAATTTAGTAAATCACGAGTTTGCTCAACAAACTAATTAAAATTAAATTAAGTCGATAACAACTTTATTAATCATATCTAATGTGACTCTTAGATTAGCTAGGTAACAACTTTTACTAAAATATATCTCACATATTACTCCTAACTTTAACTCTAAATTTATATACTCATGAGTTTGTTCATCTAAATAATACAATTTTAATTAAGTTGGACCTATTATTATAAGAGTAAATATAAAGCATCATTGAGTTTACTGCATACACTAATGATAAATGGTACTTTATTCATATAATAATGGAAGGTCACAATCGGATACTCAATGTGTATTTAATTTTTTAGGGAGAGGTTTAATTTTACTCATCTTATCAAACATAAAAATGCATGTAAAATTATTGTATATATTAAACAAACAATTTGCACAAAATATATCAAAGACATATTAATCTAATCAAATTATATTTATAAAAAATCAATTTTAATTTTAGGTATTGATCTTATAATCTAAGTAATATTTTCAACTCTTTAGATAATTAAATTAGATTAAATAATTAATTCCTTAAATGAATTAAATTGCTTGTCCAAACATAAAATTGATTTAATTTGAAACTAAATTTCAAATTTAATTGAAAATAGTTTCCATCTTTTCACTTTTAAGAAAATTAATTGACAAGCAAAAATGGCTCAACGTTAGACTCTCCATTAACAGATCTGACATGTCCACGTAGATGCTATGGGTAACTAAATTTTTATGTCATATATTAATTTAACTAATATTAAAGAAGAAAAATTAAGCTCAATTTCTTCAATTAACAGTGAGCCTTTGAGCAATTTCTCAGGAACACCCCCAAGTAGAATTGTTATGCAACATATCCAAGTGCTAGAGAGAGCTAATGGAATCCAAAGTAGGCACTAGCTGACCCGTGAAGCGTAGAAACAACTATATCGTCTTCATATTGATAACTTTGTCTTTGGCATAAGGTTTTACCTATTACATGTAGATATCCTGTAACTGTTTATATAAGAAACATAGAAACAGAATTTTGACTTAATATTGCTACTTGAATTTTGGCATAAGGTCCTATCTGTTACATATCTAAGAGTTGGGAATGCGTGGAACATAATTTCACCATTTGTTGAGTTTAAAGGCACATTGAGGAGTCTTGCGACTAAGGGCTTACATCGACTCTATGTAACACGTAGCATAAACCTTATTGCATGCCCCAAATTGTTCATGAAAGGGTTAAAAACGAAGGAAATGTGGAATACCTTATTTCGGTTCCATCTCAAATTTCGAAGCAGTTTTCGAGGCCAAAATAAGCTTCAATCACTAAGGACGTTCACAGCAAATGATCACCGACATGTAGTTAACGTCTTTATACAGTTTTCTCAAAACGTAAGGGCTCTTAACAGGTTAGAGGATTTGTATGCTTATGAATGATGTGAGCAATTTTAGGAGACCTTAACACTTATATATAGCTTCCATATCGGACTTCCACATCATAAGCCTGATATGGGTCCGATCCATACTAATCAGGATTTATTTTTTTCCTAAACTTTGACTCATTGATTTAGATCAATTATTGGGAAACTTTATTACTAATTTAACTGATAATTGAATGAAAAACCAAAAACATAATTAATAGTTGTCCACTTAATGGGAAAGGACAAATTGTCCAACATTCTCCCCCCTTGGACAATTATTAATTGCAGTTTTTAATCAAGTTTTAAAAATAGTTCGAAAACTAGGTTTAGTTACGCTGCTGTATTAGTACCAAATTTAAAAAATAAAGACATTTGATTCAAAGATAATGAAAGTCTAACATTTTGTCTTGTAAGGCTTTTGATATTGAAAAATATCAAACACATGTGTCATGTGTGACATAGGTTCAATATAATCACAAATATATAATACCTTACTAACATAAATGGGAAAAAAGAGTGTGGCAAACTAGGATGATACCTGCATGATCTAATACGTATCATCTTCGTTTGTAAATCTCGATTTCTCCAACTTTATGCTAAACTGTAGTAGAGAAATCTTGTTTTCTCTTACTAAATGCTAAACTGCATTAGAGAAAACTTTGTTTTTTCTCACTAGATGCTAATCAACATTAGAGAAAACCTTTATGATCTCCAATTGAATGCTAAACTACATTAGAGAACCTTTATTGGATTATACCTTATATTCCCCAATGTTATATGAAACCTTAAGGATATCCGTATAAACTGTATGTGTTTAAATGACATAGGATCATGGTCAATATTTATAAATTCCCAATGACCTTTAAAATGCTTAAGATCAACACAAATCTTAAGGCTTTCATATGTATTATGACTATAAATAAGAACAGTTATTACTGAGGATTAAAAAGATCATCTATATTAATAAATAACCATAATGTCAAAATACAAAAAATGTACAAAAATTTAAGGACCAAATCCAATAATCACTAACTACTGCTATCTAAAGACCTTAATACGCTCATACTAGATACATGTTTAACATACACTAGTGGGCGAAGTCCTTTAGTCAACGAATCAGCTAACATCTCCTCAATCCTAATATGCTCCATTTCAACGTCACCTTTCTGAATCAACTCCTTTAAGGTTGAGTATTTGACCTCTAAATTCTTAGACTTATGATACTTTTGTTGTTGTTACTGAACAACACTGCAGCAAGATTATCACAATATAACCGAATGGGTTTAGCTATCGAATATACCACAGATAGCTCAAAAATCAAGTTTCTGAGCCAAACCACTTGTATAACAGCTCTATAATATGCAACAAAATTTTGCATGCATGGTTAAGGAAGTTACCATTGTCTGTTTGACACTCTTCCATGATATTACACCATCTGCCAACTTAAAAATGTATCCTGAAGTGGATTTACAATCATCCAGACACATAGCAAAATCAGAGTCTATATACCTTATGAGGTTTAAATCATTGACTTTTCTGTATGTTAATGTGTAATCCTTCATGCCCTTTAGGTATCTCAATACTTGTTTGACTGTATTCCAATGGTCTACACCAAGGTTAGCCATATATTGACCCCATGATAATTGTGCATTAGTGTGTGTTTTTCTAAGTATTTGACATGTGTTTCTTACATAATAGGATATTATTGTTGTGTTTTAAGGTTTATTTGATATGTTTTTGTTTAGTTTGATCTTCATTGTGTTCTTTTATGTTTGATATTGATTTAGGGTAAGAATTGAATATTTTGACATAGGAATGGAGGTGGCAACCTTTGATTGAGCTAGAGACCAAGAAAGGAGAAGAGAAGAGGAAGAATTATAATGCAAGAACCCACGATCATGGGATGCCTAACCCAAAGATTCATGTGGGGTTCATTTTTTTTAAGGTTTTCTTGACTATATAAGGTTATAAACCCCTATGGACGAAAGAGCTTCGATAGAGACTTGCCTCCTTGAGTAAAAACATAGGTGGAGAGGCAGAGAATCAAGATATTTCATTCACAATTAGGAAAAGAGCATATCAATTCCAAAATCGAGCAAAGAAGGGGAGGAATTTGATTTATTTAGTTTTCTTTTGTTTTTTTTCTAGCATTTTTATGATAAATTATTTAATTTTTGGAGATGTTAATGACATAATGAGTGGCTAATTTATTTGTAGAGATGACTTTTAAACTTCTTGTTGAACTCTTATTTTGTTGATTTGAATAAATAAAGCTTTTGATGAACCTTGCAATATATTGAGAGATTGAGTTGGGTAATTTGTGTAGAGTTGTACAATGAGAATTGACACTCTATAAAAATACATTCATCAAGTTAATTGATTAATTAGAGAGAGATCTTGACTAATTAGTTGATCACCCATAGGATAACTTAATAACTAGTTAAATTGGTGGATTGATTTTGTAGATTGAGAGATTGCTTAATCATTTCCATTTAATTTGGTTAGGGATAATTAATTACACCTTGAGAGAGGGTAGTTAATACATTAGGACATCAGACACAATTCAATTACCAAATAGAAGGGAGATAAGTTAAGGAAAAAGTGATCTCTAGTTGTTAAAATCTTGAATTTCAAAATTATGCATTTTTGTGGTATCATTTATGCATTATTAGTTATTTAATTTAATTTAATTTTCCAGTTTATTTCCATAAAATTTTGGTTCTTAAACAAAGATCAATCTAAATTAAGTGGTGTCTAAGCACAATCCTTGTGAGATTGATATCCGCTTTTTACTATAAGTGACGACTCGTATACTTGCAGTTTTTAATGTAAAACTATTAGTTATTTTCCATTCAACAAGTTTTTGACGTCGTTGCCAGGGGTCATTTGTTTAGCATCTTGTTTAGTTTAGGTTACTTTGATTTAAGAGTTTTTGATGCTTTTCCTTGTATATTTGCAGGTGTATAAACACAAGGAGCATGCGAAGATTGACTGAATTTAGTGATAAAGAGTTATTCGATATCACAAGGCACGAATGAGAGTTAAGAAGAGCGAAGCGCCAAGACATTATACAAAGGAATATGACTGAAGAAAGAGAGCAAGGAGGAGCTAAGAGGACATTGATGGACTTTATGAGGCCAGGTTTCAATCCTTAAGGAGTTACAAGGCTAGCGATTCAAGCTAATAATTTCGAGATTAAGCTAGCACTCCTCAACATACTTCAGACTAGTGTACAATTTTATGGGATGTCTAATGAAAATCCTAACACTCATATTGCAAATTTTTTGGAGATTTGTGACACCTTTCGATTTAATAGGATGTCTGACGATGTAGAGAAGTTGCAGTTGTTTTCTTTCACTTTGAGAGATCGAGTGAAGGTATGGTATAACTCACTCAGTTTAGGGCAGATCACTTCTTAGGAGCAACTAGCCCAAACATTTCTTGCTAAATACTTCCCATTGACTAAGACAATAAGGATCATAAAGGAAATCACAAATTTTCAACAGAGTGATGGGGAGTATTTATATAAGCCTGGGAGAAGTTTAAGCATTACAAAGAAATTGTCCCCACCACAACTTTCCAAGGGAGTTCCTATTGCAAACATTCTACAATGGAGTAAATTAGAGCATAAGAGAAACTATAGATGCAACTGCTGGAGGTTCTTTAATGAGAAAGACTATTGATGCAACTCATGACCTTTTAGAAGAATTGGCGAGCAATAATTATATGTGGTCAAGTGAGAGGAGTAGACAGGGGCAAAAGGAGCAAAAAGGTATGATCCCGATTGACTTCGTTACAACTTTATAGGCCCAGATCACAGCCCTTACTAAGCAATTGAGCAACATGCAAGCAGCACCTTCATCTACAGCCAAAGTTATGTAATTATAGTGTGAGTTATGTGGGAAAAGTAAATATGGCTCAACTAAATGTTTCTTGTTAGGAGCTAATGGTACAGAACAAGTAAATTACTTGGGCCAATCGTAAAGAGGTAATAATGCTTACTATATCACTTACAATTTGGGGTGGAAAAATCACCCAAAATTTTCTTAGAGTACTAATAATATAGGTGGCCAAGCAAGATCACAAAGATCTCTTGGATTTCAACAAGATAGACTTAGATCTACAGAGAGCAAAATGGACAAGTTGATGGATGTTTGGAGGTCCAAAATGACAACTCAAGAAGAGAACCAGAAGAGGATATTTTCCAGCCAGGAGGAAAGTCAAAAGAGGATAGAGGTAAAGTTTGATCAGATTGTGAAAAACCATGCCTTATCTATCCACAATTTGAAGGTTCAGGTAGGTCAACTTGCTAATGCTTTGTCTTCTAAAGGTGCAAGTAGTATGCCAAGCAATATTGAGGCCAACCTAAGGGAACAACTCAAGGCTATTTCACTTAGCAGTGGCAAGTAGATGGAAGAACCAAGTGTGCAAAAGGATAGCCAAGAAAAAGGAAAGGAGATAGAAGTCAAGAAAGAAGAAGAAAGGTCTTATATACCACCACCACCCTACAAGCATAAACTTTCACATCCACAAAAGGTGAGACAACATCAGATGGACACTCAGTTTTCCAAGTCTATGGAGAAACTGAAGAAGCTGTTGATTAACTTGTTATTAGTTAAAGCCTTGGAGTGCATACCCAAGTACGCAAAGTTTCTTAAGGACATACTCACACACAAACACACTTGGGAAGATAATCAAACGGTAACTTTGACCGAAAATTGTAGTTATATCATATCAAGCCAAATGCCTTCAAAACTATAAGATCTGGGGATTTTTACTATTCCATGTGTTGTTGATGATTTTGAATTTTCTAAATGTTTATGTGATATAGGTGTAAGCATTAACTTGATGCCATTGTCTATTTTAGGAAATTGGGACTAGGAGAGGTCAAGCTAACATCTATGCAAATTCAACTTACGGATCAATCCATTAAGAGTTCATTTGGAGTTATAGAGATGTATTGGTAAAAGTGGACAAGTTTGTTATTCCTGTTGATTTTGTTATGTTGGATTTTGAAGCTAGTAGAAATTGTCCACTGATTTTGGGTAGGCCTTTTATGAATACTGGTAGGGCATTAGTTGATGTGCATGAATGAAAATTTGTGTTGAGAATTGATGAGCAGGTTGAATTTAATATGTCAAAATCTTTGAAGAAATCGATAGATGGTAATGTGTGTATGAAAATTGATTTTGTGGATGACTGTATGAAGGAGGTTGAAGAGGAAGTTGATGAAATTAATGAAGTGCACATGGATGAGAGTGTGAAAGAAGAGGAATTATGTGAGAAAGTTGATCTAGTGAAGTTGGAGAGAACATATACACCCACACCACCTTCGATTATTAAGCCCCCCACTTTAGAGCTTAAACCCTTACTTGCCCATTTGAGATACACCTTTTTATGTAAGAATCATACTCTCTATCATTATCTCTAACCAATTGGATTGTGAGTAAGAAGAGAAAGTGGTGGAGACCATTAAGAAGAGGATGAGAGCCATGGGGTGACAAATTTTTGATATTAGGGGGATTAGCCCCAACGTGGTGATGCATAGGATTAACTTAGAAGAAGGATGTAAAATAGTGAGGGAAAGACAGAGAAGGTTAAATCCAAAAATGCAAGAGGTTGTGAAGAAGGAGGTAGTGAAGTTTTTGGATGCGAGGATTATTTACCCCATTTTAGATAGTGAGTGGGTGAGTCCAGTATAGTGTGTACTGAAGAAGGGTGACATGATAGTGATAGAAAATGAGCATGGTGAAAAGGTTTCTAATAGGACAAACATAGGTTGGCAAGTGTGTATTGATTATAGGAAGCTAAATTTTGCCACTAAGAAAGATCATTTCCTTTTACCTTTTGCGGACCAAATGATTGAGAGGGTGGTTGGTCATTCTTTTTATTGCTTTCTTTATGGATATTCAAGGTATAATCAAGTATTTATATACCCAGAATACCACTTTCACTTGTCCTTATGGGATTTTTGCTTATTAGAGGATGCCTTTTGGTTTATTCAATTCATCTACCACATTTCAAAGGTTCATGATGGCCATATTTGCATATATGAATGAAAACTTTATGGAGGTATTTATGGATGACTTCTCTGTCTTTGCAGATTCTTTTGATCATTGTTTGCTTAATTTAGACAAAGTGCTTTAAAGATATAAGGAGTCTCATCTAGACTTAAACTAGGAGCAGTGTCATTTTATGGTCCAAGAGGGAATTGTACTAGGCCATAAGATCTAATGCAAGGGGATTGAAGTGGATCGCATTAAGATTAAAGTGATTGAAAAGCTACCACCTCCCACCAACATCAAGGGTATCCGAACTTTTCTTAGTCATGTAGTTACACAGATGGTTCATCAAGGATTTTTCTCTTATTACTAGACCCTTAACTCATTTATTAGTTAAAGATGTGCCTTTTATGTTTGATGATGGTTATTTGGGTTCTTTTAATAGGTTGAAGAAGGCACTTACAACAACACCCATTTTGATGTTGCTAGATTGGTCTCTTCCCTTCAAGATCATGTTTGATGCAAGTGACCATGCTATTGGTTGTGTACTTGGCCAGTGGAAGAAGAAAAGGTTGCATGCTATTTACTACGCAAGAAAGACTTTGATGGGAGCACAACTGAACTACACCACTATTGAGAAGGAATTGCTTGTATTGGTATTGCTTATGAGAAATTTTGTTTTTATCTTTTAGGCTCACAAGTTATTGTTTTTACAGACCATGCAGCATTATGTTACCCCTTTGCCAAGAAGGATGCCAAGGCTAGGCTCATCCGGTGGGTGCTCTTGCTTCAAGAGTTCAACATTGAGATTAAAGACAAGAAGGGAGCAAAAAATATTGTACCAGATCACCTATCACGTCTTGAAAGGGAACATCATGAAGAAGAAGCGAAAAGCGAGGAGAGCTTTCCTAACGAGGCTTTAATAATAGTAGACATTCCTTTTCATCCTTGGTTTGCAGATATTGCAAATTACCTCTCAGGTGATATTTTTCCTTCTAATCTTTCATATCAACAAAGGAAGCGCCTCTTATTTCAATGTTCTCGTTATATTTTGGATGAACCTGTACTTTATAAGATATGTGCAGACAATGTCATTCACAGATGTGTCCCTGAAGATGAAACACTTGAAATTTTGATGCAATGTCATAGCTCACTTTATGTAGGGTATTATGGAGTTAACATGATTGCTGTTCGGATCTTGAAGTGTGGATTTTATTGGCCAACCTTGATCAAGTATTCTCAAGTTTTTATGCTGAAGTGTGATAGACGTCAAAAAGTGGGCAACATATCGAAGAGTTATAAGATGCCGCTTTCAAACATAATGGAGGTGGAGATATTCCATGTGTGGGGCCTGGACTTCATGGACCATTCCCATCCTCCTCAGGTAACACTTACATAATGGTTAGGGTTGATTATGTTTCCAGGGGGGTTGAGGCAGTAGATACTCTAACTAATGATGGCAAGATGGTTCAAAAGTTCATCAAGAAGATTTTTACTAGATTTAGGGTGCCTAGAATGATGATAAGTGATGGAGGGAGCCATTTTTGTTACAAACCATTTGAGGCTCTTCTGAGAAGATACAATGTTCATCATAAACTAGCTATCTCTTATTACCCCCAAACTAGTGGCCAAGTGGAGGTAGTGAATAGAGAGTTGAAGAAAATCTTAAAGAATGGAGTGAGCACTTTAAGAAAAGATTGGGCTTTGAAGCTAGATGATACCTTATGGGCTTACAGGACAACTTTCAAAACACCGATAGGTACCACATCATATCGAATTGTGTATGGCAAGACTTATCATTTACCATTGGAGTTGGAGCATTAGGCCTATTAGGCAGTTAGGAAATTGAACATAGAATGGAAGCTAGCAGGTGAGAAGAGATTGTTACAACTTGATGATTTAGAAAATTTGAGATTTGAAGCTTATGAAATTGCCAAGTTGTACAAAGAAAGAGCAAAAAAGTGGCATGATGCTCATATAAAAAAGAAGGAGTTTAAGAGTGGAGACTTGGTGCTTTTATTCAATTCATGACTTCGGTTATTTTCTGGAAAGCTCAAGTCAAGATGGAGTGTTTCCCCATGGAGCTTTGGAGTTGGAAAATTACAAGGGTGAAGCATTCAAAGTCAATGGGCATAGATACAGGCTATATTATGTAGGCACATATTCACAAGAAAGGGAAGTCATCTCTTTCCTTTCTTCCACTTTTTCATGAATGCATGTGGAATGGTTGAGCTAATGACCTTAACTTAGCATGTTTACCTTTCTTTTGTTTGTGTTTACTTGTTTGTTTGATTTATTTGATTGTGATTATGTTTGATTTGAGTTTTCTTAGTGTTTAATTTGATTTTGTTTGAGTTTTACCTTGTTTTCTCTTCAAATTTCTTGTTGATAAAGTGATTGTGATGTGTTTGTATGTTGTTTGGATGTTGAGAATGCATGCTAAGCTTGGAAGAGGGTTAAGAAGTTGGAAAAGTTGGAGTAACCCATGACTGTGGGAATTGGACTATTTCCTACGACCGTGGGAAGGCTTTCCAAAAAGTTTTTGGAGCCTTAACCCACGATCGTGGGAATGAGGTTGTTTCCCACGATCGTGGTAAGGCTTTCCAAAATCTTTCTAGAGCCTTGCCCACGATCGTGGGAAAGATCGGGATTCCCACGATTGTGGGATCCCTCATCTGAAAATTTTATAATTCCCTCCCTTCTTTCTTCATTCTTCAAATTTTCACACTATCTCTCTCTAAAAAACACGAAACTGACTCTCCCATTCTCTCAAATCCTTTATCATTCACTTAAATCTTAGTATTTTCTTCACTTCTTCCATCAATTTTTCATTCCTTTACACTTATTTCACATTAATCACTTAAGAATCCAAGGATTTAGTAAAATTTTCTCTCTTTCTCTCTAAAAAACGTGCTCACCTCTATCTTACTTAATTTTGAAGATTTTTTCTCTCGTAATGGCTCCAAAGAAGCTTGCAACCGAGAAACCAACCAATGAATTGTGCCTTCAAATCTCCTGAGAAGGTAAACCAGATATGGCGGCCACTTTTCTTGCCCCATTCCCTATTTTTTTGGAATACGAAGGTCTGTGATTTCAGGACTTTAAGGATAGAGAATTAATGCCTCCTAGGTACTTTGATTTCAAATTGTTAAAAACTCTTGGATTAAGGTATAGTATTGAATGATTAGCTGCGAAAACTAGTTGGGGTCAGTTAATTCATTGTGATGTGTCGATATATCTTATGATGACTGTAAAATTTTTCACGACTATGCATTACAATCCTAAAATGGATACATTCTGGTTTAGGATAGGTGGCCATGCTTATAAACTTAATTATACTATCATTCGTGCACTTTTTGATTTATCGAACACCAAAGTTTTGGATGATCATGATGACTTTTATGTGGATGATTGTTGAAAAATTCTAACGGGTGAAACCAATTTTGACTCTAGGAATGCATCAAATACTTTAATTCGTAGCATCGAGCACTTACTTCTTCATAATTTTATGTGCCTAATGGTTTTTAATAAAAATGAAAGCAATAAGTGCTTGGCTAAGGAATTTTTCTTCCTTTAGTGCATGAATCGTAAAATCAAAATAAATTCCCCTTGTCGGATTTTTGGATCTATTGTGAGTTATGTTAATAAGAAAAGCTCTTATTTTGGCATGTCATACATTGTTATTGCTTTGGATTTGTATTATAATCTTGATGTAGATAGTGTGCGTACAACTAGATACGATATGTTTGACATATCTTATTTGAGACGCTTTGAAATTTTGGAGCCCTATTCTATAGAGCTCCGAAATCCTTAGACGCGCACTGCAGTAAAGAATAGGAAGGGCAAGGATGTAGCTACTTCTCAACCATCCACATCTTAAGCGCCCCTGGAGCCCCAAGAAGAAGCAGTGGAAGAGGAACTAACCATAGCAACAGAGGTTGACAGATTCCAACAAATCCTTGACCAAATTACCTCTAACCATCAACAAATGATGCTGCAAATTAATGAGCTTGACACCCAGATAAGATAAGTGCATAAGGAGCAACGGTACATGAAGAAGAAATTCGTGAAGTTCATCCAAAGGAATAATATTGAAGTCCCTTCTCCAACTCCTTGACCACCATTGCTTTGTCAATTGCATTGTTTTAGTTTGTTTTAGTCATTATTTGCATTTTGTTAAATAGGATGCATGTTTTAGGCATATTAGGTCGTTTTATGTTGTTTTATGTTAAGCAATGGAACCACACTTGAATCATTTTGATTTATTTTTCCATAAGATTCTGTCATGCTATTTGGAATGAGATTGAATACATGCTTGAACTCGAATTAGGGCATTTGAGTAGAGAGTGAACCATGTTAAGTGATGAAAAGTAGTTGGTTACATAAGCTTACTAAAAAATTGACACTTGAGCAATGAAGTAGTGTAGAAATGTATAATGAATTTTTATTTGAGCCAATGCGAGGATTGAGCCTATATGACTCTATCTATAGTCATTTTATTTCTTTGTTTCTGTGATACTTCTTTAGGTTATTACCTTCAGAACTTGTTTTGAATCGGTTTGAGTCTACTGAATGCATACTTAATTGAGATGATCAAGTCCCTTTTTCTATTAACCCTTGACTTAAATGACCTACCTTTTATTATCCCTTGCTACCCCCATTAAGCCTTAACCATTTTGTTTCTTAAAAAACCCTACATTTTAAAACCTGAAACCTAATTAACCTACCCATTCACAAGCTTAGTAGAGTATTAAATGATGCATTAGTTGGGATTTTTGCTATAAATTTTTTTCAGGGATGAGTTGAGTGATACTTCTGCTCTTGAATCACATTGTATTTAGTTGCTATTTTGTTCATTGTTTCTTCCATTTGATAAATAGAAGAAGAAGAAAAAGAAGAAAAGATAAGAAAAAGGAATAACATTTTAGTAGCATCAATAAATGTGAAGTAGTAATATATTTACATTTGTGTATCTTAGAATTATGTTTTGTTATGCCCTTGTCTACTTATTACTTTACGAATGCTTGTGTTAAACCCTTTAACCTTTTTACCCATCTTAACTCTCACCACATTACAACCCTACTCTCCTCCACAATCAGATCTGACTATCTTGATGAATTTTCCCAATCGATTCTTTAACTTCAATCTTTAATCTAGATCACACAAACTGTAATGAGAATAATCATCAACAAATGTCATAATACATTTGGAATTGCATAATGCAACTGTATAAGGTCTTCTAATATCTGTTTATATTAGACCCATCAAGCCAGAAACACGAGTTGACACCTGTATACTTATTTCAGACAACTTACCCCTACAACAGTTAACATATGTTTCCAAATCATTAAAATCTAGAATTGAGAGAATGTTTTTCTTAATCAATCTCTCAACCTTAGATCTGGAAATGTGGCTTAACATTTATGCCACAACATGTATGACTTATCCTTTATCAGGGTCATCTTTCTAGACTTGATTGGTAAGATACAAAGAAGTATATATCTAATTTAGGGTAAGACATATTCTATACAAACCATATGAGAAGAAATTTGAATTATTATGTTTTGTATTAAACAACAACTGTACAACAAAAGCATAATTACAAAATGTTAACTTTCTTTATCCAAAATTGATACCAAGATCAAATATAAAATATGTCGTGTAATACCAAAATGAACCTTGCAATAAGGTTCAGTTACATACATTCCCTATAGATATTATATCTACTTCTTCATTACTGTCAACCGTTAGTTTCTCCCTCCCTTTATTTGGCTCTATACTGGATATGAACTACGACGACATCAAGAAGAGGAATATTTAGCATTTTTAATCTACTATGAAGATAAATCATTCTTAATATGTACTCCATCACTCCCCCTTCTCTCGTATACCTCATGGAAGATAATTCTTTCATCAAAGCACTTATCTCAACATTAGGTGAGACCGTATACCTTTATGAGACATTAATAAGAAACTCCTTCGCTATGTCTGTGTCTAGAAGTCTACTTAGCAGATGGTTGAGTATGGATCTCTTAATAGTCATAAGGCATAATTTGTTAGACCGATCCTAGGCTGTATAAGCTATTTTATGAACTTTTGAGCTCTTGAATGTAGTGGAGATGGTCTATTTGTATGAATGGCCATGTCAATTTCAACTATCTCCATTACATTCAATACATCCTCTATCCACTTCTACATATTGAATGGCCATGTCAAGGTTTCAATGACACTGATATTGTTGATAGAAAAAGTGACTGTGAAATAACAATGCAAAGAGCAGCACAAATGTAGGATAACAACGATACTCAAAGCTATTAAATAGTATATATACTGAGAATCCAGTCACACATAAACGCCTGTGGGTTAAATACATAATATATGCAACTAGACCTATACATAAAAACGATCAGAGTGTAAACCATCAACTCTCATGACATTACCACCTGTGGGCGTATAGATAATTCAAGCAACGACTTTTTTCTATCTATTGCTTTTACGCACATCTCAAAATCCCATGTAAGGCCAACACTTGTGGATAAAATAACCAAATATGAGACCAGAGACATTCCTAACATGCAAGTAGAAAAATCTAAAAACCAACTCGAAAGGCCACTGCGGTGACTACAATTTCTTCAGCACTCAAAAATTTTATAAGCACAAGGGATATATCTTTATGTTATCCTCATACTCTTTATGGGCATGCCGTATATGAAGGTGTCAAATTAATAGCATAAAACTCAAATGCACAGTCTCATCTTCACATACTCATGTTGAAGACATTCTTTGAAAACTTTATTTGAGACTTTCATAGCTAAATCTCATTAAATTCACATTCTCGTGTATCACCGAACACTAAACTGACCACTTAAGACACAAGAACCTCATGTATTTCGATCATGGTAAGTTCGTTACATGAAAATTTACTCAAAAACAGCTTTATAATGTCTTAATTCCTTTTTCTGAAGTGAAATTGCCAATTTAATAAATCCAAAAAATGGAAAAATTCACTCTATGAATTTTCCAGACTTGAAAACTAACCCAAAACATCCTGGGGCATCCTTATGAGAAATTTGAAAATTTTGGTTTTTTTAATTTGTAGTGTGTTGACGTAAGCACTGCTTCAGCGCACTATAGTGCCTGATAACATTAATAGATCACTATAATTGCTAACATCATTGCGCCTAACTGGGATCGTGGTTCACCTGACACATTGTTGACACTGTACAGTGCATGCGCCGCACTAGCCAGACACGCATCCACACGCCTGAATATTGTGTGGTGCATGTCGTGCACCTGTCAAAAGCGCGCCAAGAGCCCATAGTCTTTGGAATGTGCTACTCATTCGTCAACACATGGTCGCACGATGACTACCCACGTGTCAGTCAGCTACTTGCACACACTAGCTGCATCACCTCATTGGCCCACACGCACCCGACACTCTCTCCCTCCTCATCGATGGCAGATCATTTCCAATGATTCCCAGCCTGAGTTTTTGCACTCTGAGACTTGTTTTTGACCCGTTTCTCAAAGATAAACACATTTATACCAATTTCATGCAATAATAAGCAAGAGAAAATCAAAAAATGAAACTTTATTCTCCAAGAAACCTTATGGAGAAAATTCAAAAAAATTTCACTTTTAACTACTTGATCATGTCATCGTTCTGATACCAAGTGTAATACGTAATGGGATCTTAGTTACATATCTCAAATCGAACGTGAAAAGGAAATTAAAGAAAAAATGCAAAAATACCTGCCTCCCCCAAAATTTGGTGTCATCTCGACTTGTTTTCGATTTTTTATGAATTTTCAAAGTTTACGCAATTAAAAAATCATATAAAATAATTTACATCTCGCTGCCATCTGTAGACATACTCAGTAGTGAGAAAAACACCCTGTTGGCATACCTTTGGTGGGGAAAATAAACTATTTATAGTCATTATTAGTAAGCTAGTGGACATTAAATAGTGATCACATTTATTATTAACAATAAGATTAAGATAATGAAACCTGTTATTGACCTATGACCTTATGTAATGAAACCTATTATTCAACCAATAGACAATTTATATTCATTATTAGTAAGTTGGTGGACATTGAATATTAATCACATTTATTATTAACAATATTATGAAGATAGAAAATTATTGAAGCTAGCAAGTCGAAAAAGGAACACAAGAGGAGGATTGAACCTATGACCTTGTATGAGGAAACATGACATAAAACCAATAAACCAATTGATTTTTGACGAATATTTGTACTATGCATATTTATTTATTATATCTTTATTACAAAAGGTTCTTCAAAAGTTAAAATTTATAGCTTTTATTACCACAATATGCATATTTTTGTATTAAAGGTTTTAATTTATTTATCAAGAATGTGATCATTTAGAAATAAAAAGTTGTTGGTAAATCCAAAATCATGAAAATTTTAATAAAAATGATTTTTTGGGCCAAAAAATGGCCAAATCGCCATTGACTGTTTGCCACTGCATTTGTCTCAAAAAGTTACATGGAATAAAAAAATCACCACAATCGAACATCCGGATCAAAAGTTATGACAGTTTAAAGCTTTTTTAGTTCAAGGACAGATCATGGTAATTGTAAACAAACAAGCTTTCGAAGGCCAAATCAAGCATGAATCCACCACCGTCTTCACGAGATCTGCTCACCGGGAAGCTGTCAATGTCTTTCTACAGTTTTCTTAAAACATGAACCTCTGAATGGGTCAAAGTAACTTTACATCCACGAATGACATGAGCAACTACAGGAGACCTTAACCTCTTTATATAGCATCCATATTGGGTTCCTCATCACAGGCCCAATTTAGATCCAATCTAAATTGATCGGGATCTATTTTCCTCCCATACTTCGACTTATTAACTTAGATCATTTATTGATCTACTTTATTATCTTTATCTGGATCAAATTGCGTAGTTTAACTGATAAGTTATTAAAAAAACCGAAAATTGCAATTAAATATTGTCCAACTTTATGGGAAATGTCCAAAATGTCAAACACCTATGTCCAAAGTAAGAAACCTGTTGCTTTTGCTGAGACTGGAGCAAAATTTCTGTTATAGGAATCCCCTTGGCTTGCATAATTATAAGAAAGCTTCCATTGAAAATTTTAAAATATGATTAACAGGGTCCATGAAAAACTTGATGTCCTAAATAGATTCAATTCAGAACTAGATTTAAGCGCGCTTGCATGCTTCATGGTAGAGGTCTAGCTAAAGAACATCTTGCAAAGTGAAGTACAATTATTTTCTTGAACCTTAATTACCTTGAAAAGATCTTTATCAGAGGATGAGTGCATCAATGTTGCTCCTTGTAGTGTATTAGCTAGCTTGATTTAGGGGTCATGCAAAGATCTCCCTTCCACCAAATTCAAAGAAGACTGTGAAAGGAGACAAATGTTGACTGTCGCCAAGAATGAAACACTTACAGCTTTCTTGTGCGAGTATGGTACTTCGTATATTAAATTTCTTTGAATCGTTAGAAAATAAAAGTTCTTTTCTGATATTTAGAAAATTTGTTTTCTCATCTCACATACAGGGATAGAATTCATTGGTAGTGGTTCTGGGAGGCTGTGTTTGCAAGGTTTGGTCCGAAAAGTGTGACGTTGAAAATGAAAATAGGTGCATTCTTGTTGTATGGGACTCTCATTGGGTATTGTCGTTGTTTACATCATTCATGTTAAATATTAACTCCTTTGAAGAGTGTTTTTTTTATGTGTGTGTGTGTGATGTAGATGGTTTTATGATTGTGTTAAGATATATGTTATATATCTTATTATTTGGTTTTGGTATTTTTTGATAATTGTACATCTAAGATAATGTTGATGAGTTTAAAATTCAAATCAATGTGGGATTGGATTTCTATATGATCTGAAGGTTGAAATTTAAATATCTACTATCTTGGACAAACATATGGAGTCAGAATTTTATCTAGTTAAGATCTCTTGCACATGACTTTAGTGAGGTTAATTGCCATATGCTCTACAGGTCTGATGTGCGTGGATTGATTGTATGGATGAGGTATCTTTGTGTGTTGTTCATGGCTTAGTGTGGGTTTCTTGTGAGTGGTTCACGATTGCATGTTGTCTTTTGGTTGTTTAAGTTGTGGATGTACTAACGATGGTGAGTTGCTTGTCGTTGGTTGTCAATTGGATGGAAGGGTTGCTAGGCTAACTTTACGTTGATGCTTATTCCATCTTGGTGTTGAAGTTTTATTAATTAATTGTGTGAAGACTCCTTGGTCACGTTAATGCTTATTCCATCTTGGTACTGTAGTTTTATTAATTAATTGTGTGAAGACTCCTTGGTCATGTTAATGCTTATTCCATCTTGGTGCTACAATTTTTATTAATTAATTGTGTGAAGACTCCTTGGTGAATTGGAGAACAGAAGTTGGATGGGTCCTTAGTGATTCACGAAACACATTTTGATGTGATTATGTGTGCAGTAGTGAACTTCTCCATGAATTCCTTTTTGGGCGTGACTTTAGCTGTTCAATTGTGGATTAATTTTGAGTGTGGTTAGCGTCTCTCTTGTGGTTGTGTGATTGCTGATTTTGAGTGATTTTGACAGTTGCGTTTTTCTCTATTTTGAACTTCCATTGAGAGTAATTAGGCAGTTGGTTTTTCTAGGTATTGCTGAATTTTTCTGTTAAGGGATCACGTAATTTTGTGGCTGTCGTTTTTGGTGTTGGCGTGCAAAAATTTCAAAAGTTTTTGTAACTTTGTAGCTGCTGTTTTTGTTATTGATTTGGTGCAAAAAACTTCAGTTGTTGTCTTGATTGTTGCAACTCTATTGGGTTAACGTTTTGGTGATGAGACGTTTGTTAATTTGAGACGTTTTGCGGCTACTGTGCGTGGGATGTTTCAGTGACTATATCGAAGATTCATAGCAAATTTCTGGGATGACAACTTCCTGTTCTTTCGTTGATGAAGCTAAATTTTTAGGGAAGTTTTTTTTTCTCAAATGTCTTCGTTTATGTAGAGTTTTGTTTAATCACTTGAGTTATTTATTTAGTGTTCTTTCGTTATAAGATTGCTGAGAAAAATTCTCTGTTGAAGTTAATACGAGGCGGTCGTACTATTGGGTGTGAAATTCTTTCACATGTAGTGAGAATGAGGGATAGTGTTAAGGGTTGAGTAGTGTTGACTCAGTAAAGCCTTGTATAAAACTATTGTCGTTAGTGAAAGAATTAAGTTGAGTGAGAGTCTCGCAGACATAAGCAAGATACATCGAACTACGTTATCAAATTTCGGTGTTGATTTATTTGTTGCATATTATTCTTCTAGTTTTTTATTGTGCAAGAAACGACTATGGCAAAATCTAAAAGTTTGAGAAACCATTAATCCCATACAGTTTTTTGCAAGATTGAACTCTAGGAAACATTCAGACCTGGGTTTGGCAACTCAGGGTCCTGCTTTGATTTGGTAATCAAGAAGTATTATATCTTTTCAAAGTGTTGTTGTGCTGGGCTCCATTGCACATGGTTTTGTATCCTTTGACCATTATTCAGCATCTAGAATGGCTTGAGCCTTCTCTTCAAATTTCCAAATTTCAGGAGATGAATGATTTTCCTTTTCATTTAAAATTGTTGATCGATGAAATCAAGTAAGCTTACATTGATTCACAATATCCAGCATCTTCTTTACCCTTCTTACTCTTTAGTTATACTTAAGTTGTTCCTTGCCAATTACATGGCAAGCTTCAAGTATACACTGTCTGGACTGTCGTCCTAAATGTATGTACAGCATACATGCATCCATCTTTTTATGTTTAATTCATGCATGTAAAGCATATAATGTGTGATTTAATGGGCTTGTTTTCTTGACTTTGTAACATACATTTCGCTTCATTCAGAATTGGAGTTGCTTTATTCAATCGTTAGATTTCATTTTTCTGGGATTAAATTAAGGAAAGTGGGGGCCAATATGTAAGCGTAGTTATTTCAGTTGAAGAGAGGTTTTTCTTCGTCTTCTTCACATAATCTCTTTAGGAATAAAGGATTTATTGTTTAACCTTCTAATCAAACCATGACTTCCCAGACTAATAGGGCTATGGAGCACTTGCATAGTATTTGATTGCTTCAAATCTTTCATAAGTCCAGTTTACTAAGGTGACATATGCGCTGGATGTATCAGTCTCTTGTGGCATCATTAAAGTCTTCATGCTTGCATTTCTTCTGTGGCCTTCAACTTTCAGAATCATCTACTTAGAGCAAAAGCTTCTAGATATTACATTGGCTCAAGTTATCCTTCTTCATCACCTCTAAAATCTTCTGAAAACAGCAGGTTGCCCAATTGTTACATTATTTCCACTTTACAATTTTATGCTACTTGTTTAATGCTAAATATATACAACATTCTTACTTTGATGGCATAACAGCGTAGTAATTATCCACAGTTATACAATTCCGACTTCCAAACTTGTAGCATTGCTTGGAATGTTCCTCGTAACAAACGTTGGTTAGAAAGAAAAAAAAAAAAACAAAACCAGGGCTTGGTTTTTGCTAGGAACTTCTTGTTTCCATGGCATTCTCATTATAGATATCTATCCCAATTAATAGGACTTGAAATATATTGTCTTGGATAAAGTTCACTTCCTACTCATCCCCAAACACTAAAGGAGACAAATCTGCAGCAGCGTGAAGGATCTTATAATGAGTTATAGAATGAGTATGCTTGAGACATCCTGAGGCCGGACACAAGAGAATACAAGTTCAGTGTTGATGGTCAGCAAGTGATGTTAGTAATTTAAACACACTAACGGGTATTCTAATCCACCTAAAACAATTTCATGTGATCCCAAATTCCAGTTTCACATAATTCATGTTTAATGTAGCTGTGAAATTCAACTTTGAGTTGCCGGCCTTCTAAGTGTATTTGGAGTAAAGATCACCAAGCTATTATAGTATTTCAATGCTAAGTATGTATGATGAGGATATATAAAGTTGGCAAGCAGTTGTTTGACCGACTCCCAAAACAGCTTCCATTTGAACCATCCGTTTGGTTTACCCTCGTTTATAAGTTTCTAACGGTAGGACTGAATACTTGACGATGGCATGACATGCTTCCGCAAAATCCTTTCCATAACGTAGTTATTTACTCGCCATAACAAATTTCCAGACTAAGGACACTACCAGAAAAAAAACAAAAATACAAGAAAGAAATAAGAAATCTATCTTGCTTGTGTCAAGATTCTTCAAATGATATAAATCTAATATTACAAACTTCCGAGCTAACACATCTTCATTATCATTAAACCAAATATAAATTCATCCATTAACATGTATAAAGATTCCCACAAACCCTCGATGACTGAAATTTCTCAACCGCATTTACAGACGAAGGAATCCCCAGTTTATGACCTGAAAATAAGAACTCAATTCCCAGCCGATGGATTTGTTAGCAATTCAAGTGATTTTCTCAAGTAGTCTACTGCAACTGAAACATCATCAAATGCCAAGGCTCCAACTGCAAATCTCGCAGCCTTGTGAGCTTCAGAAACTTTATCAGGGGGTGGCTGGTAATTACTGTCATATTGGTATGTTTGGGCAGCAGAAGGGGTAGGATCTGCAACACTGTTTGAAGTGTACTGGGAAGTTGATAGATAGTTTGTCATGGTAGGAGCTGATTGGGTAGTGTAGAAAGTATCAGAGCCTTGACAATAAGAAGGATAATGTGTTGGTGCTGATGGCAAGCTGCTCTCAGTAAAATTTGGATATGATTGAAAGTTTGGGTAAGAGTAAGAAGATATTTCATGAGATGGATAGTTGTGTGGAAGACGTTGTTGAGGATTTTGTGAGTAGGGCTGATGCTGGAATGGCTCAGAATAAGTAGAAGTTTCTTGGCTACTGGATTGAGAAGGTGGATGAAAATCAGGGGATGGATAAGTGGCATCAGGAAAATGATTTTTAACCGTATCATGGAACTGTTCTGATGGTGGAATATGATCAGGGTACTGGTCAGTAACATTCTCATGCAGTCGATGTGACTGAATTCTTTGTAGGACGCTGGTCATTAACTTGATCATAGAACTGAGTTGATGGATCAGATTGTACATGAGGAACATTAGCTTCACTTGGCTCAACATCCTGCAGAGGAATTTAT
>JAOSBN010000005.1:23817535-23830878 GCA_027563595.1 Erythroxylum suave
CCAGCAAAAATTCCATAAGTTAGAGAGAAAATGGTAGTTTCAGTAGAGAGAAGGAAGCAAGGTGAATAAAGGACAAAGCTGGATTTACTCCAGTGGAAACTTGCTTCATCACCAGCTAGGTGTCACTAGCTTAACATGCCACATAACACTAAGACATGAAGCCCATTTGTCCACCATTTAAGCTTCCATTTGCCCATTTGTCCACCATTTAAGCTTCCATTTGTAACACTTTAATTAGGCCACATGTCCTCTTATTATACTACCAAATGTCAATGCATAAACTATGACAAATGTCACTAATTCATAGGCTTAGTCATTCTAATTTTTATGTACCAACTTAATTTGTCACTGACAATTTTCCTAGTCAAAATTGTACTTTTAAATACTTCAATTCTTTAATGGTGTCAATCCATTCCAAACCACTAAGTATGATCCACTTAACCAAAAATTCAAGTCATATGTCTTTCATATTCTAATCATAGCATAATTCTAACTTTTATCGCACATGTACTTTCATAAACATGTCTTATTTCAATTAGGGCGTACTTTGGGGCCTTACAAGCTAGCCCCCCCTCTTTCTAATGAGTATCCAGCATGTATCAAGTTTCCAAGCACAATTATCCATTAATTCAATACACATTTTATCCACTTCAAATATCAAACAATACATGTTCTATCATGATACAAAGTTTAGTACTCACTTACCTCTTTAAAATTTTTTAAAAAAAAACAACTCCAAAGATCAAGCCAAATCAATCCTTCCAAGCAATCAACACATATCAAAATTCAAATGATGACAATCCAAAGTCCAGCAAAAATTCCATAAGTTAGAGAGAAAATGGTAGTTTCAGTAGAGAGAAGGAAGCAAGGTGAATAAAGGACAAAACTGGATTTGCTCCAGTGGAAACTTGCTTCATCACCAACTAGGTGTCACTAGCTTAACATGCCACATAACACTAAGACATGAAGCCCATTTGTCCACCATGTAAGCTTCCATTTGCCCATTTGTCCACCATTTAAGCTTCCATTTGTAACACTTCAATTAGGCCACATGTCCTCTTGTTATGCTGCCAAATATTAATCCATAAATTATGACAAATGTCACTAATTCATAGGCTTAGTCATTCTAATTTTTATGTACCAACTTAATTTGTCACTTGACAATTTTCCTAGTCAAAATTGTACTTTTAAATACTTCAATTTTTTAATGGTGTCAATCCATTCCAAACCACTAAGTATGATCTACTTAACCAAAAATTCAAGTCATATGTCTTTCATATTCTAATCATAGCATAATTCTAACTTCTATCGCGCATGTACTTTCATAAACATGTCTTATTTCAATTAGGGCGTACTTTGGGGCCTTACAGGCTAGCCCCCCCTCTCCCAAATCACGTAGGTGAGTCCATTAAGTGTGTATTGCTCACACCACCCAAACTTGGGTTATGGAACTCATTGATGATTAAACAATCCAACTTCATCAAACACAATAAAGTCATGCTAGGGACATAATTCAACAATTGAATGTATCTTAGTATTATTCCACAAATAATATACAAGTAAGTAGTCACCACATAACTTCGTTTGACCCATTAAACTTGGTGTCCCAAGATGAGTGTCTCGTGAAGTGTCCATCACGAGTTTACTATGCAACTGGCCTTAACCCCATCTCTTTACCATGCTCTGAAACTAGTTTCCTACTTAAAGCTTTTTTAAATGGAGCCACGAATTTTCTCTCTGACTTGACATAGTCTAGAGAGATTACACCATGTCTAATTAAAGTACAGATAATTTTATGTCTCAATCTGATATGTTTACTTTTTTCAATATATGCTTTGTTCTTGGCAACATAAATGGCAGCCTACGAATCATAATGAAGGTATACAGAAGGAATTGGTTTTTTCCAAAGTGGGATATCTGCTAAGCGATTCCTTAACCACTCAGCTTCTCGTCCTGCTAGCTCCAAAGCCACAAACTCAGCCTTCATTGTTCATCTTATAGTACATGTTTGCTTGGATGATTTCCAAGCCACTGCAACTCCTGCCAAGGTAAGAATATAACCATTAGTAGAGTGTATATCATCACTCTCTGTAACCGAATTAGCATAAGAATACCCCCTCCAATATAAGAGGATGACCACCAAAAGATAATCCATAATGTATTATACCTTTCAAATATCTCAACAAACAAATCATTGCATTTCAATGCTTTTGACTAGAATTATAAATATACCTACTAAGTTTATTCACACAGTATGTAATATTAGGATGAGAATAGTTCATCAAGAGCATCACACAACCAAGAATTTGAGCATACTCAGCTTAGTTTACACTATCACTAAGATTTTTGTTTAAAGCAATACTAGCATCATAAGGAGTCTTTACTGGTTCAACATCATAGTAACCAAACTTTTTCAAAATTTTCTCAACATAATGAGTATAATTCAACCTAAAACCAAAGTCAGTCCTATCAACTTTGATTCCCAAAATAAAATCCACAGGTCTAAGATGTTTCATATCAAAGAGAGACTTTAGTAAACTCTTGGTAGTATCAATAACATAAGCTAGTATTAAAAATAATCATATCATCCATATAAAGAGTGATCACACAAACATTGACATTAGATTTCATATTAATGCAAGAATCAACATCACAAGAGGTGAAACCATGTTTGAAAATCTCACTTTAAAATTTCTCATGCCACTGTTTGGGAGCTTGTTTAAGTCTATATAAAGACTTAACTAACTTACACACCTTTTGTTCTTGATCAGGTGCTCTAAACCGTCGAGTTGGACCATATAAATTTCCTCATTAAGATCATCATTCAAGAAAGTTGTCTTAACATTCATTTAGTGCACATGAAGCTTAAATATTGAAGTAATAGCAAATAATATCCTTATAGATGAAATTTTAGTAATAGGAGAGTAAGTATAAAAAAAATTCAATTCTTCATTTTGTTTAAAACCTTTAATCTCAAGTCTTGCCTTGAACCTCTTAATGGTTCCTTTAGGTCTCAATTTCTTTTTAAAAATACACTTACACTCTAAAGGCTTATATCCTCAAGGTAGATCAACTAAAACCCAAGTTTTGTTAGACATAATTGACTCTAACTCATTATCCATGACTTCCTTCCAAAAAGTACCATCCATAGATCTCATTACTTCTTCATAAGTTTTAGGAACTTCTTTAATAATTTAACTCACCACAAAAACGTCATTTATCTCCTCAGGGTTTTTCACCACAAAGTAAGTAATAAAGTCATAACCAAAACTAGTGGATATTCTAACTCTTTTGCTTCTCCTTAGTTCAACAATGTCTTCTTCCTTTATTTCATCATTGTTAAAATAACTAGGAACAAGTTCTTTTAGAGCTTACACGCTCACTTTCATAGGAAATATATCCTTAAAGAACATTGCATCTCTTGACTCCATAAATTGATCCATAAGTGCTAGATCTCTCTTCCTTAATCATAAATCTATAAGTAGCACTATTAGAGGCATATCCCACAAAAATTGAATTAATAGTCTTAGGCCCAATTTTCTTACTAGTATACTCAGGTAGAGCAACCTTAGCTAGATACCCCCACACTTTCAAAAAACACAAGTTAGGTGGATAAAATTTCCAAATTTGATAAAGGGTTTGATCTAGTTTCTTATGAGGGACTCTGTTTAAAACATAACAAGTTGAAAAAATAGCTTCCCCCTCCCCCCCTATAAAATCAGGGACCGAGGAAATCAACATTGCATTCATCATATCCTTAAGTGTTCGATTTTTCCTCTTAACTATTCCATTTTGTTCAGGTATATAAGGGGCTAAAATCTCATGAATCGTTCCAACTTTTCCACAATAATCAACGAGAAAATCAGTACTATACTCACCACCTCGATCAGACCTTAATCTCTTAATTTTCCTTTCCAATTAGTTTTCAACCCCAACTTTGTACGGTTGCTTCACTTTTATTTTTCAATAAGTAAACCTTATTAAATCGAGAACAATCATCAAAAAAAGTAATATAATATCTCATTCCTCCTTTACTCACACTCTTCTTAAAATCACCCAAATCTGTATGCACCAAGGCTAACAATTGTGACTTTCTCTCTATTACAGACTTAAAAGAATTGTTAGAGTGTTCAACCTCAACACAAATTTGAAAATTTTTCATTTCATTATTGATCTAGTTAGACAACAAGTTTAAGAATTGCATCCTCTTAATTGATCTCACATTCATATGTCCAAGTTTGCAGTGTTATAGGTCTAGAGACTCAATAATATAAGAAAAATAAGTAGATGCATTCATTTCAACATCAAGTACAAATAAGCCTACATTACAAAACTCTTTACTAACAAAGTTTTCATTCTTAGTAAGAACTAACTTATTAGAGTCAAAGGTAAGTTTGACAAAAGCTTTGTTAAGTAATGCTCCAGAAATCAAGTTTCCACGAACATCAAGAACAAATAGAACATTTTCTAAAGCTAAAACTTTTCCAAAATTGAGTTTAAGAGTGACCTTTTCAACTCTTTGGATAGGAACTTTGCTGGAGTTACCTACGTACATGAATTCACCATCAACAACATCATTCAACTCCTTGAATAGGTTCTTGTTAGTATAGATGTAGCATGTGGCTCCTATGTCAGTAATCCACTATACCAAGTTTCCAGCAAGGTTGCCTTCGGATACCATAGTAGTAATGATCTCCTCATCATCATCACTAGCTTCATCCATATTAGCTTGAGGTTTACCAAAGCTCTTCTGGTTACCTCATTGGTACTCCTCAAACTTTCGTGGTTTATGTCCTTCGTCTTTCTTCTTATGGTTGATTCTAGCATGGAAAAAAGTAGTAGGATGACCTGGCTTATGGCACCACCAACAGTCACCATCAATCATTTTGCACTTAACTTGAACTTGTTTTGTCCACCATTCTTATTGAAGTTACCTGCATTTCTATGTTCTATCACATTAGCCTTCACATTTGGGACTAGGGTGAGTGATTTGGCCTTATCTTATGTATGGTTGGCATCCTCAATCCTTATATGCCCTATCAACTCATGAAGCTTTATACCTTTCTTCTTATGCCTCAACTGATTTTCATACTCATTCCATGACATAAGCAGTTTCTCAATAAGGGCATTATCTTGAAACAACTCACACATGTTCATATACTCGGCAAGGATTTCAGCAACTAGGTTTTTTTATTATATAACTGGTCTATAATAGGCTTATCATCAACAACGGTATATTTTAACCACCTAGCAACTGCATATGTCTTAGTACCGACAGCATCAGTCCTATATTTCACTTCCAAAGCACCCCAATTTTTCTTGGTAGTTTTGTACTTACAGTAGAGATCAAGCAATGAGTTTATCATATGGTTTAGAAATACTCCCCTAATGGTATGATTATCCTTAGTTGTCTTAGGGTATATATTGTCACTAGGAATTTTTGGAAACAATAAATAATCAAATTCGTACAATTCAAAGTAAAATAGAAATTTCTTAAACCATCATTTGAAATTTCTCTCAACTAAAGGCTCTAATCTAGTTGAGTCAGGTATAATCATCTGGGTTATAGTAACAAGGCAAAACCTATGTGAGGAATTATAAGCGTAGAACCTATGTTGGTTTCATTAGTAAACAATATATTAAATCTAAAAGCATATATGTTTTACACCAAATAATCAAACAATACGAAGAGAACAATGGCAACAACAACCAATATTTTGACTAACGTAGTAGCAAGAACACAGTAATTTCCAACAAACAGTAGCAATTACGAAAATAGTAGCAAGAACATAACATATCTCGACAAAAAGTAAGCAGAACATCATAATTTTTGATAATATTAGTAACACAACAAATGATTTCTGATTTATGTTGTTAGTGAAAATAATAAAAATAATTAAACTGAAATAGCTTATCTGTAAATGCAATGCCTCATGAAAATTACTATCCTAAGTTAGAAATTTCCCCTCTACGGTGTAGCAAGACAACGGGATTTGACCTCAGGGTTACCGCCTTCTCCATCAGCTTCGGTACACTCTAAAGCGCAAAGTAAGAACTATCTCCGAGAAGTAATAACATCAGAAAAACAAAGAAGAGAAGAGATGGGAAGAAGATGCATGTGTATTGGGAGCTATATGTGTCTATCAAGTGTCTATAAAAATAAAAACCATCCATCGATAGTGAATATGTACTGAATAAAAAAATGAACGTTTGGGTGTAATAAAGTATAATAATAACAATGACGGACGTTTTGGACGTTTGGGTATAATAATAACCATGATGGATGTTCAGGTATAACAGCGACGATGGGAATTAATGAATAATTGTTAATAAAAGTGGGATAACATTAATGATTAACTGACAAGTTTTGGAACAACGATACCAACAAAAATAGCAATACCCTAAGGAGAACAAACTAGAGGATTATGAAAGAAGTAAAAAATTTTAACAAAACTTGCCTAATGTAGAGGTTCAAGAAATCTCACAATATGTATTAGAAACAACACGAGGAAGAAATGAGACTAAATGGAGGATTGTCTAATAATAACCTATCAAGCAAACTTGTAATGGAAAAAGCAACTAAGGCATGCTGAAGAAGGAAATCATATAGAAAACTAATGCAGAAAGGGCACCTTGCCCTAATTTTACCCTCGTAATAGTTGTATGAAGTGTTAGGGGCGTGAATTGCCCATAAAAATCTGATGATTATGATTATATGGAAGCCAAAAAATCTAGTGTAGTAGGTTTGTCTGAAACAAAAATCAAAGAAAGGAAGTTGTAAAGTTGCATGTGGGTATTTGGTAGGAATTGACACACTCTATCAAATCTCTAATCTTATTATAATGGAATAATTATTATTACTTAAAATAAAAAAAAACCAAGGTCTATCATACCTGATGTCAAACCAATTCATTCATCTAGTGATTAGTATAGACCAGAATTCCTCATACTATAAACTTACTTTTGTTATGCTACAAATCATGAATTTAAGAGGTTTTTACTCTAAAAAGACTTTATAAGTTGCTCTGCTCAAAATCCATGGCCAATTTTGGGAGATTTTAACAATATTCTACTGGCACAAGAAGCTAAAGGAGAAAGTAACAACGTCAGGAATAACAACTTTATAAGATGACTAGAAACGACTAAACTAACTAATCTTAACTATAATGAAACGTCTTTCACATGGAGAAATAAACAATAGGAAAGTTGGTTAATTGGCAATGTAGGTCCAGAGGATTCAGCTTTATCACGAATCAAATTACAATTACAATAGTCTAGATAGAGAATAAATCAATATGGAGAGGCATAGTTTAATGGTTTTACTAATAAATCTTGTCTTAGTTTGTTCAACCTTTCTAGCCAAAAAGTGCAAAAAAGAGGAAGGAATGTGAGAAGCTTTCAATAGATCTTGCAGACAACCCTCGACTTCATCCAATTGGATTATACAGTTAATTTTAGTACATAAGATTCAAAATGGACGAGAGTTGATCAGTTTTCCAACTTTGGCTTCACAGTTCAGGAAGTTGTTCTTTTCTTTTCTTGTGAGATATCTTTGAGTGGGAATCCCTCACTTTACTTGCATGTAGACACCTTGTTCTGTTTCTTCTTACCAGCCGTACTAATTCTTTTCCAGCTAATGCATTATTTATTTTTCAAAGAAAGCATATATACTTTCCACCAAGTTTCTTCGTCCTGATGCACTCACTCATACGGGGTGCGAGTATATGTTTCTTAACTGTCCCAAAAAAACAAAAAAAACCATTAATCAGGTCTTGAATGCTTACCGGAATTTTATAGTTTATACCCTAATTGGAATTTGTCTTGGATAACAGGGACGAGGGATCGTTCTCTTTCATGGGCACTATCTGAATTGAACAAGTAAACAAGCTTCGAAAACATACACAACTAAGAACGGTTCACTCTCCAGTTCCATAGTTTCTGACTACTATATAATCCTAGTAAGAACTTTTAATATCACAAGGTGTAGGCTACAGATTTCTCTTATGGTTTTATCACGGCGATGCTGGCACTGGTTCACTACCAGAAATATGGGATACAGAGTCCTCTTTTGATATGGCAACATAGTTAGTGGGAGCAGCTGGCCTGTTATCCCTACTACTGCTATCCCTCCTACCATCTTTGGCAGCAGACCGGCTACCATTTTGGTGAGCATTAAGTGATAGCCGTCTACTGGGAGTTCCATTGGCGCCTCCATTCGCACGTGAACCCACCACCTTCTTTGCACCACTGCTAATTGGTCGAGCAGGACTTGGCCTTGAGCCATGTTCTTGTTCCGAGTTTTGCTGCTCATGAAACTTCTTCTGGTCCTGTATGGCCGAATTTTTTAGCATACAACAGAAAGCAACATATAAATTAACCCTTTCTATGTGAATGTCTGTAGCCTGGAAACTCTAATGCTCCTCATATTAAAGCAAAGTCAACTGAAGTTAAAATCATTTTTCACTATGATGCACAATACAATAGTCAACAGTTAAACTTACCCTCATCCTTCGTTTCTCTTCTTCTCTTTCCTGCCTGAGCATGGCATATTCATCTAGCATGGCGAGGAGAGGAACACCATCATAAGCAAATTGCAAGCCACGCTCTTCTTCCCAAGCCCGAGTTTTGGCAACCAAGGTGTCAACCAGAGCTATATGGCCAAAAACAAAAATAAAAACAAGATCAGGTGTCTTTAAAGCAGGTTTTCCCTTAAAATTTTAAAAATGGAATATAATAATAGAGCATTGCTGGCTTTGACCACCAGAATAGTTCAAATTTTCATTTAACAAAGCACCTGGAACTGTTTTTTGTTGAAAAAAAAAGCACCTGGAATTTTGTTAACCAGTATTCGAGCTTTTTCAGCACGTTTGAGATTTAGATGTGCTCCTCTGCTAGCATTATACCTGTTTTCATCCTGTTTCAGCAATATAAAACCAATTAAGTTGAAATTCTAACAGCCATATCAAAAGGCTGATATTCATTTTCGAGTAGAATTAGTCAGATTTGTGGTATGTTGAAGTGAACCTTCTCCATTGCTTAATATAAAGATAAATGCATTCCATTACATATACATGTTATGATCTTTTAGAAAATGTAAGGTGTGAAGGAAAAGAAGTGGTTCCAGACAATAAAGGATAGCTGTGTTTGCTACTGACAGAGGGCCGGACTCTAGGAAAAACAATATGAAAATCTCAGAGCTAATACAAAAACGACTCAAGCAAAGCAAATAAAACATAGATAACATGTACCCGATTATAGTCTTCAAGCCAGCTCTCTTCCTCACATGCTGACATCCATTTCTCAACCTTGTCCAAAATCTCTTTCCTGCTAAAAGCTTCCTCCTTGGCTTTTGATATCTGACCATCCATGTCTGCCAGTAACTCAGCAGGCTCAACATTTCCAGAATCAATAAGTTCCATAATCTTTTCTCGAGCTGCCTCTGAATCTATTTCTATGTGAGCACGAGCATATATCTCTTCAAGCTCTGTCTGCCTTTTGAATGCAATTTCTTTCATTCTGCTAGCCTTTAACTGATCAAGTCTTTCGACTTCAACTTCCGCCTTTCAACATGTGAAGTAGAATAAGTAAATAGGTCCTGTCTTTGCCATCGATATGAAGATTTTAACATCCTAATTCAATTTATTGTATCAATAGACTACCTGTTCAATCAGATCTAAAGCAAGAGCACCAGGGACTGTCACTTCATCAACTGAAGCTGAAAAGTTACATGTCACATGGTCAAACAATTTCCTCTCTTCTGTTGGAGTGTCCATTAGATTCCACAAATCAATCAGCTGGCTTGATAACTCTTGAAGCTGAAGAGAAAGATACACGTATGAGCTTCAGTTTTGCAATAAGTCACAGACGGATCTTAGGATGAAATATGACCAACTGAGTTTCAATTCAATGGTAGAAGTAAAAGCAAACTTAAGAAAACTAGTCAATCATAGTTTAACCCATAACTCACAATCATTACCTTATGAAGTCTCTGCCTCTTATCTTCTTTCAGACCTAAGACCGTCTTAGCTAGCCTAGCTAATGTATCATCGCTGATGCTTTTGGATTGCACACCAGTTGAGTCATTTAAGCTTGGGTGAACTTCAGTTACAGTGCTGAAAAAATCCATTCCAAGGACAGCACAGAGATCATGTACACTGCTTACAAATTCAAGGACCTTGTGCAACCTATCACTCTGCCATTTGATAGAAAAGGTATCAGGAAATATTGAACAAAAAACATTCAGAAGGTTGGAAATCATGTAATATACATGAACTGACATCATACAAATAGAAGGGAAAACACTTCCTTACTTTTTCCTTTTGAAGTTCCTGAAGTTGGACTTGGTATTCATCCAGCTTCTTAAGAGATAAATCAGCCTCATCAATCACAGGAGCTTCATTAGTTTTAAAGTTCCCAGCAATTTCTCCACATATTTTTTTAATTTGTGACTGTACATCAGAAAACTCTTTCACTCTCTCCTCTTTTTGTTTCAATAGCTGCTCAAGAGCAGGTGCTATAGCCGCAAGTTGTTCCTTGATGGTTCCAGAGGTCTTCTCAGGCTACAGTTAAACCAAATAAATAATGAAAGATATAGTTTATCAAATACTGGCTCTTAGACAAAATGCTGCCTTGATATGTCAAAAATATCGTAGCACCTGAAAAAACATGCTAATTACTGATAATTAGATGATGGAATTCAGAATACTCACAATCCCCACAAAACTTTTCTCTCCAAGGGCTGATAGAACGCTGGAAAGTTCAATTTTTGCATCTGACAAGGCCTGGAGCAATTGTGCTCTAGACTTTGTGGCCTGCTCAACTTTCTTCTTGTACACATCCAAGCACTCCTGCTCTATTTGAAGAACCATCTTATCCCGCTCTTCATCACTTTCACCAACCTCATCCCAAATTTCCTATCCCAAACCAAGGCTCAGTGAGTAAATCAAATTCTCTAACGGATTTGAAAAGGCTAGAGGAAAAAACAAACACAATATGCTAAAATACCTGCAGCTTTTTAAGTAAAGAACTACAAGTAACGTCCCCAAGAAGAGGGTTTTGAGCATCTGAGATCGCCATTGACTTAAAACCTAAAACTCAAGACACAATGCATAAAGCATCAAAAGGGATTTTATATTTATGTTGATTTGATTAAAATCAATAAACACATTTATGCTTACATGTTATACCTGAAAAAACGGAAAGCAAAACACAATACCTTATTAACGAGAAAGAAACAGATATTTATCAGATAAATAAAACATGCAACCTATCAGAAGTCACAAACACATAATCAAAAGCAGCAAAAGAAGGGGATGGCACATTCAAACAATGGGATACGCATCTAGCAAGAAAAATAAAAAGAGATATGAATCATGCACCATCATATTTAATCTAATTCACTCACAGTACAAGCAATGTAACCAGTTAAAGTTCAGCAATAGCCTGCTTTAAACCCAGGATGAATACGGTAAACTTCTCTCTGCTTTAAAGTTTAAAAGCATTGTGAACATTGGAAAACTGTAAGATAGCAAGGCAATTAATTTTGATTATTTCTTGGCCACTGAACAGGGAAGGAATCACTCTTAATTAAAGCAAGAATTATTACAAGTCCTTTTCCCTCGCCACTATATTTTCCTACAGAGTTAATAGCTTATTCAATGAATTGCTCAATAGGTACATACTATTATGACCCACGCATTTTCACGCTATACACACAAAACCATGAATTATGAACTAAAATCCGCTTTGAAAAATTAACTTAAAAAGCTAAATCATGTAACATTTCATTACTCATTAAATCCATATGAATCACGAACAAGATTGCAACTAACCGCACTCATTGAACCCCAAGATAAAATCCTCTCAACGTTTCAAGCTCTGAACAAGTAAACTAAAGTCGCCATTTCAAGCAAATTGCACCAACACTGATCCACCATCAGCAGAACAAGAGCAAAAGATAAGTCCTTTAGCTACTTAGACAACGACAGACCTCCCTCCCGATATTAAAACGAACCAAAACCACAACCCATTTACCAGAAACATCGAGAACAAGATCAAGAAAGCTACATTTTCTACCAAGCAAGAACCGCAAAAGAAGAACTGCAATGTACAAGTACAGCAACAGGAAGAAACTTACCCAGATCGACTAACAGGCTAAGGCTATCTGCTGGGTATCTGTTGGCTTCAGATCTAAAGCTCTTTGCTGTCTACTCTCTCTCTCTCACTGTCTGTGACTCTGAGCAGAGAGAGAAAATGTGTTTAGAATAGAAGCTAAGTATAATGGAGAGACCAAAATAGAGAGTGGGACCACTACACATCAAATTCCTTAGAGCCCGTGTTTTCTGTGTTATTTACGACAATGACACTGTCCGACTGTACTAAATTAATTGAATTGTACTTATCTTCTTTGTCTGTTCTTTGACTGGTGCTGGACATGTGGCTTTCACCAGAATTAGATCTAACCCCTTGATGCGTGGGTCCAGATGGATCAATCATGCCCGCCGTGACGGACGATGAATTGTAGTCTTCGATTATTACTCGTTTCCGTGAAGTGGGTAAAACTGGTTTTCTACTTGTCTTGGAGCTCTTAGTGACAAATTAGTAGTTAAAATGAAGGAGAAGGATAGGGAGGAGTCAATTTTTAAGGTAATGTAAGGCATTAGAGCATCATAGAAGATAAAGCGACGTGTAATGATGGATTATTACAAATGATACTGCCATTGGTTGGATGTGTAATTATGGATTATTACAAAAGACGTACTTTTTCATGTTTCCTTCGTTTTAAACATGCCATGCCCTTGCAATGTCCCCAACGAACAACTTGATTGCTCGCTCTTGGATTAATTGTATAGTATGTGTAGCAGCTAACCTTGGTTTATAATAAAGAATGACATAATATTATATTTGCTCAGAAAGCTTTGTAAATGGGAAGAGAGAAAGAAAATGAGCATTGAGTGGCTCAAAGCTGATGAGCTTCAAAAGGGCCAATGGCGTGGGTATCTGTTTTATACCATCATGTGAGCTAGCCAGATATTTGTGTGCGTTGAATAATCCAAATACTCACCTCACATCATCTTTCTGCTAAAAAAAAGAAACTTTTGTATAACACTTACGGGGCGGTTGGTTCTCATAGAAGAATAGTAATAGGAATGAGAATAAATATAGTGAGGAATGAGAATGAATATTATCATTATAATTATGATGGTTGGTTAAAAGAAAGGAATGATTATCATTACCATTGACAGTGGTTGGTTTGTAAAAATATTAAAAAATAAAAATTTATCATATTTTAATTAATTAATTAATTATATTGTAATTAATCAATTACAATATATTGATTAATT
>JAOSBN010000005.1:23830978-23856967 GCA_027563595.1 Erythroxylum suave
TGGAGTATTACCCAAAAGTGGGTAATCAAAATAATAACCCTATAATCATATCCCTTTACCAAACTCAATCTTTCATTCCATACCCATACCCCATTTTTCATACCCCCCAAATAAGCACCCCCTTAATGTAATGAATGACCCAAAATGGCTTGTGGGTAAGAGATTGATTGATGTAACTTGAGCTAAATAAATTTCATACTACCCAAGATCAGAAAGAGAGGGTCCAGCAAACACAATGTGCCTTGCTTCCTTTACAATGTGTGGTATGTGCTTGAAACACACTCACTTGAGCTCTCACTGGAAAAACCTTGGCAAAACAAGCCTAACTTGGTCTGGTTAAATCCATTTGAAGTTATCGATCAGTTTGTTGTTTCCAACACAGATACTATATGGTTCGCAATGGCAGTGAAATGCTTAATCGTATCTTGCACATGAGAATCGTGTAAGAAAAGAATTTTTCAGAATGATTCTGCAACAATATAATGACAGAACTTCTTTCGTCTAATACCCGAAGCATGGACTGCCAAGTAAGTTTCTAGTTCCCTCACAAATCAAAGATTGTAATTACGTATTGCTTGTACATTATCTTCGCCTTGATCTATTCTTTCTTCCTCCTCATATTAGACTTCTAGTTATTGTATAAACCCAAACACCTTCAAATGCATTACAAGTTGCAGTCCAAAACCTGTTTTCAAGTTTCACCCACATCTATTATCAGTCATTTGTTGTTCCTCAATCAGTGATTTTAGGGCAGGTAACCTTTGTCCATTACTTTTTGGGAAACAGCCCTTAATTCATTTTGTTTGTCTGGATTCCCCAGATGTATTTTCCAGCCTAAAAGGTTTTACGTATTGTGGAACAGCAAAACCACTCGGAATAAAGAGAATCATCCTGTTATATTGATCATTATTGCCGCCAACAGGTAGCTATTGGCTTTACAGGTTTATTCTTCACCTTAAGTTTCAACAAAGCTACGAAGAAAATACCTGCTCTATGCTTTAAACGTTTGGGGAAAAACAAAATCTCAGATTTCAACTCTATACGTACACCAAGCTCTCTGCGTTCTCACTTCACCTGATTATGTACTGAATTTCTGCACGTTCTCTCAACCATTCAACCACTTTTGCTCCCTCCATAATCTCTTGTACCTATTCAATTCAAAAAAACAGATTGGAATAATAGCACTGATCTTGTAACAGATTGGAATAATAGCACTGATCTTGTCATTGTGCTACCTAGAGAATGCCAAAACAAGTGAAACTATAATCAGAAAGCATACATTCTAGCCCAAATGAACATCAGAGTGACAAAGATGTGAAGGCTCCATCAAAGCCTCGAGGGAAGATGAGAAGAATTAAGAATGGATTCACTATCGAATAGACAATGAAGAGCGCAAAGCTGAAATCCATTGTAATTAATGAAAAAGCTTAGCACAGGCCATAGACCGGCTTAACTTCTCTTACCCATGACAAATTTTATTACAATATTAAATTTAGAAAGGAGTAACGGTGTGTACTACTAGAACTCCCCATATCCCTCGCCCCAGTGAGATTCCTACTCGTGTTGTTGTTGTTCTTATTAGATGTAGAAAAAAGGAAACGAGATGAACGGAAGGAACAAGAAGAAATTGTGACATCTGTCAATAACAAAAGAGTCTCAACCAGATGAATGAAACCAGCACCAATCTACGAGAGGCTCCTCAAAGCATCTTTTAATATTCCTCGCACTAAGATCATTTCATTAACGTAGCTTCTCTTCTCAAAGAGCTTACTTAATACATAAATAGGATCTCTCACAAACACTGGGGCAGAGGCAACCTATACAGTTGAACTAAGATACTTGGGACAAATGTTAAGGGAGTGAAAGCAATAAGAGGAAACAGAAGGTTTCAGAGTTAAGTGAATTAGGCAAACCTGTTCCCTCACGCGCTCCTCATCGTAATTCTGTTTGTGACGTTTGAATTCTGCTATGGAGTTCTCAACCTCTTTCACAAGCTCGTCTGTTGAGAACTGACAAAATGCAGGTATGTTGTCAATTTAGAATTACCTTTCAAATTACGACAACTAAAACGGTGGTATTATTGCTGAGAAGTCAGTTAAAATCATACATTTTAGTGCAGGTAATTTTATGTCTTCTATAAAAACAGACTTGAAATAAAATAATACATAGAACAATAAAACTGGGGAATTGCTAAACCCTTGCCATACCTGCAAATTTTCACGTTTAAAGATATCCCCAACTGCCAGATTTTGTTTAATCATCTTTGTTATGTTGTCCCTTTGCTTTTCTAGGTATTCTTTAACTGCTTTAGGACTGGTTAAAGAAGCCAGCTGCTCTTCACTTAATTTCATATTTGCCTGCACCAATGTATTGTAATCAGAAATATCAAGATGTGGGAACATAAGTGATCTACACATGCATAATACTGACTGCCTGTACAGTTAGGGAGAGTATCTCCAGTATCTCAGGTCACCAGATTACTCCCCTGATTAAACTCCAGCATGCTACTCTAACCAACCTGAATTTCAAGAAGTTTAGCTCCATAAAGTTGCCTGCCTTGCTCCTCAAACAAGGATTGAGGTATATCAACCTCCACCATCTAAACATGAGACAAAACACATTATATAGTGCAAGAACGCACATGGCAGAGTAGCTATTCAACTTATTAACGTTCATAAACAGACATGGACTGTCTTCACAATTGACAATAAGAATAATATTTTCTGCACTATTACTTGATATTAAGGAATGCATGTGCCCGACCCTGAGAGATACTACTTTAGAATGTAAACCAACCTTGCAAAGCTGGTCGAGAATTGCATTATCAGTCGCTTGATCTTTTGCTGTTTGTTCCAATTCCAGACATTTTTGCAACAGTGATTCCTTGACCTACAGATTTTCACATGGGAAATTTTCCATCACTGATACACTCATAAATAGATTTAAATTTACAGCCATGCATGGTGTAATCAATTCAGAAAAACCTGCTGCAAGGTGGTGCACCCAGAAAGAAGTTTGTCAGCAAGTGAATCATCCAATGGTGGCAAATCTCTATAAAACAATTCTTTGCATTCAACCTAGAAGGTAAACAGAAAAGATTCATAATCATTGTTTTCTTTGGAAATTAAAAATTTTGTGTGTTTCGAAATATATAGACAACAGTACCTTACAAGGACGATGTTATATCTTATACTGACAAGGCTTTAACTTGAAGGGATTAGCAAGAAAGACTCAATCATTGTTTGTTAATACATTTTTACAAAATTTACAGAACTTTTCAATAATGTTCTCCCTGTTCAATCACTTAAATGGTCGCTGATGTACACTTGGCAACTTTAGAATTCATTCAAAAGACTTGTTTTCTTAGACTGTCTGGCATTCTTGTTACCCAAATATTCCAACAGACAACTGATAGAAAATAAAGAAAATATAAACATCATGTAAAGTTTACTTTGTATCTATATGCTTTATTTCCTTTTACTTTATATTTCATGAATCTAGTAAGACTTATTTGGGACAGAATAGAACTCACTGTAAATTGTGCATGAATACCACGGAGATTTTCTTGCTTCCATGATTCAGGAAATACAAGAGAAAAGGACTTTGTTTCACCTTGTTGCATTCCAATTATTGAATCAAGGAAACCAGGCATTAATTTATCTCCATCTTCCGTATCAAAATGAAAACCTGCAGTAAGGTGTTCAATTATGAGGAACTACAACTCCTGTCAGTTGAAACTGAACAGAATTACTCTGGAAACAACACGCAGTCAATAGGCAAAGGTTTTGGATTTAAAGGAAAGCTAATTCTGAGATCATACTGTTGGTCACTTAGTTACTTTACAATTAAAAATAAGATGGGACGTATAATTTAAATATTATAAGAATCAACTAAAAAATAACCCAGACTGAAGAACTGTTTATTTTTTTAAGAGGTTACAAGCGTAAATTACTTTTTGAATTCGAAAAGTTGCATAAGCAGAAAATTGGCGACTCTTTTGTTCAAGTATGATGAGTCTAGCTTTTTTAACATGTAGAATTGGAATAATCCATCATTTATTCATTATATGATCACCTAGACCATGGATAAACAGGCTTCTAAGCTTTGTACTCCATCCTTTCCATTTCTGTGTCCAGCTATTCAATAACCTGACAGACCTTCATCCACTGTAACTATACCTTTTGTTTTCTTATTCACAATAACCTTGCATCATATGGTAAGGGGCTACTAATAATTTTCATCTTTAATTTGGAAAAACTGGAATCTAATGGTTAGGATAATGGAGAATTAAATTGGAATGAGAAGCAGAATTTACATGGCCCACAAGTAGTTTAGAATCTCAATGGCAGGAACTTGTAACTCCCATTAACATGCTTGGCGTTATCCTTGTTGCACCAGTTTTTAACAATGTTAACCAACATATAGTACTTGCAATTTTTTCTAATGTTTATAACCTTAGCGTTGTGCTTTCCTTAAATATGCTTGTCAATTGGCATTTCCTTTATTAGATATATTATGGGAATGAAAGTTTGGTGGTGTAGTACCATCACCATATAGAATGAAGACTATGAATGCAAGCTTAGTGTCACAGAGCAAACCTTTACTCTCAGCAGCTGGAATAGGAGTTGCTGATTTGCCATTGTCGATTTTGGTTGTTGAAAGATCAAGAACTGCAACATCACCAATCTGTGGAAGTTTTAACTAATCTGTTAGTCGGATTAAAGGAATGAGGAGAAGTTTGGCCCAAATACAGCCTTCTAGTCTTTGAATCATTGTGTACAATTAGAACTCAAATTATTAAAGTCCTTGTCAATCAAGGAAGTTTCAAAATGTAAATTGCCAGAAACAAAAAGTGGCAAGTTCAGAAGCAATGCAAATTCCAAGCTCTAAATTGGCTGCAAAATGTCCAGTTATGTTAAATAAGCTAGGCAGTAAGACAATCAGGACTTAAAAACACACCATAATGAAGCATCAAAACTGAAGAAGTCTTCCCTTTTCCAGTTAGACTAGGATACCTGATGAACCCTAAATATATGAGGAAGTATGACTGTAGTCTCTTTCAGTGTTTTACTTATCTACTATGGTTAAGATCTCCAAAACTGATATTATTTAGCTCTTCTGCTGTATTGGTTGCTGATGGTCTAACAATTACCGTATAATACCATGCAAGGAGAGGAGGGAAAATTATGGCACCTTTATTATAATACTTACATTTCCTGTTGCATTTGTTCCATTTTTAGGCAGGTTCAAGAATTGCCCAGATTTTATGTGCAATATAATTGCACAATGGAACTTTAAAATATTCAAAATTCATATGCAAATGAATTTTTCAAAAAAATAGAACTGGTCAAATTATCATTACCTGCAAACCTCTGTCAGTTACAATTCTCAGTGCGCCTAAGGACTTGTGCCGCCGACTTAATTCTTTTTCAGAAGCTTTCTTTGCATCTATCTCACTGTCTATCTCAACCACAATCTTCAAGTTTTTATAACCATTCTCAGGGATCCATTCAATTTGAGGAGCCACATCAACAATGACATCGTATCTGGTCCACAAGCCCAATCAGACAACATTATTTAAGTGTGAAACAGATAACTACACAATGCAACACATGCTTTTCTTTTAAACCAAAGGAAGTAAGGTCTGGAGAAAGAAGAAATCTTTCAATGACCAGCAAATAAGGAACAAGGGAAGCAAGTGAAAAGGAACCAAAAATGTCATTTTTGGGGGAAAAAAAACCTGAGAGAATTTAGGGAAGAATAGGTCTTCTCCATGTCAGAGAATTGAGTTACAATACGAACTGAGTCTCTCAAAGCCCTTTCAGTCACCTGATAAATAGAAATGCAGTATGAGAATTGCCACCTGAAATGGGTTTTTTCTAACAAGATAACTGTTCATATAGATTCACAACAATGTTGATTATTTGGAATACAGCTACAGAAACCAAAAAATAGAGTTGCAGGTTGTTATTTAAAAGATGATATTACTCTGCATTATTCCTTGCCTTGTGTTAATGAATATTACTACATGAAAGCTCATTATTCCTTGACAATTAAATGTCTTGAAAGAAGTCCAAGCTTCTCTTGCAAAAGCACATAAATAAATTCCTTTTGCCTTTGAACAGTTGATACAATGTTACTTTTAAAGGCAACGCCAGCTGCATAAGAGATCCTACATTCTGCTATTATATACTGAAACTTGAATCCATTGCAGATAAGTTAAACAAAATACGCAACAGGAAATATTTAGAAAAAGTAATTGAAAGAGGTTCCAGAGCATAAGTTAGTAAATTAGTACAAGACAGTTCCAACGAAAAAGGGAAAGACTGAGAAATAGATATCATAACCAGAAAAATGGCGCAGTGCTATAACTTGAAAATACCTCAGACAACGCATGTGGAAGGGTCCTCTTCAAAATGGATTCAACGGTAGCTTTTTGCACATTTTGCTTCCCAACATAGCTAACAAGAATACTCTCTGGAACAAGCTTCCCAGGACGAAATCCAGGGACCTGAATTTGTTAGACCATTTACAACGAATTATCTCACCATGAATAAGCTGACTAGAAAATGTACAAGAAAATGATGTCTTCAGTCAAGTTCTTATATGAAGTCCTCTATGAGCAAACCATGTAAGGTATGTGACAACTGACCTTGTCACAAAGATATTACTAAAAAAGATCTCTCATAACTCATATCTGCACTCAGTTGAAATATAGATTCGGATGTACATAAACTGTTGCATGCAGTTTGTACAATTATGTAGAACCGTAGAGTATTCAATGAAAAGCATCAAAACTGAAAATCAAGTTTACAAGGCAGAGAATCTATGCACCTTAGCTTGCTTCATGAACTCACGGATCACCCTATTGTAACAGTCATCGCATACTACTGGGGGAACTTCAACACTCAACTTTAACTGCATCAAGAGAGTAAGATTTTACGAATATCTAGGTCACACGACTTCCATATCCAAAAAAGAAGATAAATGGCTCTGAAAAGAACGAGAGTGATTGGTTCCCAAAATGTAAAGAAAGTAGGAAAATGAAGTTGAACTAATAACCTACTAATCACAAATAAAAATCAAGAATAAGTAAGCATCAGAAATTACTTGGACAACAAATGAAAAAAGATGAAGGACAACTCACTCTTGAATTGGCCTCTTGGGTCTCCGTGACTTTAATATTAGCTGGAAGCTTGTCCTTTTCGGGTCCAACAGCTACCGAAGAAGAAGAAGAAGAAGAAGAAGAAGAAGAAGAAGACGAAGAAGAAGAAGCCGCGAACTTGCTAGAAAATCGAGGAAACGCTGAACGTTGAAGTTGACAGGAAGAAGACAACAGGAGTTTGTGGCAAATGGCGGGCAGAAATCGGGTTCTTAAGGCGTTATTGCAAAAGAATTGATTGGGTTGTGACTGGTTTAGATTCGAGTGAAGAAATGCAGTGAAGTTGACACTCAACTCCATGGCGGGTTAGGCAATTTCAACTTTCCTGGTAAACGCTTCTAGTTCTAGCTCTAAAAGCAGTTGTGTTGCAGTCTGGATAAACCCGTTATCTTCATCCATTAGGGACAACATGGGCGTTAAACGACCGTTTTACCGTAACAGTTTAGGCCCTTGACTGATATCAATTTAGTTAGTTTTATATACTTGTTAATACACCTCTTTTAAGTAAAAGGTTTTGAGACTTGAAATTTATACAGCCCATTTTATTTTATGCTAAATTAAGTTGATAATAAATAGCGGAGTAGTAAGATTTGAAATTAAGACTGTTTGGACATAAAAATTCTGATATTATATTAAGTGATTATTTCACTATAATAACTTAAATTATTGTGTGAGGCCAACTTAATTAATTTTATATATATGCTAACTATAGGCAACGATATGTTGGAATTATTAAATCCATTGCTCACCAAAACTACCGTCTCCTGAAGCAATACAAATGACATTTTTTTATAGGTCTCGTGCCACATTTGTATTCTATTTGCCAAAGGCTCAAAAAATTAACTTATTAATTTTTTCTACTCAATAATGCTTGAGTTTTTTTAGGCCTGTTTATTTGGCGGGAGAGTAAAGTAAATTTAGAATCTAATTTTTCGGAAAATAAATTTATGAAAAGTAAAAATATTCACACATTTAGATACTTATAAGAATTCTAATAGAAAAGTTGAGTGAATTCTTATTATAGTGTTTGGTATGCAATAGTATTTCATAAAATGTAATTTAATTTTGACTTGTATTTTCAATCGAATAAAAATTAAAATTGTTAAATAATGTTAATTTGTAATACAAGTTATATTATTAAATGTTATTTTTTTCATTTATGATATTATAATCATATAATACTGCTACATCATAAATATAGTATTGAAAAATACTAAAAAAACTTCAACCGAATACAAAGATAAATCTTAAAATTCAAATCAAATATCAAATTTTTAATCCTGATAAGGGGAGAACAATAAGAATAGTTGAAAAAGAAGTAGAGTTTTATAAAAGAGTTGTGGTAGAGTTGAGAGAGAATGAAGGGTTGAATTGGCTAGTGTATTTTTTAGATTAAAGTCTTGAGGAAAGTAATTTAAATATCAAGGGGGTGATGAGATTTAAAATCTAAGTAAAGTGTTACTGCTTTCTTTAGATTGAAAAAGTTTTTACTTTCTTAACTACTCAAAAACATGAACCAAACGTGATAATATAAATTTTAAAAAAAATTTATTTTCACAAGCAAGAATCCATATCAACCAAATATGTCTTAAATGTTGTCACCTTTCTTAAATGTTGTCATCTTTCTTGAATATAGAAAACAACATTTGGCTCTATTTCTGGTTGAAGCTAGACAAGTGCCAGTCCTTCTCTATTTCTGGATCTTCCAACAACGACTCTATAATCCCTCTTTCAACCATTCTTCATAATCCATTCCTATTCTCTATTGTTATGGTTGTCATCAAGGCCTTGTTTGGCAATTAACTTATTACATTAGCTGTCAGCTGATTCTATCAGCTGTTAGCTGATAACTAATTATATCAGTTAATTTGACTAGCGGATTGCATTAGCTGTTTGTTAGAGATGTTTGGTAAAATTAGCTGTTTATTTGTAAAATGACTTATGAGGACATAAGTGTATGAATATTATATATAATAGTATTTTGTTGAATATTCTTATAATAATTTAAATTTTAGATATTTAATTATACAAAAATTAAATTTAACTTTAATAAAAAACATGTTACATATAATAATAATAATAATAATAATAATAATAATAATAATAATAATTATTATTATTATTATTATTATTATTATTATTATGATGATGATGATGATGATGATGATGATGATGATACATCCAAAATGAAAATATAAGAATCCAAATAAAGTTTAACAACATAATTCAAATAGAGCAAAAGAAATAAACACCATCATTTAAAGCAAAGATTTATAACAATTTAAGACATCTGGTAAGAAAACTTACCTTCGAAAGTTCTAATTAAATAAATTAATAATCATAGGGAGGGACTACAACACTTGGTTCATGGCTACCCAAAATGTCGCTAATCTATAACAAGAGACAATTGAGACCTTTGGGACTTGTGGTTTTAGACAACCACATTTGACATAACATCTGTACATTGCTCTATGTGCTAGATTTTCAAATTCCCTAATTTTAAAACGTAGTTTATGTTGACAAATAACTTATTCGTATATGCAACCAAAAAAATGTGGACATTCAATTTAAGTTACAAGGAGCAGAGGAAGACGTATAAGTCAACCTATGGCATTGACCACTTTCAGACAGCAAATAATGACGCTCATCGAGCACTCGATCAATTCTTTTCTTGCTCATCCATGGGAATCTCATACTTCAATAGCAGGAGTTCCCATCATCATCCTACATAAATGTATACAGTTTTCAGTAACAACAAATAGGAAACTGAAGGTGAAAAAGATGAACAAAGCATAGTCACCCCATAACCTTTCCAATCAGTTATCTTAAAAATTGTATCATTGAGCATAAGTTTCTGCTGTAAAGCTTTTTCCCTTCTTCTTTCAATCTAGTAGGTCAGCTATTAATTAGCAATAGTTAGTCAATCTTTTCCTTGTTGATTAGTCCTATGCAAAGCATATTTTTTTCTTAGCAACTAATGCAATAATTTTGATGAATCTTTACAATTATATCACCAAAATTAACATAATTTCAAAGGGCTTAAAGGTTAGTGAACAGCACAACTGCTTGAACTTAGTCAACTATGCAAATATTTAACTTACGAATAACTCTTGTTTTGAATTTCAACCAAAACAACAATATCATTTTTCCCTAAAAGACTATATCTACCTGAGAAATTTCTGCATTGAAATTGATGCTTCTTCAAATGCATAGATCAAAGAAAATCAGCTTAAATTCTATATTACAATAATATACACCTTTTTTCTAATGTTAGAAACATCTCAGAGTGGGCAAAGTTAAGGTCAAGTTATAATCAACATGATCATTTTTGCAACCACAAAATTGAGCACCTTATTACCCTTACCATTTCCCATATAAAAATACAAGAATCACCCTCACCATCTCCTCTCCTTGTCCCCAGAAAGTTTAATTCTTCCTTTATTTGGATTCACCAATAAATCAATGAGCCTAACTTAAGCACCACTCCTTGGTTTCCAAAGGCACAACAAATAACTGACTTCCCCCGCACCCAATTTAATTGTAGCACTGGTGATCATTTTAGAAAATGAAATTTCCATAGAAATTTAACCCACTTTTATCAATGTCCCAAAATATATTGGAATCCATGGACTCCACCAAACTAAATTTTGCTCCAACATTGCGATGCATTACAAAATTCAAAATATGATAAATGCAACTTATTGAGTAAAAAGAAAAGAGTTGACTCACTTGTTGGGACATCAATCCAGAGGGAGATGGTCATTCCCATGCATTACAAAATTCAAAATGTGATAAATGCAACTTATTGAGTGAAAAGAAAAGTGTTAACTCACTTGCTGGGACATCAATTCAGAGACAGATCGTCAGAACAAGATTGGACTGGATTCTTGTATTCTTTTATTATCATTTGTTGCTCTAACAATGCCCAGAAAATCACTAATACAAGACTCTATCCCTTCTTCAGAAAAGTCACCAACAATGCTTACCTAAAGAAAAATACATAAAACAGATTTTTAGCGAACGAGAATCTAATCCTAAATATAGCATTCAAGGTTTACAAGCAGAAATACTTACCTCTATATTACCACTTATGAACTGACTCAACACTGCATCTTTTACAGATTTTAATATGATTGTTGTGATGGTTCAACAAATCGCTCATCCCCATTCAACATTAATGTCATAAGTTTATGTGCAGTTTCCCTTTCCATGTAAAACCACCAAGAATCGGTAAAGAATCAATCACTAATCAGGTTAAACCCCGAAACAAAATAAATGGACCAAGAGAAAAGAAGATTTCAAGAACGGGACAGTTTGGGGAGTAAGGAATCGTCGGAGTTAACTCAGCCTTCTTCTTTAACCCCAACGACTGGTGACTGGTGACTGGTGACTGGTGGTGAAGACGTGAGGGCTACAGAAATGGGAGAGTCAGGAGCGCACTAGACAAGACCGAGAGAAATGAGACCGAGAGAGAGCAGAGTTAGGTGGGGGCAAGACCGTCAAAAACGAATCAGCTAATATAAAACGCTCCTTTGGATGAGCTTGTCAAAAATTAGTTGGTTACAACCTAACCAGCTCCTAACCAAACACCCAAAAAGCTTTTTAATATAATTCAAACATCTCATTGGAGTCAAATAGCTAATAAACAGCGGAAAAGTTGTTCTCTAAATAAGCCCCAAAGGTTTTAGTTTTCTCTTCTCTGTTTCACCAACATTTCGTTTTTCTTTTCATATGAGCTAACAAGAGCATTAGCGGCGGTGTTGTTGTCACTTGAAGAAATAACCAGAAAGGGATATATGCACTAAATTCTTGTTAAATTGAATTGTTTTAGAGCAAGAAATTAAGTTTATAGAAATAGTTCACTCTTCAAGATTATTTAATGCTTAAGAATACACTTATATTGTTTTTTTTTAATTTTAGTAATGTAGCATTCAACCCCAATCTGGACAATTCCAATGTACTAATCCTCACACTTTTCCCATTCACCTTTAAGTCTTAATCCAATTCTAGTTATTGGGTGTAGTTAATAGATATTATTGTACATACTTGCTTCTAATTATAACAAGTAATATGGCTATATAAATCCAAGGGAGGTTGAGTGTGTATGTTGTTGGGTTTAAATCTCCTTGTGGACACAAATTCAGAATAATCTCTAACATATTCAATGCTTTAGAAGTTAGTTTCAACGTAAAAAAAGAAATATAATAAAAATGTACTTTTTTAATGGAAAATGGTCAGCTAGTATAACTATTCAAGTTATATAAGCATGAGCAACATATCACCACTATAGTGTTCATTTAATATTGGTCATTTAAAGTCAATAATTATAATGGAATATTTAAGATTCAAGTTATTCTTGTTGTTTTTTTCTAATTGTAGCAAGGAAGAATTAGAGGAGCTTGAAAAAATAGAAAACTTATCAAATTTATGTGCATAGTAAGTTTCAGGTGAATCGAATTTCATTGTTGTAGTATTGCAATTTGGAGTCCTCAAAAATCAATGCTCTAGCCTAAGCTTGACTTGATTATTTCATTTTATTTAAAATTTTAAAAACAACATCATTTTATTAAAAATAATGTCATTTTCACTTAAATTTTTTCATGCCTAACCCAAGGCTTGAAATTTTCAATAAGAAAAGTGAGAGCCCAACTGAAGCTCAGTCAACTTAGGTTGGACCTATTGACTTCAGGTCAAACCAAGTCTGGCCCAAGCCTAAATGCCATCTCTATTTACAATGCATTTTCTTTTTTATCTTTAAAATAAGCATACTGTTAGTTAAACATAATGACTATAGAACTCTTGTTATAATTTTGAAAATAAAATTTTAAAAATTTAGTAGCTCTAATTATAGTAATGTTAATAAAGTTGTTTACTTTAATGGACTTGATGTGGCTTTGAAGACATCATAGAGTGATAGTAATTCAGGTAGAAAAGTTTTTGATTCGTAGTTGCCTTGTTAGTAATTATAGAATTTTCAAATAGTATGATAAGTAATTACCTTATTAAAGACTCTTATTTAAGTATAAGAGGCCCTTATAAGTGACCCTAAGGATCTTAGGCTCAAGGAGAAGTAGGCAATAAAGCTTAGGAACTACTACAATGCATTGGAGATTTATAACTCATAACTGAGACAAAAATATAAGATCTTGTGGCTAAAGAAAGAACAAAGCCAAAATTCTAGTACTAAAGGACTTCAATGGGGTTATAGTCAGGGATAAGGATAAGGAGAAACTCAAGGAAATCACTCAAAACTATTTTCACAATCTACTAAGGAGAGGCAATAGACTTAAGGAACTTCATGAGGAAATGCACAACTCCCTAAGAGGCTCCATTTCCTCATTACAACTAGTTACACTTACCAAGAAGATCATATTGGAAGAAAATGGGTCTACTCTATTCTCTTTTAACCTGGATAAGGCACTTGGTCGTGATGCATTCAATGCCAAATTCTTTTAAGCTACTTGGAATCAAAATGGCTCTATATTTGTAAAAAATGTTCTAATTCTTTAAGAAAAGTTTTCATGCCTGAATTGAATAAAACTTATATCTGTTTAGTGCCTGATGTTCCTAACCCTGAGGGACGAAAAGACTATAAACTTTTTTCATGTTGTAATATGGTCTATAAGGTGATTTCCAAAATTATAACTAATAGACTAAAGGATACACTATACAACTTCATCAATCCATGTCAAGCAGCCTATGTGAGGGATAGGAACATTGGGAATAATATAAGCCTTGCACAAGCACTCTTCAAGGGTTACGCCTCCAATAAACCAATAAAAAGTTGTTATTTGGAAACTAATTTTACAAAAGCATTTAATATTGGCAATTTATCATGAATTCTTTGTCTACTTAGGGATTTCCTAATAAGTTTATAGGATGGGTCAAAGCTTTTATCTCCTCAGTGTCTTTTGTAATCATGGTTATTGGAGAGCCTTCAAACTTATTAAAGGCAACTAGAGGACTAAGGCAAAGGGACCTTCTGTTCCCTTTTCTTATTTACAATTGCAATGAGTTATTGAGTAGAATTACATCTCTAAACATTGCAACCCCCCAATTTCAAGAATCACCATAGATATATAGGGGTATTAATAGGCCAGGATGGGCTTAGGCAATCGATAACCTGGCTCGACCCAACCAAAAAAATTTGGGTGGCCAAAATGGCCCATGGGTCGTGGGTAGGCCGAAGCCAACCAGCACATGGCCCGGTCGTTTAATATATTTTTTAAATTTTTATATAATTATTTTAAGAGAATTTGAAAAAGTTGTAGTTGTATTTTTTAAAATTAATAAATTATAGCATATCCATTTATAATAAAGTATAAGATGAAATTACCTATAGATTATATAAAAATAATTATCTAAAATTAAAGATATAAAATACTAACCAATATATATTTATTAAAAAATATTTAGTAATGATAATGTTGTAATAATTATTCCCTGCAAACAAGAGAATTTTATTTTAATTTTGTAATTTTATTATAAAAATTAATTATATCGTAAATGTAAAAAAGTTATTATCTAAGTGCAATTAATTTATTTCAAATATTATTTCTAAGTGTTTAATAAATTATTATATTTCTTTTTAATATGATTTTTTAAACAAATGAGTTTAGAAAGTTTATAATATAATATTGAGTTTAGAAAGTTTATAATATAATATTTTCAAACTTTTAATGTTTTTATAAATTATGTACAAAACTCTTAATCAACGTGGTAGTTGTAATTATTGACTTTTTTACTTGTATAGTCGTATAAATATTATTATCTTTTCATATTATATCTATTATTAAATAATCATTGTAAAATTTTATATTTTTATTACAAATATTAAAAGAAATATGCAGGTGGACTTAATATCATGATTAATCTTAACGCATTTAAAGTTTTTATTTTATTTTTCATAATTAAACAATATATGCATTATGCATATATGTATTTATATTAGTCTTAAAATGAAGTAATCACTTTTTTAATCCTAACGCTAAACGAATTTTACGTGCTTCATATTATTATTCTCTGTTCTCGTTGTGTATACAGAGGAGATATATAACCAGTGTTCTTTATGTACAAAAGGAATAACAACTTCTAACAAATGTGGAACTAATTATGAAATGAAGAAAACAAATTAAACAAACTAATGTCGAGCTGTTATTTTCATGCGAGCTGTTATTTTCATGGGTCCTGCAACACTACTTCTTAGCTAAAATGTTAGCTAGCTAGCTAGATCATGTTAAGTTAGGGTTCTCATATTTTATTATGTATACTAAGCTCATAGATGTGGCTTATATTATATGCTTCCTGTCATTCCCATGTATATAGTTTCCAACCATCAAATTTATTCAGGTTTGTTAGATGACCAAAGATATAAATAGGATTCTTTCTTTGCTTCTATGTTTTCTATTACCAAAATACAAAAAAAAAATACAAATATTATATCATCAAGTGGTTCATGCCAACATTTTCATAATACTTATATGTATATGGAGATCAGTAGCTTCACCCAAATGAAACATATGATACGTATGTATGATCAGATGCTATTCTCATCTTCAACTTTTATGTTTGGTTTGGAGTGCCCTTATCGTAGTTCAAGTTAGGGTATACCTTGTCCTCTGGCTATGATATTATGATTTATCGTAACTCATGATTTTGGATAACTATAAATTAGTTTAGAATATTTAATATTGAATGATTCTACCAAACTAACTTTAATTTTAAAATATTACCCTAATTTAAAATTTTAAGATAATGTATATTTGTAAAGATCAGTTAACAAATATATCGAAAATTACTAATTATTAACTTTTCTAACTTGTTTGTTCAACCTACAGAGAAACTATGAAATGGGCAGAAAATATGTTGTTACAATAGTATATTTCTACTGAGGATGAAAGGAAACGAGAAAATCGCAATCAACAACGTAAAATAGTATCTTTTCTTTTCTATATGAAATAAAGCAACAAACTGGCACTTAAAAGGATATATAATTATTTTGTTAGAAACAATGCAATGTTGAAACCATAACCCAAAAAATAGTGTAAAAGACAAAAATCATAGTTATAACATGAGACATCAAAACCATGATAAGCAATAGGAAATGATTTATTTGTGCAGCATTTCATGAAACACATTGCAAGTAGTATCTCATATTCCCAGTATTAACACACAAAATTCTCAAATTAGCCACATTAGTTCTCAAAACAACCGAACTGTTCAAAAGAATAAGAGATTACATTATTTAGTACGACAATTTGATAGTTTAGTGTTGGTGACTTCTACAGTTCGAAGAAGAACTTGTCACTGACGACACACGACGAATAACGAAGGAAGAACAAGAAACAAAGAAGAAGAACTCGATGAGGGGTCAGGGTTGGGGATGAAGGGAGATGGATAGATTCAGTACTGAGGCTGAGGGGTGAGCATCGAGAGCGAGACTGCGAGAGCAAGGGAGGAGGTTGGGCTGTTAGCGCCTGGTAGTGGCTTTTGTTAATGAAAGGCAAAACAACGTAGGATTTGCTTATAACAAAATGACGTCGTTTTGTTTTGTCTTTTTATTAATTGTATTATAAATTAAACAACGTTGTTTTACTCTTAAAGCAAAACAACCACCATGGGTGGTGGTGGTTGTGAAAGGAAACGAAATTATCACAATCAACAACATAAAATAGTACCTCTTTCTATTTGCAGTAAAGCAATAAACTGGCACTCAAGAGGACAGATAATTGTTTTCTTAGAAACAATGCAATGTTGAAACCATAACCCAAATAAATAGTGCAGAAGACAAAAATCACAGTTATAGCCTGAGACATCAAAATCATGATGAGCAATATGAAATGATTTATCTCTGTGGTATTTCATGAAACACATTACTAGCAGTATCCCATATTCCCAATATTAACATACAAAGTTCTCAAATTAGCTATACTAGTTCTCAAATCAACTAAATTGTCTAAGAGAATGAGAGATTACATTATTAAGTACAACAGTTTGATAGTTTGGTGTTGGTGACTTCTACAGTTCGAAGAAGAACTTGACACTAATGATAGACGAAGAATAACAAAGGAAGAACAAGAAACAAAGAAGAAGAACTGGATGAGGGGTCAGGGTCAGGGATGAAGGGAGATAGATAGAGGTATTACTGAGGCCGAGGGGTGAGCATCGAGAGCAAGGTTGCGAGAGCAAGAGAGGAGGTTGGGCTGTTGGCGCCTAGCAGTGGCTTTCGTTAATGAAAGGCAAAACGACGTTGGATTTGCTTGCAACAAAATGATGTCGTTTTGTTTTGTTTTGCATTAATTGTATTATAAATTAAATGATGTTATTTTACTCTTAAAGCAAAACGAAATAGTTTTATTGGTGGAAGAAATATTTTTAACATAAACAAAACGACACCGTTTTGCAGCAAACAAAATGACGTCATTTTTTTTGGATCAATTATTGTGCAGGCCAAGAGCCTAGTCGCTCGGCTCGGGTCACTGCCTAGTTGGGCCACTTGGCCTACGGTCCATGACCCACAGCTTGCCTGTGGCCCTTAACCTGCAACTTATGGCCCGACCCGTTTTTTTAGGCCATACCAAGTTGGCCACTGGATTAGCTATATGTTGGGGAGGGGTGGTGGTAGTGTGAAGGGAAACGAAATTATCACAATCAATAACATAAAATAGTATCTTTTCTATATGTAATAAAGCAACAAGCTGGCACTCAAAAGGATAGATAATTGTTTTGTTAGAAACAATGCAATGTTAAAACCATAACCCAAAAAATAGTGAAGAAGATAAAAATCACAGTTATAGCCTGAGACATCAAAACCATGATGAGCAATAAGAAATAATTTATCTCTACGACATTTTATAAAACAAATTACAAGTATCCCATATTCCCAATATTAATATACAATGTTCTCAAATTAGCCACATTAGTTCTCAAAACAACCAAATTGTCCAAGAGAATGAGAGACTACATTATTTAGTACGACAGTTCGATAGTTTGGTATTGGTGACTTCTACAGTTCGAAGAAGAACTTGTCACTGATGACAAACGAAGAATAACGAAGGAAGAGCAAGAAACAAAGAAGAAGAACTAGATGAAGGGTCAAGGTTGGGGATGAAGGGAGATGGATAGATTCAGTACTGAGGCCGAGGGGTAAGCATCGAGAGCGAGACTGCGAGAGCATGGGAGGAGGCCGAGCTGTTGGCGCCTGGCAGTGGCTTTTGTTAATGAAAGGCAAAACAACGTCGGATTTGCTTGTAACAAAATGACGTCATTTTGTTTTGTCTTTTTATTAATTGTATTATAAATTAAACGACGTTGTTTTACTCTTAAAGCAAAACAACCACCATGGGTGGTGGTGGTTATGAAAGGAAACGAAATTATCACAATCAACAACATAAAATAGTATCTTTTTCTATATGCAATAAAGCAATAAACTGACACTTAAAAGGATAGACAATTGTTTTCTTAGAAACAATGCAATGTTGAAACCATAATCCAAAACAGTAGTGCAGAAGAACAAAATTACAGTTATAGCCCGAGACATCAAAACCAAGATGAGCAATAGGAAATGATTTATCTCTGCAGTATTTCATGAAACACATTACTAGCAGTATCCCATATTCCCAATATTAACATACAAAGTTCTCAAATTAGCCATATTAGTTCTCAAAACAACCAAATTGTCTAAGAGAATGAGAGATTACATTATTAAGTACAACAGTTCGACAAATTTGGTGTTGGTGACTTCTATAGTTTGGAGAAGAACTTGACACTTATGATAGACGAAGAATAACAAAGGAAGAACAAGAAAAAAAGAAGAAGAAGTGGATGAGGGGTCAGGGTCAGGGATGAAGGGAGATAGATAAAGGCAGTACTGAGGCTGAGGGGTGAGCATCGAGAGCAAGGCTGCGAGAGCAAGGGAAGAGGTTGGGCTATTGGCGGCTGGCAGTGGCTTTCGTTAATGAAAGGAAAAACGACGTTGGATTTTCTTGCAATAAAATGACATCGTTTTGTTTTGTCTTTCATTAATTGTCTTATAAATTAAATGAAGTCATTTTACTCTTAAAGCAAAACGATGTAGTTTTATTGGTGGAAGAAATATTTTTAACATAAACAAAACGACATCATTTTGTAGCAAACAAAATGACGTCGTTTTGTTTGGATCAATCATTGTGCAGGCCATGGGCCAGGGGCTAGTCGCTCGGCTCGGGTCACTGCATAGTTGGGCCACTGGGCATACGGTCCATAACCCACAGCTTGCCCATAGCCCTTGACCTGCAGCTTGTGACTCGACCTGTTTTTTTAGGCCATACCGAGCTGGCCAATGGATCGGCTACATGCTGGGGAGGGGTGGTGGTAGTGTGAAAGGAAACAAAATTATCACAATCAACAAAATAAAATAGTATCTTTTCTATATGCAATAAAGCAACAACTGGCACTTAAAAGGATAGATAATTGCTTTGTTAGAAACAATGCAATGTTAAAACCATAGCCCAAAAAATAGTGCAGAAGTCAAAAATCACAGTTATAGCCTGAGACATCAAAACCATGATGAGCAATAGGAAATAACTTATCTCTGTGGCATTTGATAAAACAAATTACAAGCAGTATCCCATATTCCCAATATTAACATACAAAGTTCTCAAATTAGCCACATTAGTTCTCAAAATAACCAAATTGTCCAAGAGAATAAGAGATTACATTATTTAGTACGACAATTCGATAGTTTGGTGTTGGTGACTTCTACAACTCGAAGAAGAACTTGTCACTAACGACAAACAAAGAATAACGAAGGAAGAACAAGAAACAAAGAAGAAGAACTAGAAGAGGGGTCGCAGTTGGGGATGAAGCGACATCGAGAGCGAGACTGCGAGAGCAAGAGAGGAGGTTGGGCGGTTAGCGCCTGGTAGTGGCTTTTGTTAATGAAAGGCAAAACAATGTAGGATTTGCTTGTAACAAATTGACGTCGTTTTGTTTTGTCTTTTTATTAATTGTATTATAAATTAAACAACGTTGTTTTACTCTTAAAGCAAAACAACCACCATGGGTGGTGGTGGTTGTGAAAGGAAACGAAATTATCACAATCAACAACATAAAATAGTACCTCTTTCTATTTGCAGTAAAGCAATAAACTGGCACTCAAGAGGACAGATAATTGTTTTCTTAGAAACAATGCAATGTTGAAACCATAACCCAAATAAATAGTGCAGAAGACAAAAATCACAGTTATAGCCCGAGACATCAAAACCATGATGAGCAATATGAAATGATTTATCTCTGTGGTATTTCATGAAACACATTACTAGCAGTATCCCATAGTCACAATATTAACGTACAAAGTTCTCAAATTAGCCATATTAGTTCTCAAAACAACCAAATTATCTAAGAGAATGAGTGATTACATTATTAAGTACAACAGTTCGACAGTTTGGTGTTGGTGACTTCTACAGTTCGAAGAAGAACTTGACGCTGATGACAGATGAAGAATAACAAAGGAAGAATAAGAAACAAAGAAGAAGAACTGGATGAGGGGTCAGGGTCAGGGATGAAGGGAGACAGATAGAGGTAGTATTGAGGCTGAGGGCTGAGCTTCGAGAGCAAGGCTGCGAGAGCAAGGGAGGACGTTGGGCTATTGGCGCTTGGCAGTGGCTTTCGTTAATGAAAGACAAATCAATGTTGGATTTTCTTGCAACAAAATGACGTCATTTTGTTTTGTCTTTCATTAATTGTATTATAAATTAAAGGACTTCACTTTACTCTTAAAACAAAATGACATAGTTTTATTGGTGGAAGAAATATTTTTAACATAAACAAAATGACGCCATTTTGTAGCAAACAAAATGACACCGTTTTGTTTAAATCAATCATTGTGCAGGCCATAGGCTACGGGCCAGGGGCCTAGTCGCTCTGCTCAGGTCATTGCATAGTTGGGCCACTTGGCCTATGATCCATGACCCATAGCTTGTCCATGGCCCTTGACCTGCAGCTTGTGGCCCGACTTGTTTTTTTAGGCCATACCGAGCTGGCGAATGGATCGGCTATATGCTAGGGGTGGTGGCAGTGTGAAAGGAAATGAAATTATCATAATCAACTACATAAAATAATCTTTTCTATATGCAATAAAGCGACAAGCTGGCACTCAAAAGGATAGATAATTGTTTTGTTAGAAACAATGCAATGTTAAAACCATAACCCAAAAAATAGTGCAGAAGACAAAAATCACAGTTATAGCCCGAGACATCAAAACCATGATGAGCAATAGGAAATAATTTATCTCTGTGGCATTTTATGAAACAAATTACAACCAGTATCCCATTTTCCCAATATTAACATACAAAGTTCTCAAATTAGCCACATTAGTTCTCAAGACAACCAAATTGTCCAAGAAAATGAGAGATTACATTATTTAGTACGACAGTTCGATAGTTTGGTGTTGGTGACTTCTACAGTTCGAAGAACAACTTGTCACTGACGACAAATAAAGAATAACGAAGGAATAATAAGAAACAAAGAAGAAGAACTAGATGAGAAGTCGCGGTTGGGGATGAAGGGAGATGGATAGATTCAGTACTGAGGCTGAGGGGTGAGCATCGAGAGCGAGACTGCGAGAGCAAGGGAGGAGGTTGAGCTGTTGGGGGCCTGGTAGTGGCTTTTGTTAATGAAAGGCAAAACAACGTCGGATTTGTTTGTAACAAAATGGCGTCGTTTTGTTTTGTCTTTTTATTAATTGTATTATAAATTAAACGATGTTATTTTACTCTTAAAGCAAAACAACCACCATGGGTAGTGGTGGTTGTGAAAGGAAACGAAATTATCACAATCAACAACACAAAATAGTATCTTTTTCTATATGCAATAAAGCAATAAACTGGCACTCAAAAGGATAGATAATTGTTTTCTTAGAAACAATGCAATGTTGAAACCATAACCCAAAAAGGTAGTGCAGAAGATAAAAATCACTGTTATGGCCCGAGACATCAAAACCATGATGAGCAATAGGAAATGATTTATCTCTACAGTATTTCATGAAACACATTACTAGCAGTATCTCATATTCCTAATATTAACATACAAAGTTCTCACATTAGCCATATTAGTTCTCCAAACAACCAAATTGTCTAAGAGAATGAGAGATTACATTATTAAGTACAACAGTTCGACAGTTTAGTGTTGGTGACTTCTACAGTTCGAAGAAGAACTTGAGACTGATGACAGACGAAGAATAATGAAGGAAGAATAAGAAACGAAGAAGAAGAACTAGATGAGGGGTTGGGGTCGGGGTTGTGGATGAAGGGAGATGGATAGAGGCAGTATTAAGGTTGAGGGGTGAGCATCAAGAGCAAGCTACAAGAGCAAGGGAGGAGGTTGGGCTGCTGACACCTGGCATTGGCTTTCGTCAATGAAAGGCAAAACGAAGTCAGATTTGCTTGCAACAAAATGATGTCATTTTTTTTTGTCTTTTATTAATTGTATTATAAATTAAACGATATCGTTTTACTCTTAAAGCAAAACAACGTAGTTTTATTGGTGGAAGAAATATTTTTAACATAAACAAAACGACGTCGTTTTGCTGTAAAACGACATCGTTCTGTTTGAATAAATCATTGTGCAGGCCACGGGCCATGGGCCGAGTCGCTTAGCTCAGGCCACTACCTGGCTCGGCCACTTGGCCTACAGTTCGTGAACCACAGCCTACCCATGGCCCTTGACCTGCTGATTGGGGCCCAACTTAATTTTTTTGGGCTATACTGAGTTGGCCAGTGGACCAGTTTGGCCAAACTGAACTTGTTGACCTTAGACCGGGCATTTGTTGCCATCCCTATAGATATAACAAATTACAAATTTCTTAGCTTGCTTTTACTGATGATTTGCTTATGTTGTGTGACGCATACAAGGAGTCAACAAGTCCATTTTTGAGATCCCTGGAGAAATTCAAAGAAATCTTTGTTGTAAGCTTTAACCCTAACAAAAGCTTCATATTTGTCTCATGTGATACAGGCTTTTATGACAAACTACTTCCCAGGCCATTGGGATTAAATTTGGAGTCATTATCTTTCATATACCTAAGAGTCCTATCTCTACTAGAAGTATGAATGCCAATGATTGCAAACTATTGGTATGCTCCAAAGAGAGAAGATAGCCATTGTGTAATAGATGTTTGTCCTATGGAGACAGAATCTAGGTAACTGTAAATATTCTCAATAATTTTGGTAATTATTGGATCTCACATTTTGCTATACCTAAAGGAGCTTTGAACGAAATAGATACGTTAATCAAGGACTTCATATGGAAGGGATCTATTGATAACACAAAAATCCATACTATCAAATGAAGCACTCTTTGTCTTCTTAAACAAGGAGGAATTAGGATTAATTTATTTGGGGTTCTAACCAAAACTCTCCAAAAAAAAAAAGCTATGGGTACTTTGTAGAGAAAAGGAGAATTTATGGGTCAAATGGATGCACACATATTACATAAAAGGGGAGAGTGTATGGACTTTACAGGAAAACCCTACACAATCCTCCACACTACAAAGAATTATGTCAACCAGGATATTCAGATAGGAACAGAACAAATCAGACAAAGCATTGGGGATGGAAATGGAATTGATTTTTGGTTTGATAATTAGTTTATAATTGGTCCTTTGTATAAAATAGGGAACTCAAATTTTTTGGAGCCACTCTTCCTGCTTTAACCTAGGTTTCGAATGTTATATTGAATAAAGAATAACATTGGCCTTTCCATTATATTAGAGGCTCAAATAGAATTCTTCCATTGTTGTCTAAATGTTCCCAAGTTATTAACAAACCTAAGTTAGTATCCTAGATAAAGGAAAGAAGCAAAAAGTTCTCTAATAACTCTTGTAGGAACATCTTATTGGTTTAAGCTAGTATGTGATACAACAGTGCCACCATCTCAAATTTTCTTTTTATGGTTGGCTATCATGCAAAGATTAGCTAACAGAAATAGAATCAGGTTCATAATTGATAGTAAAACATGCATATTATGTGGAGTGGCTCTAGAAAGCTACAGCACTTATTCTTTGAATGTCATTACTCTCAAAGGCTATGGAGAGGCTTATTGGAATTATTCAACACTTAATGTAACATCATAGGTTGGCCAAGAATAGTAGAGTAGGTTAATGTAATCCATTTGGGTAATAAATGGTACAAAAAAATCTTCAGGATTGGCATTAGAGCATTAGTTCATCCGATATGAAATACAAGAAATAAAGTAATCTTCAAGAAAACTACACCAGAAGTGGAAGTGACACTACCCAGACTTTAACTCAAAATTAGCTACTTTGACATGGGGTTTTCACTCCAAACTATCTCTCCCTATGCCAAAAGGACTGGCTTTAAAACAAGAAATGGGTTAAAATCACTAAAATTGATTAATTGTAACTATAGGTTAACTTGCCTATTTATTTAGGGATAGTTAGCCTCAATTAGCATAAAATCACTAATATAAATTGATTTGTAAATAGAATGTAAATTTTGTTTACTAAGTAATGAAATATTTACCTTTAAAAGAGTTCAAAAAAAAATGAGGTTGAAAGAATTATAGATTTATTTCAGTTTTTTCACTATCTATTTTCTATGTGATTGTAAAAATTTAGTGTGACTAATATTAATGTAATTATACTTTTTATTATGAATTGTTTTTATCCAACATTGTTTTGCTACTAAAAAATGAGTGAAGTTGAACGTAATATGCTAAAGCATTTAATTAGGTAAACAAACACGTTAAAAGTTGATAAATTTTATTAATTAAAAAGAAGGGAAATAGCTTAAAGATGACTATGCATTGTCATTAAAAGTTTTGTTTTCAACCAATGAAATATTAGAACATAATGTTTGCAGTTCTTAAAATTATAACATCATATCAATTAGATGGTTAATACAATACCAAAACTAAATAACATCATATTTGCCCACATATAGAAAAAAAAGCACTTATATGCATAAAAAAAAGAAAGCATCTATGTGCATACAAGATCTATTATATATACACACTTCTTGTAGACATGGTCGCATAATAGAGTCACAACAAGGCTAAACAAAACAACAATGTTCATAGTTATAATGCATGATAGAGTCACAACAACCTCTAAGGAAAATAACAATGTTTTAATTACAAAAATACATTAAACTAATTATCATAGTCTGAATACAATGATACACTAATTTCAAAGAAACATCAATTCTCTAGTTCATCAAATTATTGGCCACTTGTCCCAATTGTTGCCCTCCTCTTAGTTACAGTAACTTGTAATTTTTTGAAAGTGATGTTAGACATATTTTTAAACCTAATACCTTTTAGTTTAAAATTAAAATTTGAAACATTTTAGATTAACCTGTCTATATTTTCTTTGATTTGTATTTGTAGAACTTGTGAACCAACTTGTTAACCAATATAAACATATATGTAAGTTCAATATTGTCCAACCAAATATATATGTGTACAACTCATATTAATACTTTGTTGACAAAGACGACATCCCTTAACAGTTGACATGCTACTCTAAATTTGGCTTCATTGAATATAGTTTATATAATCATTATTTTAGGTCAAATGAGTAGCATATTTCATATAGTAATTATTTTGTTAAAGAAAAGAATCATTAAGTTACTTATGAAAATTATCAAACTATTGGCCCTTCAGTTGAAGTTTTTTGAACCTACAAAATAATATAACATTGGTAATTTGATTAAAATTAAAACAAATAGTAAAGTAATAGTTACTTATGTTAACAGGTTGTTCATTAGGTCTTGTTACATTTCACTTTCTACTCTAAATTTGGCTTCATTGAATATAGTTTATATAATCAT
>JAOSBN010000005.1:23870288-23884846 GCA_027563595.1 Erythroxylum suave
TAAAATTATAAATAGTAAAATATTAAATTAAAATAAAGAAAATAAAAATTAGGAATAAACTATTTGATAAAGTATATGTTGGACTTGTTTTCTATTAGTTGAGATTATAATGGAAAATAATAATTATCATAAGGTTATTAATGAAAAGTAGAATTTTTACAACAGAATCACTTTTTTACCGTAACCCTCTTTCTACTTATCGATTTCTACGATATCACCGTACTTTCCTCCAACCTCCAATTATTGGCCACAAATTCAAACAAGTGACTGCGTTTGAAAACTACGGTGGGTAAATGCTTATCCCTGCCGCACCACAGATCTAACTGCAATCTTTAACTTCGAACACCCGGATTCTTCTACTTCAGTTAACATTAGCCTTTTACTTTGTATTTGCTTTTTCAAGCTTCTTTTTCACCTCCAGTTGAATTTTGTATGCCTTTTTTGCTAACCTTTTATCACTCGTATTGAAATTAGCACCTTTATGTAATTTAACAAGATTAAGAGTGTGATTATAATTCTTAGTATATATCATATAAAATGGAGAACGGCCAATGAAATGAAGGAAAACATTGTTATAATCAAATTTGGCTTCAGCAATGAGAAAATACCAATTCTTTAGCCTATCATGACATGTGCATCTCACCAAATTGCCCAGTATTCTATTTATCACTTTCCTTTGCCCATTAATTTGTAGATAAGTGGTGCTATTGTATTTGAGAGGAGAATCAAGCATACCCCATAAAATTCTTAAGAATTTGGTATCACGATCAGATGTAACAGATTTTGGAATGTCATGGAGTCTCACCACTTCTCTAAAGAATAGTTTTGTAATTGAGGTAGCATATGTCATCTTCTTACAAGGTAAAAAATGTGTCATGTTTGAAAACATGTCAATGTACCATAACAAAACATAATCCATTCATCTTTGTGTTCTTGGCAATCCCATGACAAAGTCTATAAAAATATCCTCCCAATTATTAATAACGGGTACTGACATATATAAACTAGCATTAAAACCAAGTCCTTTGTATTTGGTATCTCGAAATAATAAAAGCCATAACTAACCTCAATTTACCCCAAAAATGCCTTCTACGAAGCTGTTCAAGAGTTTTGTCCTTATTAAGTTGACAACGAATCCTCTACTATGAATATAATAATCCTGTTGTGATTTCCTAATGGAACATACTTTTCATATATCGTTGAGGTTAACATCATGTACATATAATTCTTTAAAATGACCAAACCCATTAAATTTTACACCTAAATTCTTAATCATAGCCATCCCTCTACTTAATGCATCAACTACCGTATTGCTTTTTCCCACCTTACAAATAAGTTTATAATAAAATTTATAAACAAAGGCTAACCATCTAAAATGTCCTTTAGTTATCAACCAGTTTTTTCTTCCTAATATTATTTCAAGGCTTGATAATCAGTATGGAGAAAAAATTCCTTCCCAATTAAATTACGTTCTCATATTTTCGAAGTCTTCACAATAGTATAGAATTCTTTGCTAGAAGTGCCTACTTTTGTCTATCATTACTCAAGTTTTTACTAAAGTAAGTTATTAACCTCTTTTCGTGGGATTAAATAGCCCCAATTTTAACTCCATTAGTATCACACTTCAGCTCAAGTAATTCGTGAAAATTAGGTAAAGTTAAAATAGGAGCAGTGCATAATTTTCTTTTAATAAGAGCAAAACTTTGTTATTGTTCCTCTTTTAATTTAAATTTATCTTTTTTCAAGCACTCAATTATCAAAGCCATAATGCTATTAAGTTTTTTTTGATAAATCTCCTATAGAATATTGTTGACCTATAAAAACTTTTCACATCCTCAACATTCATAGATGTAGGCCATTCGATAATAGCCTTTATTTATCTTCATCAACCCTAACACTATTTTTCTCACAATGTACCCAAGAAATAACAAAATTTTAACCATAAAAATGTAGTTTTATAAATTAGAATATAATTTATTATCATTTAATGCCTTAAATACCCTTCTAAGATACGCCACATGCTCATCAACATATTTTCTATAGATAAGGATGTCATTAAAATAAATCAAAACAAATTTACTTATAATAGGTTATGAAAGTATTTGGAGCATTGCTCAATCCAAATGACATACTAACTATTCATATAATTTGTCCTTTATATTGAATACATTTTTCTTTTCATCTACATGCCTTATCCTTATTTGGTGATAACTACAACTTCGATTTTAGAGAAAATAATTACCTCATTTAATTGATCTAACATATATTTAACCTTGGGATCTAAAATTTAGACCCAATAGTAATTTTGTCGATTGCCGTACTATCAATACACATCCTCCAACTACTATTTTTCTTTACCATAACCAAAACAGGAATAACATATGCACTCATACTCTTCCTAATATGAACCCTCTTGATTAATTCTTTTAATTTCTCCTTTAATATCTCGTTTTCTTTTAGACATATGTGGTAGTAAGTAAGGTTAAGTAAACTAGTCCCAGGAATAAGGTTACATGTGGCTTTAAATATCACGCATAGGAGGAAATTCCTTAAGTAAATCATTAGAAAATACATCTCTAAACTCTTGTAAGATATGTTAGAGTTATAAGGAAAACTTATCTTCCTTATTTTCTCTCACCTCTTCCCTTTTATAGTTAATAAATACACCTCTCCAATTTATTTTGTCACACTTATAATTTTTAAACTATTTTTTACTTGTAGTAAAGTCTTTTACTCAACCCATTGGTTTTCAAACTCTTTTTCCCATTTATGGGTACTAAGGTATATTTCACCCTTTGTTTCATAAATTGGTAAATATTTTCCTACGCAAATATATTGCATCAACATCCTATTGCCATGATATACCCAAAAGTATTTTTTTATGAATGCATATCAATAAAATCACAATAATGCTCATCATAATATTCACCAATCGAGAATGATGCCTTACAATGTTCATTGATTAAGATTTCTCCAACTTTGTTTATCAATCCAAAGATATAAGGTTAGAGATGTAGCTCGATAGTCAACTTTAATTTCTTCACCATTGCCTTACTGATAATATTATCTTGGCTACCCCCATCAATAATTAACTGATATAAGTTCTCTTATGCCATACACCTCATGTGAAAAACTTATGCCTTTGCGAATCATTTTACTCCTTATAGGATATCATCAACATCCTAATAACTCTACAAATAATCATTATTCTCTTTTGTTGCTCCTAATCATCTTCTTTAGGTCCGTATATTTCCTCCTCATTATTTTCATATTATTCTACCATATTTACTATCTTCCTCTTTATGTAGTTATTAGATTTATGACCTGGCTTATTACATCTATAACACTTAGGCGGGGTAGGTTTGACATAAGGATTGGTAAATTTTAGGGTTGTTTGAGGTACCTTGATTCAACTTCCATCATTAGTGTTTCTTTTCCCAATATTACCATATCTAGAGGTTGTATTTACTATCTCTTTTCCTTTATTAATAGAAGCCTTTTCGTTCCGATACCACTTGAAGCCCCTTGGCTTCTGATTAAACATGGATTCTACCATTATAGTTAAATTTCTAGCATTTGGAATTGTTAACACCTTCTAGATCCCAATCTTATCCCTTATACCTAGCTTCAATTGTCTCAAATACCTTGAAAATTATTGAGATTGGGTTGGATAATTGATTAAAAGTTTCCAACCTTAAAAACTATGTTGTATATTTATGAATACTCTTATTTCTTTAGTGGTATTGTTAGTAAGCATCAAAGATATATTGTTCATAATATGGTGGTAGAAATCTCTCATTTAATTGTTGTTTGATCCTCCTCCTTGAAGAAATGAGATTCCTACCCTCTCGTCTCCTATTCGTCTTCAACTGATCTCGCTATATTGACACTCTACCTTTTAACTTGTAAGCAATTGACCTAACTTTTCTCTTCTCATGAATCTTATTATAATCAAAGAAGCGTTCTACCTCTGCTAACTAACCAAAAAATGCCTCTATATCTAAATAACTACTAAATGATGTGATAACTACTGTTATTTTGCACTCATATTCTCCTCTACTATGTCTTCAATCAATAAGTTGTTTTTCATTACTAGAGCTATTCTTATAATCCTATGGTGCATAATTTTGAGTTAAGGGCATCTTATAGGGCCACCTTCCCTATCATCTTGATCTCTAACTCTCTTATTATTATCTCCTCATAACAACTTTTGTAATTGATCCTTTTATAAGTACCAACTGTGGTTCCATATTATTATTTATCTCCCTTTATTCTTTAATTACTCTCTAAACTTCGAGTAACCCACAAAATTCACTCATGATGTTATTGGCCATTATCAAAAGAAAAAACTTTGAGTTTTCAAAGCTTTGATACCACTTACTAACAATGAACAAAGTTTGAGTTTTCAAAGTTTTGATACCACCTAGCGTAATATGGAAGCAACCTACTATAGTCCAAAAAATAAAGAACACACCAAATCCAATCTAAAATTTGAAGAAGAACTAAAAAATATCAAATTTATTGATAAAAATAATGAAAATAAGTTATGCCATCTTACAACTATTTATAATGAATAGTAATACCCTAGCATGAAGTTTTCTTAAAAATAAAACTCTGAAATTTAAAATTTATTTAAAATACAACTAAATATAAAGTTTACTTGAAATAAAATTGTAATGACTTTGACCATAAATTCTTAATCATTTTTAACATAGTTTTGTATGTTTTGATGCCTTATCAATTTAGAAGTAACCATGGGTATACTTATTTCTCTCTCAAATCTTTTGCATACTTTTGTTGCATTTATTTCAATATGACAAAGTGTGAACTAGAACAAATTAAACTATGTTAAACTAGATTTTATTGTATTTCCAAATAACATTTCTCTAAAAGAATAACTTTCGTTTAAACTATTCTTTTTGTAAGTATAAAAGATAAATAATTTGAATTAGATTCAAACTAAGGTGCCTACTTAACCTGCCAACCTTATCCCTAAATGAATCGAAATGCACATATCTATTTGATCTAAATGATTTGTGAGAAAAGATTCATTCATATATTAATGCATCTCGTCCCATCAACTTTTATTATTTTAAACTGGGTCATTTTGGTATGTCTTAAAATGGAATTAAAGCTAACCCTAACAACTAGAGATGACTAGGTAAGAGTAAGGTTTAGGTATGATGATTATCTTACAATTAAGTTGTAAGCTTTTTAATATCATTGACTAATTCAAGCTTTGGTAACTTGTTCATTTACAGGGATATTTATCACATTTTAGTTAATGATAGTTTATTTGTACAGTTAGTTCCTAATGTTTACTTGTTAATGGCTTAATTTATGTTAAAGTTTTTAAGATTTTATTTTTTAGGGTTTTATTTATCCCAAAGTATGTGTCTTTTATTTGAAAGGCCTAAAAGTCTAATTTATAGACTTTTATTTCAATTTAAAGTTTGGTCGAGTGTTTTTTTTTCATCACTTCACTTATAATAAAAAAGAGTATCTCCTTTGTTAAATACTTTGGGTTGTTTTATTTCTTTTACACTTGGTATCATAGTTAGGTTATGAAAGAAGTATGTTATGAATGGATTTGTCAAGAGTTGAAAAACCCATCAAATTGAGAGAGATACATATAGTTTAAAGTCATATGGCAACCAACAACAATTCTCTAAGTGTCCCTCATTTTTATGGCATGAATTACTAGTTTTGGTCAATAAAGATTGGCCTTTATTCAAGTCTCAAGAGTTGCGAGACCTAGTGGAAAGTGGACATGCAACACTTGCAGATCCTGAACAAGTTCCAAGATTGACGTAGTGCAACATAATGAATTGAAGGAAAAGTAGAAGAAAGATGCTAAGGCTTTGTTCCTTATTCAATAAGAAGTGGAGGATGCCCTATTCTCATATATGATATGAGTAAAAACATCAAAGGAGGCATAAGATTTACTTTAAGAGCACGATCAAGGTTCAAGCAAGGTGGTTGTTGTAAAGTTGCAATCTTTTTATTGCGAATTTGAGACCTTATTATTGAAGCCCACCAATTCAATGCAATAGTTCTCCATAAAAATCTTTGCTCTTGTGAATCAAATTCGATCCCTTGGCAAGGATTTTCATGACCAAAACAGTGTTGAGAATGTTTTAAGAAGCCTTTCCCAAAAACATAATCATATTATTGTAACTATTGAAGAATCTAAGGATTTGTCTGACTACTTAATCGTAGAGATAATAGGCTCTCTTGATCTCATAAAGCTCATTTAAATAGGTTAGGCAGGACATATGTGGAGCAAGCTTTCTAAAGAAAGATTGATGAGAAAAATTTTGAAGCTTTAGGAAAAGGAAAAGGATCTATTGGTAATTGATGATGTGGAAGTTAAAGCATTGGGAGAGGTCGTGGTAGATCATATGACTCAAAGAGAAACCTGGATAATGTAAACTCTTTACCTATACGTTTTTATTGCAAAAAAAAAAAAAGAAATGCTGGTACAAAATGAAATATGACAATGATAAAAATGCAATTTATTTTTATAATTGCAAAAAATATGGCACTATCACAAAAATTGTTAAGTGAAAGATTAAGCAAATTTTTACAAAGAAATTGTTAATTATGTAGATAATTTGGTTTTATTTATTTATTTGGCTACTGGTGTTATTGTATCTTTTGAAGTTTGGTATATCTTATAGAGATAGATGAATTAGTGACATCAAAAGTGACTTTAAAAACAATAGTTCGGTTTAGGTACATGGTGTTGGCACGATTATGGTGGTTCGCAAAACTTGTAAGAAGTTCACTCAAAATGTAATATTTATTTCTAGTTTAGCTAATAACCTCTTGAGTTTAAGTCAATTAATGAAGAAAGGTTATTGTGTTATCTTTGACAATGATGAATGTTTGATATCCAATAAAAGGATCATGTATTTGGTGCATTCAATTAAAATGTCAGCAGACAAAATGCTTCCAATCATATTCTCAAAATTTGAGCTTAGTGGATTTTTGGCTTCAAACGAGGATTAAATGTTTTGGCATAAAAGGTCTGCTCATTTAAATATCAGTGGGTTGCAAATGAAGTAAACGCATAATATAGTGATAGATCTAATCAAGTTATAGGTCAATAATTCCAATTTATGTGAACCATGCGTTTTTGTTAAACATCATCGAGAAAATTTTCCATTGGACCAATTTTGGAGAGCCATTAAACCTCTGATGCTTGTCTATAGAGATATTTGTGGTTTAATATAAATCCCTTTATTAAAATAAAGTAATCATTGCCTAATCTTTGAAGAAGATTTTTCAAGAATGATATGGGTATATATTTTTTAAAAGGAAATGGTGAGGCTTTTGAATCTTTCACACAATTCAAGATTGCATAAAAAAGTAATATGGAAATCCATCCATAACTTTACATGATGAACGAAGGGTGAATTTACACCCTAAGAATTTAAATTATTTTGCAATTATTTTGACATTCAAAGAAACCTGATAATAAGCTACATATCATAGCAAAACAGTATGGCAAAGAAGAAGAAAAAAACAATCATTGAGGCAATCAAGAGTATATTGAGTGGCAAGTAGCTACCATCTTATTTTTGGGCTAAAGTGGTGTTTGTGACTATTTAAGTTCTTAATCAGTCAATAACATGAGCTCTTAAGGAAAAAACTCCTTATATAGCTTGGTTTGACAAGAAGCCAAATATAAATAATTTGAGGGTTTTTTAGTCCATTTGTTATGAAATTTCACAAGTGGAATAATCCTACATCGGAAAAATACATAAGATGAAGTGAGTTATATACAAAGATAGGACTTAAAACTCATTGCCTTAAGGTTTTGGGTTGAGATATAGTATCCTGATTGTACGTGGGCTCACTTGGATCTAGTATAATTTCTCCCTAAGCCCCCTCAAATTCCTTTATTGGTATCATAGCTAGGTTAACTAAGTTCGATGAATATAGATTTGTGGATTGGGTCAAATGAATAGGTGATTCATAGAGTGACTCAAATGGCTTCAAATGAGCTATGGGGGAGGAAGAGTTAGTTTAATATGGACGGATCCACTTGTGAGGGAGAGATGTTGGAAATTCATAAGTGGGGTAATCCTATATCGAAAATAGACATAAAGATGAAGTGTGTTATATACAAAGATAGAGCTCATAACCCATTGTCTTAAGGTTTTTGGTCGATATATGATGTCCTGATTATCACTTGAATTCGAACCAATGTCTCCCCAGGCACCCTCAAAACTCATCAATTTCCTATGGCCGTATTCCATCAAAGTAAGGAGGAAGCTTGATGAGAAAAATGTTAAGCATGTATTTGTTGGCTATAATAAGAAGACAAAAACTTTATAATCATATCACCAAAAAATTAATTATTAGTCATGATGTTATCTTTAGTGAAAAGCTTGGGATTGGGGAGGAGTTGTACGTGTTAAATAAGTTACAGATTTTGATGAAGAGTTTACTAGTTCACATCCGCGTAATTTTAGTTCTTATTCAATTACTCCTCTTATAGTTGACTCTGTCACTGATTCTCCTTCAAGAAGAGTAAGCAATTTGTCATATATTTATTCATCTTATGATTTTTCTTGTTTACTGTAGCACCTACTTTATTTTGATGATGCAATTACTAAAAAAAGAATGGATTAGAGTAATGGAGAAGGAAGTGGTAGCCACTGGAAAAAAAAAAAAACTAGACCTAGACCTTAGAAAATTTCTTGTTAGAAAAGCAGCAATAGGTCTCAAATAGATTTTTAAGTAAAAATTTAATCTAGATGATTCCTTGAAGAAGAATAACGCTCAAGTTGTTGTAGAAGGTTATGCCTAAGGTACTAAATTTTCATAAAACTTTGCTCTAGTAGCATATTTAGATACTATTAGATAAATCGTAGTAGTGGCTACACCTAGTGGTTAGCCTATTTTTCAATTAGATGTGAAGTATGTGTTTCTTGATGGTGACTTAGTTGAAGATTTATACGATGAACAACCAAAATGTTTTGAGGTAAAAGGTGCTAAACAAAAAGTGTATCAATTGCATAAAGCACTCTACAAGCTTAATCAAGCACCCCACGCTTAATTAAGTAAGACTGATTCCTATTTTGCTGAAAATAATTTGTTGACAATTGATAGTAAAACTACTTTGTAAGTGAAAAGTTATAGAAGTAATTTTCTAGTGGTAGTTTCTACGTGGATGATATAATTTACATAAAAAATTTCTATTGGGTTGATAAAAGCATTTAAAGAGTCTACGATAAAAGCTTTTGATATGATTGATTTGAGATTATTGCAATATTTTTATTTGAAGTTGTTTAAGATATAGGTAAGATCTGTCTTTATCAAAGGAAATATGTAACAGATCTCTTGAAGATGTTTGGTACGTTTGATCGTAATGTTGTCAAGACTCTTGTAAGTGTAAATAATTATGTCTTTTGAAGATGGAGCTGAGAAGTATTTTAGAGATCTGGTGGGAGGCTTAATATATTTCACACACTCTCGGACAAACCTAATGTTTGTGGTAAGTTCTATTTCTTGCTTTACACATAATCCAAGTAAACAACGCCTTGGAGCTGGAGCTGCTAAAATAATTTTGAGATATTTTCGACGCAAATTTTAAATTATGGGATTAGGTATACAAAACATGAAGGAAGTGAACTTGTGGATTTCACTGATAGCAATCGGGTTAGGTGCGTAGATGATAGAAGAAGTACGATAGGTTGCATGTTATATCTTAGTGGAGGAGCCATTTTGTGGGTATCGAAAAAAGCAACGTATCATTGCATTATGTAGCATTGAAGTTGAAATGTTGAATACATAGATACATCAACAATGACTTGTCAAGCAGTCTGGATGGTAAGGCTTTTATAAGATTTAAACTTAGAATAGCCTTTCGAAGTCTCCAGAGATATGAACCAAATTAGGGAGTCCAATCCCCTGGACCACGCCGAGAGTCATACCTCACCTAGTCTGCTCAGCAGGTAAAAATCTGATCGCCTTTTGATTGAGCAGTTTTCTGGATTTGGATCATAGTCCTCTTATCCTTTCTGATAAGTTAGGCAATCCGCAGGGACAAGTGAAAATATTGTGAATACACAAGTGTGTAGAAGTTTAAGAGGGATCATGAAAGGATCGTATCCTCCAAAGAAGTAATCAGAACCCCTCCATGCATAGCTCGATTCTTCTTCAGATAATAGAATTTCTTTACTCTGATTGTTGCTGGTCGAGTGCTCTTTCTTTCAGAATCAAAATATGCTTTTAGTTGATTCTCTGCGAGGCTACTATATTAGCACAAACTGTGTCTAATCCCTGGAGATAGAGTAATTTTTTCCTAATTTCAGAAATCGGAGAAAACAGTAAGATTTTATTTATCAATAAAATACGTGTCCCCTATTCAAAAAATCCACAATTCTACTTGTGTTTAGTATGAAAGATAGGCAGGGTGTTTTCTTGAGACGGAGATACTCTGTTTTCACTTAGCGTACTATTTCTATTCCCAAGTGATCTTAGCCATTCAATTTTTGTAAATTTTATTTATTGTACGGATAAATTTTTGATGAAATAGGTTGTGTTTGAATTTACGATTTGATGCAGATAAGTATTTATCTACCGTAGTTTTCAAACGTAGTCACATATTTAGATCTGCAAGTGAACAATAAAAGGTTGAAGAAAACTGTAGTGTCACCGTAGAAATTGATAAGCAGAAAAAAAGTTGCGGTAGGAAAGTGTTTCTACGGTAGAAAATCTACTTTCCATTAATAATCTTATGATAATTATTATTTTCCATTATATCTACCGTCTTATTTATAATTTCAATTTATATGATTAATAATATATTTTTATAAAATATTTTATTTACTAAATTTATTTTATTTATATTTTCTTATTTTAAGTTAATATTTTCTTACTTATAATTTTAAAATTATTTGACTAATAATATTTTTATGAAATATTTTATTTACTAAATTTATTTTATTTATATTTTCTTATTTTAATTTAATATTTTATTATTTATAATTTTAATTTTATATGACTAATAATATATTTTTAATTATTTACACAACAATTAATAGTTTATTAAATCAATAAGCTTTTTAGTCATTTTATCTCTTTTCAGTAACTGCAGCTGCACTTATCGAACATTTATTTTTACATTTCAGCGATTATTATTTCAGGTTGATTTAAACATATTATTAACGGTTACCGTTATTCCAAACCAAGCCACATAGTAGGAATAGAGTAATGTAAATCGACGACATGGTCTAGTTTTTTCGAACAGCTTGCTTCATTCCACCGTGTTTCAGTTGGCGATATTAAATGATGACGTACTCTTAATTCCTTAGCCATGCACCTTACCCTGTGTTCTCTTTTCTGATAGGATGATAAAAACAGTTAATCAACTCATCAACAGTTCAGATTCAGGTAACGCAAGCTATTGGAAAGTATTTTGTAATTATCTTTTCCTTTATGTAGTTTATCATCATAATAGTTACCATGTATAGATAAATCTTTACCATTTATTAGATAGATTTTTAGCCGTTAGTTAAGCAGAATTTGTGCTGTAATCTTGTTATATATTTGCATCAGCCGAGATCAATGAAATACAATTCACTGCCAATTCTTCTCCATAGTTTTTATGGTATCAGAGCCACCTTCTATCGTCACAAATCTGCTGCCATTCAAACATGTCAGACAACACAGAAACCTCCAAAAATACTAAAGTTGTTGTTACAGATCCTTCACACCCATACCATGTTCACCATTCTGATCAACCAGGCCATTTACTAGTGCCAATCAAATTAAACGGCCCTAATTACCAATCCTGGCGAACCTCTATGATTCATGCGCTCACCGCAAAGAAGAAACTGGGCTTTGTTGATGGATCGATTGAGGCTCCTTCATCTGAAACAAATCCAACCGAATATGATATGTGGTCACAGTGTAATAGCATGGTCCTCTCCTGGTTGACACACTCAGTTGAGCCAGATATTGCTGCAGGTATTGTACACGCCACCACCGCACGTCAGATTTGGGGAGATCTCCAGGATCAGTTTTCACAAAAAAATGTTTCTGCCATATTCCAAATCCAAAAATCCATTGCCACTACTACGCAGGGTGCCATGACCGTTGCTGCATACTACATCAAAATTAAAAGCCTTTGGGATGAACTAGAAGTGTACCGCACTCCCACTGCTTGCAACCGGACAAAAGAACATCAAATCGAAAAAGAGGAAGATCGCTTGATGCAATTTCTTATGGGGCTCAATGAGTCGTATAAGACGGTAAGATCTAATATTTTGATGATGTCTCCTCTTCCTAACGTTCGCCAGGCATATTCCATTATTATACAGGAGGAGACACAACAACAAATGCTGTTAACCAATGGTGAAAACTTTTCCATAGCAGCAGCAGCCCCGAACCGATCCTCTAATTGGAAACCTTCCAAAGGAAAAGTTTGTGATCATTGTAACAGGCCAGGGCACACCATCGATGAATGTCGCACTCTTAAATATCATTGCAATTTTTGTGAAAAAAATGGACACACTGAGGATCGTTGCAGGTTGAAAAATGGAAAGGGTTCCCAGTCAGCAGGAAACCGCAGCGGCAGTCGACAAAATTCCGCCTCTGCAAACACGATGGATTCCACTGGTCCGATCGACAATCCCTTGCAGAATTTTTCACAGGAACAGCTACAACAGTTGGCACGCGCACTGTCTTCCGTTGGACATAACAAATTGGCATCTGGTACTGGTGATGCCTATGCCAATGCCGCAGGTTTAATTCCTTTTCATAATGTTTATTCTAGTTCGACTGCCACGCCATGGATATTAGACAGTGGCGCCACAGATCACATTATTTCTAACCCTTCACTTTTTTCACACACTGCACACCCACAAATTCCTCTTGTTAATTTACCTACCGGCGCTACGACCAACATTACGCACACAGGCACCGTTCCTTTCAGTTCTAACCTTACATTAGATAACGTATTATGTGTGCCTTCTTTCAATCTCAATCTTATGTCTGTCAGTAAACTCACTAATGCCCTTAATTGTTGTGTCATTCTCTTTCCCGACTTCTGTGTTTTGCAGGACCTGGATTCGGGGAAGATGATTGGCTCGGGTAAACAGAATGGAGGGCTCTACTACATGCAGTCCACTCCAATTCAACCATCAGCCAGTTATCATGCTTCTATCACGTCCAATTTGTGGCATTTGAGACTTGGTCACCCGTCTCATAGTCGTCTTCAAACAATTTTTCCTTCATTGAATATTAATAAGAAAGATGCCCTTTCACATAAGTGTACTGTGTGTCCACTAGCAAAGCAAACACGCTTGCCCTTTCCCAAAAGTTCAATAACCACTCATAATCCTTTTGATCTTTTACACTGTGATGTTTGGGGTCCTCACAAAGTTCCAACTCATTCAGGAGCTCGATTCTTTTTAACCATTGTTGACGATTACACTCGGTGCACTTGGGCTTTCCTCATGAAAAATAAATCAGAAACTTCTTCATTGATTGAAAAATTCGTGGATTTTGTTCAAACCCAATTCCAAACGGGGGTTAAGGTCATCCGTGCCGACAATGGCACTGAATTGTCACCATTAAATCCTTTTTTAACTTCTCGTGGTATAGAATTTCAACACACTTGTGCCTATACTCCGCAGCAGAATGACGTAGTCGAGCGTAAACACTGTCATATCCTCAATGTTGCACGGTCTCTCCTTTTTCAATCACATATGCCACTACAATTTTGGGGGGAATGTGTGCTTACGGCGGTTTACATAATCAACAGGATTCCAACTCCTCTTCTTTCAAACAAATCACCCTTTGAAATGCTATATCACAAAGCTCCACAACTTCAACACTTAAGAGTTTTTGGGTGTGAATGTTACTCCACTGTCGTCCAACCAAAGCAGAAATTTTCTCCCCGAGCTACCCGATGCATCTTTGTCGGATACCCAAACAACCAAAAAGGATATCGACTTTATGATCTTGTGACCAAAACCTTCTTTGTCAGCCTCGATGTGGTTTTCCACGAACTTCAACCACACTCACCACCTTCCTCTACCATGCTGCCAAACCTTGCCTTTGATGCACAGTCCCTTTCCCCGCTGCTTGCCTCGCCCCCTTCTCCTTCCACTCCGGAACCACCTGCAAATATCGATATTGGACCCCCCTCTCCAGCAACTCCCACATCTCCTTCTCCCTCTCCAGTAGGGATGGCAATGGGCCAGGTCGGGCCTGGGCCGACAATGGCCCGGCCCAGCCCATTGAAATAATGCGGGCCGAAATGGCCCGTGGGTCGTTTCCGGCCCAGCGAAGGGCGGCCCGCAGTGAGGCCCATGGCTTAGCCCGTCTAGCCCACCCGGGCCACGGGCAGCCCGCGGGCCATTTTTGGCCCGTCATAATAATAAATTTTTTAATTTAAAAAATTATTATTTTATTTTTAAAATTAATAAATTATAAACGTTTTATTTTATTTTTCATATTTATAACATATGTATATTATGCATATATGTATTTATATTAATCTTAAAATGAAATAATCACTTTACTAATTATAACAACAT
>JAOSBN010000005.1:23888702-23899548 GCA_027563595.1 Erythroxylum suave
TTAAAATTATAAACTACATTAATTACAAATTTTTAACTTACTTAAATTATTTATTAATTATTTTAATAAATAATTAATTTTTTGTGGTGGGTAGGCCATGGGCCATGGGCTCACGAGCCACGGGCCGGCGGGCCGATCAAACCGAGCCAAATATCGTTGACCGGCCCATGTGCCGGGCCGAGTCGGGCGGGTCGGGCCCAATTTGACAAGCCTAAAGAGAGCACATCCAATCTTGATCTAGCAAAACACGAATGTCACTAACAAGACCAAAACATAGATGAACATTAGGGCATGATCCCAAGATAAACTTGAGGACATCTAAAGAATTTGACTATACTAACACCTTTGCATAACATGGCCCAGGTCAAGGTCAAGCCATATTGAATAGCTTGAAATTCAGCAACCAAATTGGTGCAGTGCCCAAGAAAACCTGAAAAACCCACAACCCCGTGAGCATTCTCGTCTCACAAAAGACCTCTATAGCCAACATTGTCCGAATTGCCAAGAGAACTGCCATCCACATTAAACTTCACAAAATGAGGCAGAGGAGCACTCCACGAGATCCATCTATTTGTTGCGGGGGAATGTTGGGGAGATAGCGAAGTAAGGGCTAGCATACAATCTCTCAAGAGATTTGACATACCATCTATATTGCATAATAGCTGGCATCGTCACTATTTGAATAATCTCTTTATTTCTAACACACCAAATCACCCACGCACTAACCAAAAACTAGATAACATGCTCAGGCACAAGCTTAGAATCCAAGACATACTTATTAATTCATTCATTAATGGTGAGAGTAAAAAATGTTTCCATAATGTCATCAATCATAATGCGCCAAACTTGAGAAGCCCATATGCAGTCACGAAGAGCATGAATGATCAATTCCTGTCTCCTGCCATAACGCAAACAGAGAGGGGAAATGCTCGTGCCATGGTTATAGTGAAGAAGATTAGTTGGGAGGCGTTGCCAACGAATCTGCCACAAGAGAAAAACTTCTAGGGCACCTTAAGCTGCCAAATATGCATCCATTTTTTGGAAAGGTCAGGTGGAAAAGGTAACCGAGTAATGAAGTCATACTTCATATTAGCTTATCATTTATGAGCAGCGTATGAGGCATAGGAATAGCCATAATTTTATTTCTTACATCCCACGGTATCATGGAATGGATTGCACTAAAATCCCACTCATTATGAGTCAAAATTAAATCCTTCATCCTAAGGTGCCAATCTCTATCATCAATCATTCGAACTTGCTGAATAAGAGGAGAAACATCAACCCATTTGTCATACCAAACCGAAAACTCCTACCCATTGCCTAAATGCCAACAGAACCCATCCTTCAAGTAAGGGATTGTATGTTGGATAGCCTTCCAGTAAGGAGAAGGATTAGACACCTTGCGGACCTCCAAAACCTAAGAATAGCGCACGTATTTTCCAAGCAGGGCATGAATAAAAGGCTTGGGTTCCTTTATAATGAGAGACCAAAGAGCTTTGCCAAGCAGAGCAATATTATTATCACGTGCCATGCTTCCCAATTCAACAAATGAATGCCACTGCCATGTTCCCTTGATTGCCATAGAAAACTTCTACAAGTTTTATCAATGATGAAATAGACCCCATTTAGTACCCAGCAAGTTTGCATGGGATAAAGGGGTATAGCCAAAATAGTAGACTGCACAAGAGTAAGTCGTCCTGCCTTGTTCAATAATATAGACTTCCATCCTTGAATCCGAGACTGAATTTTATCCAGAACCTTCTTAGAGTCCTGTTTCTTATTAATACCATGTAGCAGGAAACCAAGATAATTTCCCAAATCTGACATAAAGTGGAGGCAAAGACGATGTCGTAATACTTCCTTGTGTGAGCGAGGTAAGCTAGGAGAGATAAAAGTTTTAGACTTTCGCTCATTAATGATCATGCCCGAGCTGGAGCAAAATTGTCTCATGAGGGCTAAGGCAACACAACAATCCTGCACAGAAGCTTGAGAGAATAATAAGACATCATCGGCAACTAATAGATGAGAAATTGTAGGACTACGGGGAGAAATCTTGATTGGTCTCCATTGATGACAATCCACTTTGGGAGAGATAAGGAGGGACAACTTTCCATACATAACACAAACAAGTAAGGAGAGAAAGGATCCCCTTTGATGAAGACCCCAGGAGGGAGCAAAAGCTAGGAGACGAGATCCATTCAACAAGATTGAAAGGCGTAAGCTAGTAACACATGACTTCATAAGCTAAGTAATTAAAAGGGGAAAACCAAAATCTTCCATCGTTTGCTCCAAGAAACACCAATCTACCTTGTCATAAGCTTTGGCCAGATCAATTTTCATCGCAAGGCATCCTGCTTACATTTAGTTCACTGAATAGAATGGTCCACTTCTTTAGCAAGAAGAATGTGATCTGCAACTACTCTTCTCGGAATAAAAGCACCTTGCATTGGACTAATAATTGAATCCAATAGAGGCTGAATTCGCTGAACAAGGACTTTAGTAAAGATCTTATAGCAAACATTACATAAACTAATTGGATGAAACTGAGCCATAGAAATAGGATGATCCTCTTTGGGAATAAGAGAGATTAAAGTGTCCATGATATTTTCCGGGCATAATCCTGAACAAAAAGCTTGCTTCACCATATGAAAAACGTCATCCCCAACAATAGAACAATACTTCTTATAAAAAACCAGTTGGAATCCATCAGGTCTCGGGGCCTTATAAGAACTCATGGATTGGATAGCTGCAAAGACTTCCTCTTTAGAAATAGGATTTAAAAGTACCTAACTATCTTCCTGAGAAAGTATGGGATGATTTGAAATCGGAGGGAATAGCATAGTAATATCATCAATGATACAAAACAAAGACTGGAAAAAATTCAAAACCTCCGTCTGGATTTCTTGTCGTTTAGCACTCCATTTTCCATTAGAGAGGCGAAGGCGTTCAATTTTATTGCGATTATGATGACAAATATTCATTGCATGGAAGAACTTTGTATTTCTGTCTCCATCATACAACCACTGAACTCAGGACTTTTGATACCAAAAAACTTCCTCCTGCCTCAAGATAATAGTATACTCCTGGATCAATTCTTGCTCAAGCTTGTTTAGAAAAGTCGATGGTCGGTGAGATAGATATTATTGTACTCCCTTCAAACGAGCTAGAAGTCATCGTTTTCGATGGAAAATATTACCAAAGACTTTGACATTAAATTTCAAAGCGACTTCCTAAACATTGCTGAGTGCCTTAGCAATGGAACCATGATTCACCTGCCAAGCTCTCTCTATCACCGAATAGAAATCATCATGTAATGTCCAAGCATCCTGAAAACAAAATGGCCTAGTATCAACCGGTGGAACAAATCCATGCAATCTTAGCAGAATAGGATTATGATCATAATGAGTGCAAGGTAGATGATGGACGGATGCTTCGGAGAAAAGAAGACACCAATCAGCATTACATAGAGCCCTATCCAACCGAATAAGCGTAGTGATGAAGCCACTTCGTTTTTGGTAGTAAGTGAAAGGAGTGCCTTGGAATCCTAAATCTAATAGCCCACATTGATCCCACTGCTCTCAAAATTTAGCTGCCCTGTTCAAGCAATAAACTCCTCCTTTCTTTCATTAGAACATGCATAATCATTAAAATCACCTATAAGTAGCCATGGATGATCAATTAGCATAGATAACCTTTCAATCTCCTTCCAAAAAGTCACTCTTCTTGAGGCTTGTGGGCTAGCATAAATTGCCGTTAAAAACCAAACATTCTAGTGGTCATCAGACACAAAAAAATCGATGAAGTGTCGGTGCCATACAAGAACTTGAAGCTGCTACAACGTGGCTCCTTTCAATAGACACCATATCCCCTCCAAAAATCCTATCACCTCGACACGAACAATATTATCAAGGCCTAAAGAATAAGAAATCTTATTTACCTTAGCTCTCGAAATATGAGGTTCGACTATGTTCAAAATGCCTGGTTTGTGCAAACAAACAAACTCCTTTACACAACACACGAAGTCAGGGTTTAATACCTCCTGCAATTCCACACAATTACGTTCATCATTAAATTATATGAGTCAGATGTTAAACACCACCATTCAAGCAAAAGTTCTTGGAACAACCTCCACATCACCAATACTGGGTGGTGAAAGAAGAGCAATATTATCAGTACTATTCATCAGTTGGGCAGAACCAGTTATGACAAGAGGCGAGTGTTGCTGTCCCTTCACTTGGCCTGGGTCTGGTGGCTCATCACTACGGAAAATTTGCACTTGTTTTGGGTTAGCACCCTCATGCAAAACTGTCGTGGACTTAGGATTGCTATGAAAACCTTGCCGAAAATGGGAAGTAGCAAGTTACACCAAGCTTACGTCGTTGGCATTGTGTAGCGGAAGAGCCAGATCATTAGCTCTTAAAGAAGACTCAATAGGAAGGCCTCTATGCAACTGACCATAATTTTCCTCAGGCCTAGCCTCCTTAACAGTTGGGACGTCCCTTCAGATTTCCAGGGTAGAATTTAAAGGAGTATTGACATGATATGGGCCATGTTGGTTACTTGTCTGTTTGGCAAAGGAATCGGTAGGCCGCCCACTCCTTTTCATACCAATGGTAAAGCCCACTTCAAAATTAAAAATAGGTTGTTTGTCAGCGTTGTGCCCAGCCTCAGCGAAAGCTTCAAGCTCCACATCATTCTCAGCATCAAATGATGGACCATATCGGTTTGCATCAAGGTAATGATATCTCGGGTGTCTATCTGTTTGATTATCTCTAGTCGGTCTACTTGATTGTTTCTCAACAACCATCCAGGCCCTAAAATCAGGATTCTTTGCACGATTTGTGCTATCAACATTAATGCTAGGATGTGGGAGATTTGGTCGAGCATCCATCTCTGCCACTATAGTTTCCTCCTCATGTCGATCGCCATGGACAAGATCCTCCTCCACCACTATAGTACTTGAGCAAAGGTTATCACAATGTCCGTATTTTCCATACTTAAAGTATGGAGTTCCTCGTATTCAACATTGTATGTGTGGCCATCAATTTCTATTTGTCCTACTAACGGTTTGTTTAGTTCAATCTCCACATAGATCCTAGCAAAATGACCTCGATTTGCTAAAATCATATTCTTATCCACCTTAATAGGACGACCAACTCCCGATGCTAAGGCAAGTAACAAATCTTCATCATAGTATTGCACAAAAACATCAGGAAATCTCACCCAAGCCATTGTATAATCCATCGTAGCAAATGCAGCATTAAATCCTGGGGTCCAAGGTCGAACAATAAGATAGTGATAAAAAATAATCCAAGGACCACCCCCTAAAACAGCATCAAAGTCATAACGTAAATCAAACTTGACTAAAAAATAATCAAGCCCTAGATCAAGCCAATCAAATCCACTAATGAGTGACCATAGTCGTTCAATCTTAGAGTATTGCACTTTGAAGGTAATAGATCGGCTAAGAAGTTTAACTACAACTGATTGCCTTCATGGCGTCTCCAACTTCTCCATATACCTAGGATCAATCTGAAATGCAAGGAGAAGTGGATTACCATGCTTGAAACCTTTTTTAACAATTCACTCTGCAAGGAGATCAATTGGAACTCTCTCTTTGGCAACATATGCTTATTTCTTCGCCTTCTCCCTACAAAGAACTTTATCTTTCCACGACATCATATTGTTTGAATGCAGCCCATTCCGTAGCATGGTAGGATCTATAGGGTGACTAGGAGGATAGTGGGCAGGGACTTTATCTGGCGACTTTGTCTTTTTTGCTGGTCTTGGATCGTTTAGTGATATGCCTTTACGAGAGAGAGATGTCATCGCCCGTCTTATTGTGTTCTAGAGATCAACGTCTAAACAACATTGGATTTAGACGTTGCTAATCTATTCACAGACAGCGACAAGAGCGGCCGCTTGATACGGATGTGGTTGATATTTTGGATGAGTAGCAAGGTGGTAGACGTGCAGACATGATCGTCGTCCGTGGGTACGCCTGGAAGACTTTTTTCGCTACTGATATGTGTTCTGCGTGGAGAGTTATGTATATCTTTTACTTTTAGTCGTAAGTGTTTTATTTATTTTATTTACTACATTGACTTTGTATTAGTCAGACTCTATTTAAAGGTTTTGTACTCTTTTTGGAAGAATTATCGTAATAAAAAAATTATCATCGTCCTCCCCTAATTATCTAAAGCTCTGAACCCTAATTCTCCCTCGACACCCATGCCTCTAGCTGTCATTCTATTCACTTACTGGAGTTCGCAACAACTCGAACTGTTGCAGTTGATATCAATCGGTATCACTGCTGCTACTATTGCTTGGGTTAAATGTGATAAAAAAGAATATCCTAATGTAGGCAATAAAGACACTTTCAAGCAATTACGAAGAAAGAAAAAACTGACACATATTTCCGGCCATGTGTATCTCTTTATGGCATGAAAGGTCTCAACATAAAAATTTATTCACATCTAGGATTTTAAGTCAATAGTATTCGATCATCTTTTAATGGTACTCAACAATCTTTTTAATGCACAAAGATTAAAGCTTGAGGAGATAATAAAGCATGTCGAAGTGACAATAAAAGCTTCAATTAGCAACTCCAATCCTCTGTTCAAATATTGACCGACTCAAATTTGCAAAAGAGATCAACTATTTTAGAAGTCGAAGAAGCTATATAATTTTGGTGATGCATCACGAAGGAAATATCACTTTGTAAGGGCAGGAGAGCTCGATCTTCATTATTTCATCTTACTTTGGGTCTTTGGGAAAATGCAATTTGATCAGTGCAGGAAGCTCAACCAGGTCAACTTGAGACTTGCCCAATAGGATACTTTTCAACTTTTCGTCGCATCGAACCATATTCTTGTTATTTGGATCCTACATAACGTTGAAGCACAAATTAAGTGGTAACTAGTAAATGAAAAAATGAGCCATGTGATCTGCATGACTAGAAGGATGCAGAGTGAATTTTCCAAATGGGGCTGCATTTCCTTCTCAAGATCTGGTACTTCCCACAATTTGGGTCCATCAAATTGAGATATTTAGATACTAAAACAGTTTTTGGCAACAATTAACTACTAAAAAGCATCAGCTTCGACTAAATCATGACCATAGTGGTGTTTCACATACCAGAAATCTCAATGACAAGCCTAAAAATGTTAATTTTCATGAAGCTCTAATGGTTTTATGTCACAAGACATGGCATGGAATATGTCGAAATTCCCCGCAATTAATAGGAAGAATTTCAGATGCAACATATATTTGCAAGTAAGGTTGACGTGTAGATTCACACATAGAGTTGAATAGACTAAGAACCTGGAGATTGTGGGTCTTGATGTAGGACCAAACCCTCAGAAAACAACCCAAACGAGAAATCTGGGATTGACCCACAAATTCTCTGAGTGTTGAAGGAAGATTAACAAGATCAATTAAATTAGCAAGCTTCTTGGGATTATCAGACATGGCCTGCTTCATCTTCTGTGGAAGCATTTTCTTCAACCTCTTTCGAGTTTAGTCTCTGCAGTTCAAAACCCATATAAGTACTTCACCTAACTGTTTAAAATCACAGCTCAAGGTACTTCACCTAACTGTTTAAAATCACAGCTCAAGATAATCTATCTTCTCGAACGTCGAAGCACCTGAAATAGAACCAACAAGTATACTGTGTGTATAAAGGCTAAAGCAACAGAAAATGCTGAAGTCAAGAAAGCTCAGTTCTTTAACTTGATTAAAGGAAAGCACTTATGAACATTTTCTTTTCCTGAAAGTTGCTTTCAAAGAAGCAAAGAATCAAACAAGTGGCGGGCGTTACTTGTTTCCTTTCTCGTCTAGATCTTCTAAGGCTCACAATAAGACGGGAATTTCTTAAAAAAGCTAGGACCTTGCAAGCAATCCTAATTGCACCCAAGATATATGATTTTAGAGAAGTGAATTTAATCCTCAGTAATCGAATTAAAATCTTTTGCACGAAATGGTATAGCATGTCCTCTCTGGGCCATGTGGACGGAGCCCAAATCCAAGGACTTAAGCCTATTTTTTGTGATTAACCTAATAACCTTGTCCTATTTAAAATTAAAAAGTGAATAAATAAAAATCTTACCAATTATTTATATATTAAATAATTAAGTCAAGAATCTAAAAGATTTTGTAAAAAATTTCATTACCGTCAAATGTCGCTTACCCTAGTTACAAATGACAATATTTTCAAGAATCATAACATGAAGCAAAATATTTATTTTAATTAATTATGAAAGAAATTTAAAAAAATTGCAAGTTTGCTTTGCCTTTGTATATGAAATAATATCAATAGCTTAACAGTAAGTCATATATTTCTTTTCTTCTTTAGAGATGCTCTTTCAAATTTCTTTCTTTATATCCTTTTCCGTGATTTTTGATCATCCTACGTTAGTTTATAGTTGGATTGTATGTTGTGGATATTCGAGACAATAACTGAAGTCATGGAAAGGAAAAAAATGGAGAAAGTGTGGCTGAAAGATGAGAAAGAAGAGGAGATAGGAGAAGAGGAGGGGGTGAAGAAGATAACCTATTGGGAAATTTAAGTTGCATGAAGGTTCGGTAGTACCAGGACCATAGGTGGAGCAGCTGTATAGCCTATTGCATCATCTGAAAAAATAACATCATTTGTGGTGGCACTAGGACCTCTCCTCCTACTCGATCCGTTCGAGCATCCCTTTGATTTGGTACATCTGGAATACAAATCAAACTTCCCAATTCCCTAGCGACTATAGCCCAGTGTTATCATCTCCTGAAACCATCCTAGACAAGATAAGAACACATTATTAGTTTTTTTTCACTCAATACATCCATAGAAATATAAATCTGCTCGGATATCACCTACTGTGATGCTCCTAAAAAATTTTATACGACAATCATCCAAATCATTGCCAATGCATAATATTAATTACTAAAATCATCATTAGCTCCAAAAGAGAAATGTCTTCTGTTTTTGGTAAATAAAGAGAAATGTCACAACTACTCAAGCTATCACATAAAAAAAAACATTCATACATCTTTACTCAAGTAATCTATTGGCCCCACCTAATCTCCACTCTATTACACACATACATTGGGGTTATCGACCATCATTTGATCTCCTAAGAAAATAGTGGTAAGGGACGAGTTGCCTACTCAATAAAGGTAACTAACTTTATCCTTAAAATCAAATAACTTAATATATGATTAAAACATTCATATAATCTGAAGACATACAAATATTAATTTATAACTGTCATTTATTCTTTATCCCATAATTAACTGAATTACCTAGGCCTTACTTAACCTAGTAGGCTTACATCCAATGGTCTATTGGCTCATCTCCACTCATCATAAATACTCATTAAATTGAAATGTAATTAGATGTATAAATATTAGCAAAAGGTATATCAATTTTTACATCAATTTTGAATCTCACTTGGTATCCTGATACTACTCCATTACCTAGCCATCGGCATAGGATATCTTTAAAACTAAGGATATCCTGATATCACTCTACTGCCTAGCCATCGATACAAGACATCCTTAAAACTCAAGATGCCCCGATACCTGCTTCACGGACAATACCTTGTCATCACTCACTCATATCGACATAACCTATCAATCTAAGACCATCGAATGTAGTCTATACTAGGCAAGCCACAGATTCTTGATTTTCACCATTTATTTACAACCTATTGTCAGTCAGTCTCTATTTAATAACACAATTTCACCGAATTAACAATCCATATGCCTCAATAGACGTAACAAAACATAAACATGAAACTCATTGTACTTTGTTAATTATTAGTGAAATAAAATAAACATAATTCATGTATGTAATTATTAATCATTAATTTATTTAATAACTAATTCAAAAGTATGATTCACTATAAAATAATTCATTAATAAAAAAATACTATCAAAGAATACAATTAAGGTTATCCTTGTAGGTCATCTGGAAACTGCCTCTCTACTTGTTAAGGATAAGGTTGTGTACTACTATACCTCTCCAGACCTCGCACCTCAGCGAGATTTATATTGAGTGTTATTATTGTTGTTGTAGTAGTAGTATAAAGTTATCCTTACCTTGATTTCAGACTCAACTAATGAATAGTCCAATTTACTCTTTAAACAAACCTTTAGACCTAGACATTATGAAAATTCTATCAGACTAATTTACAAAAAATTTGAACTCAAATGCACTTAATAATACAATGTTATTCCCTTTTCTACTTTATTCTTAATTATAAAAATAATATCCTTACTAACCTAATCACTATGATTACTAAATTATCCTTAACTAATTAAAAGTCCTATTTTACCCTCATTTATTTCAATTAATATCAAAATGCCCTTCTTGGAAGTAAAATCCAGATTTATCCTTCTCTATTTGCATTTCTTATTTTTCCCCTTCATGCAACTTAAATTCTCTAAAAAGGTCATCTTCCTCAACCTTTCCTCTCCTTTTCTTTCTCATTTTTCAGCCACATTGTCTCCTTTTTTTTTTTTCCCTTTGCATGATTTCAATTATTTTCTCAAATAACCACAACATGTAATCTAAGTATAAACTAGTGTTGGATGATCAAAAATCACAAGAAAGACATAAAATAGTAGTTAAAATTTTACCTACATTTAAAGAGATTTTGGGGTTGTTAACCTCCACATCTTCCTCCCAAATTTATGCAAAACAAGCCTAAAGAGGGAGCCTATAAGAGAAGTGATGTTGGGTCCCGAAATTTTTTTTTATTTATTTACTTTTTATTTATTTATTCGAATTAATTATTTATTGACTTATGGATTTATTCGTTAATTATTTTATTTTGCCTTAATTGATTTAATTATG
>JAOSBN010000005.1:23914877-23933495 GCA_027563595.1 Erythroxylum suave
AATTTTATTTAGTTAATATAATTATCATCTATTTCTTTTATTTGATATTATCCATTAATTATTTTATTAATAGTTAAATTTTTTTATTAAATTATTTTTTAATAATTTAATTATATGTTTAAAATGATTTTATAATCCCACCACAAATTTTTCCTGTCTAGACTCTAATAAAATTTAAATGTTATAATTTATTTTTTGCAATGTACCCAACTATATTTATTATTATTACAAATAAATTCCCAATAATGACATGTAGTCGCCATAAAATCCGTATGGGGACCCGGGGCCAACATTATTACTGTCAAGATTCTCTTCAGAGTAGGTGGTAGACTCATGAACACTTCTTCCTCAATTTAAAAATCCTTTTGGTACATCTAATTGATGTAATGACCAATCGAAACTTACGATTATAGATTGTAAGACTTGTATTAAATTTATTTTTACTACTAAAAAATGCCTCATAATAATTAATTCCTTAAGTTTGTGTGAAACCCCTTATCACAAATCTTGTTTTATACCTCTTAATGATACTATCGACATGTTTACTAGTTATAAATGTAATACGTGATGGGTCTTTAGTCACGTACCTCAGATCGAACGCAAAAGGGTAAAAAAATGGAGAAATGGAGAAATACCTGATTCGGTTCCCTTTCTAATTCTGAAGCCGATTTCAGCCTCCAAATGAGCTCGAATCTCCCTAGGACTTTTCTAGAAAGTGATCATCGCCATGTAGTCTAGGTCTTTCTACAGTTTTCTCAAAACACGAGTGCTCTTAACAGATCAGAGCTCTGAATGCTCGTGAATCACTTAAGTAACTGCAGGAGACCTTAACATATATATATATATATATATATCTTCCATAGCGGGCTTTCCTATTACAAGGCCGATATGGACTAGGTCCAGACTAAAAGGGATTCATTTTCCATCCGAACTTTGACCTATTAATTAAGATCACTTATTGGGCTACTTTATTACCCTTATGTGGATCAAATTACGTAACTTAACCGATAATTTATTTGAAACCAAAAATTACAATTAATAATTGTCCACTATATAGGAAAAAGACAAAATTGCCCTTAGGAGAAAACTGTCTTACAATCTCACCCTTGGACAATTATTAATTGCAGTTTTAATTAAGTTTGAAAACAGTTTAAAAACTTGGTTAAGCTACGCTGCTGTATTAGTCGAATAAGTTTAAAAACAAAAATATTTGATCCAAAGGTAATGAAAGTCCAACATTTCGTCCTGCAAGGCTTTCGATACCAAAAAATATCAGATGCATGTGTCATATGTGACAGAAATCTAATACAATCATAAATACCTAATACCTCACTAACATGAATGGGAAAATGGAGTGCAGCAGGCTACGATGATATCTTTATGATCTAATATGTATCATCTTCGTCTGTAGGTCTTGATTTCTCTTACTTTATACTAAACTGCATTGCTAAACTGTATCAGAGAAATCATGTTTTCTCTCACCGAATGCTAAACAGCATTAGAGAAAACCTTTATGTTCTCTAATAGAATGCAAAACTGCATTAGAGAACCTTTATGGGATTAAAAACTTATATCCCCCTTTGTTATATGAAACTTTAAGGATATATCCGTATAAAACTATATGTGTCTAATGATATAAGCTTAAAGTCAATCTTTATAAATGCCCAATGACCTCTAAAATGCTTAATATCAACACTAATCTTAAGACTTTTATATGTATTATCACATTGTATGACAATATGTATTACTGAGGATAAACAATGTTCATCTTATTGACGAACTATCATACTGTCATAATACAGCAAAATGTACAAATGTATATGGAGCAAACATAACAATCTTTTAACTAATAGTGTCTAAGGACTTCAAAACAACTATACTATATACTTGTGTTCCAAACAAAAATGGGCAAAGTCCTTTAGTCAAAGAATCGATTTTTGATTCCTCAGTCCTTAAATGCTCCAAACTTTAATGTCACCTTTTCGTGTCAAATGCTTTACGATCAAGAATTTGACTTCAGAATGCTAAGACCCTGTGATATTTAATGTTGTTGTTAAATAACATAGAAACTTGATTATCACATTACAGCCGAATAGGTCTAGTCACTAAATCAACCACAAACAACTAAAAAATCGAATTTCTAATTTAAATTGTTTGTGATGTAGCCCTATAGCATGCACTCTGCATGCATGGTTGAGGAAGTTATCTATATCTGATTAACACTCTTCCACAACATTTTACCATCTACCAACATTAAACTATGACCTTAAGTGAACTTTCGATCATCCGGACACATAGTTAAATTTGAATCTTAATTCCCTATGAGGTTTAGTCTGTTGACTTTTCTATATGTTAACACATATAATCCTTGATTCCCTTTAATTATCTCAACACTCTCTTGACCGCATTTCAATGGTCTATATCTGGGTTAACTACATTTTGACCAAACAGTCAAACCATAAATGTAATGTCTTGCCTAGTACATAGCCGAGCATATATCAGGCTATCAACCGTACTAGAATACAGAACATTCCCCATAATCTCTCTCTCTACTTTATTCTTTGGATATTATACCAAAGATTATCTCTCACTATGAGAGATAAGCACCACAACAGGTTTATAGTTAACCATATTAAACCTTTGTAACCTATACTCAATGTATGCATTCTACGAGAGGTACGCTGAGTGTTAAGATATGTCTTGGTGAATCCAAATACCTAGGACAGAAGATGTTATGCCAAGGTTCTTTATGTCAAAGTTCTTGACCAAAGTTGCTTAAGCTTATTCAATATAGTCAAGAAATTTGACGTGAGCAATAAATCATCCTCATACAGTAATAGTAAGATAACTTTGCTCCCCTTGATCTCATAGCATCTTTTAACTTTATTTTTCATGAAGCTGGAAGAGGTAATAACCTCATCAATTGTAAGGTTTCACTTTTCAGAAGGTTTGATGTAAACTACATGTTGATCTACATAACACGCAAACCATGTCAGCTCCATCCGAATCCTAAAATTTTTCAGGTAGTATCATATAGACCACGTTATAAAGGTCTTTATTTAGGAAAGCAGTTATGACAACCATCTGATGTAACTCTTTATAATCATGTGCTACAATTACCTTAATCACTCAAAATGTATTTTTCGAGGATACGAGAGAAAAATAACACTAAAGTCAATATTTCTCCCTGAGTGAATCATCCGGCAACTGACCTAGTCTATAAACCGCTAAACTTTATCCTAAAATAGGGGTTCGCAGTTCCGTTGCAAAATCAACTAGCTCCCAAATCTTAATATGCTTCATGGATTACATCTCATAAGTCATTGCAATCAACCACAGTTCTGCTATGGGTACAGAAACAGTCTCGTAAAAGTAACTAGATTCTTAATATGTCTAATATCTGGGATAACAGGTCTTCTCAATCGGGTGGATATTCTTAATTATATTAGATCTTGTACCCCTAGGAACCTCTATGTGTATAGGTATAGGTTCCTATTCCTGTATAAGTAGGGTACTAAGATCTAGATCCACTAGATCTAATTATAAGAGTGACAGATACATAATAACTGTAGTATCCACCCTGTTATCATCCTAAGGGACAAAGGGCCCCATCTTCATAGACATTGTATTATAGAAACTTAGCTGTTAGGATTCTACTATTCTGTTCCCTGCTTCTCTACAGTAAAATTTGTAACCTTTAAAATGGTCAGGATATTTTACTAAATAGTAATGACTATGCAATCTTTCTTTATAAGGATTATACCACCTCAGCAGGATAGCTCTATACATAAAAGTGTGTAAGGGTGGGTTTTCACACTTCTAGATAATCATGTAGATTAGTCATGTTCTGCATTGACTTTTACAAGTTTTTTAGGGTGAGGTTATGCCTTTCGGCAACACACCATTTTGCTCAAGACTACCCGATATAGTGAATCAAATCACTAGCCTAACTGATTCTATATATCTGGCAAACAAACCTTTTTCAAGTCTTGAAACACCATGTTTGCTATGATATTCTCCTCCATGGACAAATCTGACTATCTTGATGAATTTTTCCAATTGGTTCTCAACCTTCAAACTTTAAACAATAACTCATAACTGTAATGGTAATAATCATCAACAATTGTCAGAATACTTTTGAAAATGCACAATGCAACTGCATAAGGTCTTCTTATATCTTTATGTATCAGACTCAATAAGTCAGAAATATGAGTTGACCACAACATCCTTATTAGTCAACTTACCACTGTGATAATCAACACATGTTCCTAAAACAATATAATCTAGAATATGAGAGACTGCTTTCCTTAATCAATCTCTCAACCCTAGCACTGGAAATGTGACTTAAACTTTTATGTCACACCATGTATGACTTTTCATTCATTAGGGTCCTTCATTTCATGACTTGTTCAGCAGACATGAAGAAGCATATATCTAATTTTGGGTAAGACACATTCTATATAAACCATATGACAAAAAAGTTGTATCATTATGTTTTACATCAAACACAACTGTAAAACAGAAGTATTAAATACAAAACGTCAACTTTCTTCATCCAAAATTGATCCAAAGATCATACATAAAATGTATCGTGTAAAAACCTAAATGAACCTTGCTATAAGATTCAGTACATACATCCACTATAGACATTTCTTCCACTTCTTCATTGTTGTTAATGATGAGTTCCTCCTTTTTCTTTACTTAGCTTTATCTCGAATATGAACCCATGCACCGTGGAAGCACCTTGATTAGATACTCCACTATATAGTCACTAAGTACTTTATGCAACCATCGTATATCAAATTCATACATTGACAAGCTAAGGAGTTATCTGATGATTATAGTCTTTCCTTCTAGACCTTAAACCGCTGGCTACTTTATGTTTCTAGGATCTTTATCAGTACCGGATTGACCAACATCAGCATGTGGAGAAGAATTAGTCTTTCTACCTTCGATCTTAGTGTGATTCATCTTTGCTTTCCCTTTAGTAGCATCGAGGACTGTAGGAGTAATAAGCTTGAGTTTCTCCTCCTCTGTAACACAATGGAAAATCAAAGCATTTAATTTCCATTCCTGATCCTACTAATAATATGTCATCACTAGATTACTAAACTCTGAAGGGAGTGTATCTAGAGTCTGATGAACTATAAAGCCTTCAAGAAGAGGAATGAGCAACATCTTCAGTCTACTGTAAAGATAGATCATTCTTGAGATGTACTCTTTACTCCTCCTTTTCTCGTATAGCTTATAAAGAATGATTCTTTATTCAAGGAACTTGTCTCAATATTAAATGAGACTATATACCTCTGGGAGACATTTCCAAGAAATTACTGTGCTATGTTTGTGTCCAAAAGTTCACTAAACAGATGATTAAGTACGAATATCTTAATGGTCATCAGACATAATATGTTAGTCTGATCCTGGGCTTTATAAGTTGCTTTATGAGCTTTCGAGCTCATAGATGTAGGTAGAGACGATCCATCCATCTGTATGACCATATCAACCTTAGCTTATTCATCTTTATATTGAAACTGGTTAGAGTTTCAATGGTGACACTGATTTTATTAACTGAATAGGTGACTCTTTAGTAACTTTGATTAACTCTGCGCAAATACAGGACAACAGCGATACCGAAAGCTATCAAACAACATCTTTCCTGAAAATTCGGTCACACATATTATGAAATACTTGTAGATTGAATGCATAATATATGCAACTAGACCTTCACACATAAAAGCGATCAGAGTAAAAATTGTTAGCCTTCATGACACTACCGCCTGTGGGCGAATAGATCATTCAAGCAATAGCTTTCCTCTATCCAGTGCCTTTATGTACATCTTAAAATATCATGTAAGGCCAACACCTGTGGGCGGAATAACCAAACATGAGACCAGAGATATCCCTTAACGTGCATGCAGAACAATTTAGAATACTGACTTGAAAGGCCACTGTGGTGACTACATTCTCATCAGCAGCCAAAAAGTCTACAAACACAAGGAATATAACTTTATGTTATCCTCAAATTCTTTATGGGCATATGGTATGTGACAATAACTTCAATAAATGCAAAACCTGAATGCATAGTCTTATTGTCACACACCCGTGCTGAAGACATTCTTTGAAAACTTCATAATCGTGCATTACTGGATATCGAATCGATCACTCGAGACATGGAAACATCATGTATCTCCTTTATGGCAAGTTCGTTGCATGAAAATTCACTTAAAAATGGCTTCAAAATGTCTTAATTCGTTTTCCAATCAACTGTCATGCAACCCCGAACCTTGAATATGAGATCCAAGACACGACAATTTGAAGTATCTCTCTCACGTGATGTTTGAAGCGTGAAAATTCAATTGAAATCGGATCCGGAATATCCTAATTCCTTTTTCTGGAGTTAAACTTTAATTTATTACTAATGTAATAAATCCAAAAAAATAGAAAATTTCACTTTATTAATTTCTAGGACCTGGAAACTGACCCAAAATACCCCGGGGCACCCTCACAGGAAATCTGAAATTTGTGTGTGTGTGTGTGTGTGTGTGTGTTTTTGGGTACTGTAACTGACGTCCTTACGGCTGACGTTAGCCGACGACATCACGCCAGCGTCAGCCTTGCGTCTGAACCATGCATCAACCGCACGTCTAAACCACGCCATGCGTTGTGTACGGCCATGTGTCGGCACGTGCGATGCACGCATGCGACAGTACTGTTCACCGTTGGGCGCATGTGTGCCGTGTACCTCACCAAAAAAAGGCAATTTTTAGTAAGTTTCGAGGCCATTTTTTGACTTCCTGAGCTTGTTTTCAACCTATTTCTCAGGGATAAACACATATACACTACTTTCATGCAACAAAAGCAAAAAAAACCTAGAAATGAAAGAGAAATCTCTGAAAACCTTATGCAGAGAAAAATCGAGAAAACTCCGTTTTTAACCACCCGATCACGCTACTACTCTAATACCACGTGTAATGCATGACAGGTCCTTAGTCATGTATCTCAGATTGAACACGAAAGGGTAAAAAATGGAGAAATGTAGAAATAGCTGATTCGGTTCCCTCTCTGATTCCGAAGTAGGTTTCAGCCTCCAAAAGAGCTCGAATCTTCCCGGGACCTTTATAGAAAATGATCACCGCCACATGGTCTAGGTCTTTCTACAGTTTCCTCAAAGCACGAGCGCTCTTAACGGATTAGAGCTCCAAATACTCGTGAATCACTTAAGTAACTACAGGAGATCTTAACCTATATATATAGCTTCCATATCGGGCTTCCCCATCACAAGGCCGATATGGACTAGGTCCACACTAAAAGGGATTCATTTTTTATCTGAACTTTGACCCATTAATTTAAATCATTTATTGGGCTATTTTATTACCCTTATGTGGATCAAATTACGTAACTTAACCGATAATTTATTTAAAACCAAAATTACAATTAATAACTATCCACTATATAGGAAAAAAGACAAAATTTCCCTTAGGGGAAAAATGTCTTACAATAACTACAAATTATTTAATAAAAACACAAATTTTTTAATTTTTACAAATATATCATATTATTTACTTAATTGTTAATGTTGTTAACATAAATGTACATCACTAGTAGAAAAATAGAACATAATAAGAAAACTAATGAAAATCAAAATATTGGAACTATTAGAAGAGTATAGAAGTCCTGAATTCCAATATAATTAAAGTACGCCTTAACTAATGTATCGATTAAAAGATTAAGGCTCTAATGTACTTTATTAGTTTGATTTTTTTTCATGCTTATTGTCTTAATAACATCATCATATTTGCTACCTTAGTAAGCCAAATCATAAACTTTGTCATTTTCACTAAAGAAAAAATCCTTTTAATTAACGCAAACACTTAATTTGTTAACTAAATCTTGCATAGGATTAAACTTTTTGTGTCTCCTTATTATGTCAACCATTAAGTTGTATAACTCGTAAGAGTTTTGATAACCTATTTAAAATTTTTCTTAATTGAAAGAACTTAAAGTGACACTCAATTTCTCATTAATTTTTTAAAAGTTGCAAATCAAAATCATTTGTTGGTCGAATAACATTGCCATTCAATGTCTAACCAACATTATCCTAGAACTCAACATATTAATATCACCAACATTCTGTTTTGATGGCATCTGACTAACCAACTTCTCTTCGATGCTATGGCTATGTCTCTCAACCTATTTAGCCAAAAAAAAATAAAAAATAAAAAATCATTATTATTTAGGATTTTTTTTTTTAGTTTTACTTGTCAAATAGCCAAGCTGGGAAGTTGGATAACCCTGAATGAGTTATGAGGATTAGGAATTTAGATCAAAATGATAATTCGATCTTGGTTTTTATTATTTTTGTTTTATGTGTATGTGGTCTTATTACATGACTTCTATGTCATTAGTATTAACAATAGAGTAAAAGTGAACTATATTTGTAACAAATTGTACATTTGACTAGTATAATTTATAATATTGCAAATTGGCCAAACTTTTGAATTTAAAATGTAAGTTACTTTCTTTAAATATATATAAGCTTATAATTTCTAAATTCACAAGAGTTTACACTTATATGCATATATAGAGGTACAATTCAATCAATTTGAAAAAAAAAGGTTGAATTGGTGATGCATGCAAATTACAATTAGAATTACGTAGATGGTATAATTCAAACATAACGCCCCTTTCATAAAGCAAGAACCTCCTTTTTTTTTTCTCTAGAAAGTAAATAAGTGATTGTATTAACTAGTTCAATGAGTAGATGCATGGTTCAAAATAAGCGATGGTACAAAATAATAACAACCTGGACTAGCCTCTCAACGTAACATTACATACAAAGAAACTGCAATAAAGGGCCACTAGTATCATTATAAAGAGAGTTTGGCTCTCAGTTTTGTTGGTAAGTCAGTAATAATATCCCGAGCTAAAGCAGTAAGTCTACTCTTGAGGATTAACTTAGTAAGATTGATATATGAATCTCCTAAAGTGTTCCCAATCATTTTCACGTTTCTTTCCTTCCATATGTGGCATACAACCATTCCAAAGTTAGTTTTAAGAGGGTGTTTAGTTGATTAAAGTAATCACTCTATTCTTAATTTATTCCTAGTAATAGGTTATTCTTTTGTTTGATTGAAGAAAATATACAGAATATATAATCTAAAGATTTGCTTATTCCTTGATGGTATGTTTAGTTGAGGAGAATGACTATTCCATTCCTCTCTTGGTAATAACTTATTACTTTTCTTTAATTTTAAAAAAGAAACATAATAGGCAATCCTTAGGTTTAGATATTCCTTGAATTTGCGGAATACCTAAAGCAATCCCTCCCATGCTTATTTATTCCGACCAAATCGGGAATAGCTGTCATTACTTGAGGATAAATTTATCCTTCTCTACAGCTAAAGAGGCTCGTCCATCTCCCAACCTTCAAGCGGTTCTCTTCTCCAGCCTAGCCTTCAACCGTTTGTCGCTCTCCTTTGGTTAAGTTAAAAATATTCTTTCTGAACAAGTTTGTCCCTCTCTTCAATCGACGCCACTTCTGTTCAATTTTTTTGCAGTTTAAGGTCTGTTGTTTCCTTGTTTGGTACATGAGGTATATCGATTTCTTTTAACTTCATGGTCTCTTTTGGTTTCACCATTTTTGTACTGTTTGTGTTCTTGAATATCATCGATAGTTTAACAATTCTTCTTCTTCTTCTTTTTCTGGGTTTTGCTCTTCGCTTTGAACGTGAAATTTCTAGGTTTAATGCTTCTTCTTCTTCTTTTTTGAGATACTGAAATTTTTAGGTTTAATGCTTCTTCTTCTTCTTTTTTTTGGGTACTAAAATTATGGGTTTAATGCTTCTTATTCTTCTTTTTTGCGGTACTAAAATTTTTGGGTTTAATGCTTCTTCTTTTTTGTTGCGGTACTGAAATTTCTGGATTTAATGCTTCTTCTTCTTCTTCTTTGCCGTACAAAAATTTCTGGGTTTGAGTTGCATTTTGCATAGATTGTTATTGCCTAATTGCATTTTGAAATTACGGTACCACTTCTTCTTCTTCTGAAATTACGGTACTGTTTCTTCTTAACGTAATTACATTTTGAGTAGAGGGCTATTATGTAGAGGGCTAACGTAATTGCATTCAGTTTCTGCTACTACTCCTTCAAGGGAGCCTTTCGTTTATTCTTCTACTTTTATGACTCTATTTTTCCTTATAAAGATATTTTATTTTTACTTTTATTTTTATTAAAGAACAAAAATAAAAAGATAACATCAAACATATTTAAGCAAGATAGTTGGAGATGGAGATGAACAAAAATATTTGTAATTGTAATACTTTAGGGATTTAATCAATGAATTGTAGTCACAGGTGAACATGTGAATTCATGGAGTTTCATTTTGTGTAAGAAATCCAAAGTATTTATTTATAGTAAACCCAACTTGAGGAAAGAAATGGAAAAAAAAGGGGGGAATATCTTGATTAATACCATTGCTACGCTAAGCTATTGAACTTCAAACCAAAAAAGAATTTAATAATAATAATAATAATAATAATAATAATAATAATAATAAAGATGAAGGAGAAGAAAAAATTAATAATAATAATAATAATAATAATAATAATAATGAAAATAAAATAAAAACATAATAATAATAATAATAGTGACAACTACGTGAATATTTTAATCTTTTTATTAGTTATTCCTTTGTTATTCTAAATTTATACTTTCAAACAAAACATTACATTACATCATCATTAAAAAATTTTAGGAACAAACCAAACTAAATAATACTTATTTTATTTTACTTTTTGTCAATTCTATTTCTAAAGAATTACCATTTCATTCCTTATTTATTTCTACATAAGAATTAAATATCCCTCAAATATTTTCTTTATACCCTAGCTGCCGTCCATTTTGATTGATGCAGACAATAGGGTGATGCTAGACCAGTCTGGGCATGACAAGATAGATTAATTTAATTGACCCTTTAACAACATGATTATTTTCATTTTCTATAAGGTTTCTGTATGAATCGGTCCAAAATCGAAATCCTAACTTCTTGAGGGGGTATAAGCATTAATGGTTAATGGCATCTTCAACTAGAGTTATTAATTCTTGTTTAGCTAGATAACCTCTTTGAGATCATGGAATTAAACAAGCAACATATAATTTCTTATAATTGCTGGAGATAAGATCGTCTGACGTCGTCCAAACCAATCTGTTGTTTTCTTATGATTTATGGGTTTTAATTTCATTGCATTATTTCTCGAAACATTGCTACGATCATGATCTGTATAAGTTTCTAAACTTATAACTCGATAACCTTTACCTTTCTTCTTGACCTGGTCAAAAGGGGAAGAAAAATATTACTAAAACAAAAACATGGTAAGTTAGAAGAGAGTTTAAAATATAAATGACCTAGTAAAAGAATGTATGATGGACGAGCTATACAAGGTTAATCTTCTAAAGTGCTGTTCATTTCATTTACTTCTGGTTAAGAAACATACTTAAGCAAACGTAATGGGGAGAGTACAACGATTATACTCTTGCAAATGTACATTAATTGCCAATTCCTACATCAATCTATATCTGTCATACATAGTTTTGTCTTCAGGTTACTACTTCGTCGCCGTCCCAGCTTCTCTTCAACTTGGGACCAGTGGGTCCATCTTCTCCAAGAACCTCGCTTGGAAGTCTCATGACGAACTTTTCGAAAGCAGATTTAAGTTTTCCAGGCAATATTTTCTCTATATCCTTGAGCTCATGTGCAATGTCATAGCTAATTTTTGGGCCCCATTTCCTATAATAGTTTAGCCATGAAGGCTCAGAAATGGTCTTACCCAAGTACTCAGCTGCAACAATGGAGAATCTTGCTCCTGTGTCCATGACAAGCTTACTTTTGGCAGTATCATTCCTGATTCCAAATCCTCCACTACCTTGCAAAACCAATCCTGGCTTCGAGTACATGGCGTGACCATGTAAAGATGCGTAGGTTACAGGTTTGTTTCCATCCTGAAACTCAAGGTCCTGAGCATCAATCCATTCACCTCCACTATGTTGTGAAAAGTATAAACTCCATAGTTCACCGGTAAAGTTGCTGACCCTTAAAGTCAAGTGCTCCCAATCACCAACGTGTTCTCCGATCCTCCCTAATGGAATATTGATAAAAGAAGCCTTGGCTTTGGCAGGACCGTTGAAGGGATAGAATATCCATATAGCAATGTCAGTGAAGGTCGCACCAAGCATTGGTTTTACGTGTAAATACACCTCTGAGTCGTTTAGGTCACCCTTTTTAGTCCTCTCTTTAGACCCTTTATCGACAGGAAGGTCTATCCAGAAGGCACCATCGTTTGAACCACCTTGGGGAAGGTTTGAGCCGCTTGCTTCAATAGGTACAGGATTGGACTCTTGTCCTTTCGTGTATAGTAATGCCCCATTCACAAAATACCAACTCACAGATGATGGTAGGTATTGTTCATCGGGATGGAGATAAATCCAAGGAGAATAAGTCTGAAACAAGGCCTGAATTTGACTTGGATTCGGCATACATGAAATGTTCGATCCTAAATTCTTCAAACATACCAAGGAAATTGACGCAGAGCCATTTCGAGCCAGAAATGTACCAGTAGGGACACCCATAGCTTGTTTTCCTCTGTTACTAGGCGTTAAACTAAAGATATTAAAACCATTAGGGTCACTCTCTTTGCCTGGTCCCCATATCCACGACTCTATATCACAATGTTCGATGAGATCTGACCGGATACACCGTACTCTATCCGGCGAAGGCTTTTCTGATGAGGTGGTCACGACGTGACCTACGGCTCTATAACCATCTGGCGGCGTTGGTAACCAGATGTAACCAATACCATCTTGGCTGATTTTCAAAGACTCACTACTCCATACTAGAGTATAGTCTATTGGCTTCTCCAGTGTAGCCGAACCCTCGTCTTTGGCTACTAGAACCCAACCATGAAGTGACCTGTTGTTGGGTTGGCTGTAGCAACCGAGCATGAAGAAATCTGTTGGGATTTGGGAGGGTTCGAAGAATGAAGCTCCCAGGTTGTCTGGTCCCCCTTCATGCGTGGCCCAAACTTTGCTGAAAGTTGATATTTGTCTGACTTGAAGTCCACCAAGATCAATAGTTCCACTTGCAAAACCTTCACCTATAAAATGAAAAGAACAAAATATTACTAATACTGGTTAACAAGATAGATGAATCTGACTAACAAGTTTAACAACGGAGATTTAGTACCTGGAGGCCAAGAAGGCAAAGGAGAGGGAAGCTTGAAATGGGTCTCAATGGGAAGACCTTTACTTGTCTCGGAGACATCACCTCTTGGAGAAATACGATTACCCATTGATAACTTCTTCAACGCTAATTAGCTGACACTTGACAGCTTAATTCCAAAGAAAACGAAAGGATTATAAAGGAAGAACAAGAATTGCTTGGAAGAATATACCGATTTGTTACAAGGAAGAGCTTTAAAAAGACGTGTGGAAAGCAATGATAGAACTTGATAGATGTTTCGTGGAAGCAAGCCAATTGGCTACCATATTTAACATGCTTCCCAGGCTCTTCCAACTTCTCTTTCACACCAAGCTGCTCTATATAAATCAATAGCACAGCAAAATAGTTGCTGATCAAACACACGAGAATAATTAATTATATTATATTACATTATGACATGAATGCTTTTTTCAGAACATGTGTTCATCAGCCTAATTAATTATAACATGCATGCTTTAGTTAGTCATCAGCGATATATCTTCTACGGATCATAGTCTAATTAGTTCATGTTAGTTGTCTCTTGTTTTTTCATTTTCACACCTAATTTTCAAAGTAATACATCTAAAACGTACTTAACAAGAAGATTTGTACATGTGGTTATATTGAAATAATTAGACTCTTGCCTAGTCAAGGTTTGAAGGCCGAGATGGACAGGGTCAGATGAAGCAAATTCAACGCGCACGAATATTAACGCTATTCTCAATGTCTTGTTTTACTCGGTCCTTTTAATGACCAATCATGTCTGGAGACATGATATTGAAGCATTGCAGTTTGCTTCAAGGTTTGTCTGGCGTTGGAAAGCTACGATTGGAGAGTCCTATCATTCATGTATTATGGCCTATGCAGCAGAGTAGCTACGTACAATGATACTCAATTGTTTTATTATATCAAATTAATAGTCATTTTTTATACAGGTAATTACTATATTGAAAACAAATAATTATAATTAATCACAATATAAAATTACAATTTTAGTTATAATTGTAATTCGCAATTTAAAATGTCTTTTTATTTTATAGAAGCAAGCATAATCAAATACGAAATGGTAATATTTAAAGTGAACTGAAGACATTTTCATTTTTCAATCGGCCAGAAAAAGAAAAGTGATATGATTATGAAAATTAGAATAATTAATGATTAACAAGGAACTCTAAATTCATGATGTATGACGGACACATGGTTGTCATCATCGTCCATCACGTGCACGTAACAAAGTACTTTTTATAAGTAGTTAAAGCAACAACATGCGTCTTTGGTGTATATCTTAAGCCACGACATGCAAGAAATAATTAATTGGGCACCGAAGAGTTTGAAAATGTTTGAACAATCTTGATTGAGAGGGCTAAATTTGTTTGCACTGTGCTAGATAGATAGATAGTTAAATTTATGGAACAAGCAATCACTGAGTACATGACGTTGCTTTGCTTCACTCTTCAACTCCAAATCTTGGCAAACGCAAAAGTTGGCGGTCAGAAAAGCCCTTTTATACTAACAAGTTGCTTTGTCTTTCTCAGATCGTCCATCCTCAATCACATTGCCATGTAACTAGAACCATGCAACCACATTCTTTAGGCGCAATATGAGAAGAATATGTTATGCAATACCAGTTTATAATTCTTAGAAAGATGAGTGATGTAGTGATACTTTTAGTGCTAACTTTCTTATTGCTTTTAACTAAATTACGGCGTATATTACAGTTTTTATCAGGCCCATAAACAGCTGGTGTGCTAAGTCTTTCTATAACATTTCTTATAAGATAATATATATAGAACTACTTCATCTCACTATAACAAACAGGACAATTGACAATTAGCGACGAAATTAAACATGGCAAAAGAGTAAATAATCGTCACAATTAATAATAGCCGACAAATTAATATCATGGTCAAAAGCGTCGCGGAATGGTGACAGCAAAACAACATCTACAATGTTTTCATATAGTCGTTGGGAAGAAGTAATTTCGACTCAAATAATTCGTCGCAAAAAAGGATAACCAATGATAATAGAGAATGTGGTACCTAGTTATTTGCGATATTTATATTTTGTAGAGAAAACTGTATTCATACTAAAATTTTTTCGTCGGTAATAGTTATTAGTGACGATTTTATTTTATTAGCAGCATAGTTTTAGCTACTAAGTCCTTGTTGTTCTTAAATGTTTTTAGACACGTCTCTTAAACGTAGGTAAAAAGGTTTTGTGACGATTTATATTTCGTAGCTAATAGGTTTTGGTGACGATTTTGTTTGGTAGCAAAATAGTTTTAGCTACTAATATTTTGTTGTAGCGAAACGTTTTTAGCGACGTTTTATAGTCGTAGCTAATGAACTTTTGTGACGAAATGTTTTGGTAGCTAATATTACTTAGTGACAAATATTTTTTAATTTAATAATTATTATAATTGTTAAAAACGAATTTATTTTAGTTTATTACATTTTTTAAGACTTCTTGTCCTAAATTTATTTTGGTAACTAATTTATTTATTGAAAAATTTTAATTTTGAATTTAATAATTATTATAATTGTTTTAAACGAATTGAATACAATTTTAAAGGCAGTCGGAAATATTAAAATTATTCACTTTATAATTAATGTTAGTGTCATATTTTTTAAATAATAATAAATTGAAATATTTACACATATTAAAATGGAATGCATTTTTAACAATAAAATATTTACACATAACTTACAAACTAGGAGTTTTCATCTGAGTCATTACCACTAACATATGCAGAATCTAGTATTTGTTTAATCAATTTTTTGAGCTTGTTCATTTATTTAATATTATGATCTAACTTAGTCTTTAGTTGCTTGTTCTCCTCTTGAAGCGTCATCATTGTAATTGATCGTGATGAAGCTGCACCAACAGGCCTAGGGTCATACCCAAGAACCTTGATATAGCTCGATCATGTACCAAGGATATTGTTGCAAATGTCATCGACATTGGGCTGATTCTCCTCAGTCAATGATGTCTACAACGACTCCTGCATCTTGTCCTATAATTTAAAGTAAAAAATCCAGTTAAGTAAAAAATAATTACTTACTATTACATAGAAAAATAAAATGTAATATTAATTTATTTGTACTTACACATAATTACTTTGTGCCTCCTTAAACGTCCAGCCTTGACCTTCCTTGTAGTGTGTGTACTTGTACAATGTGATCCTATCACTCTTTTTCCCTTGGAGTTCTGTTTGACTCTATAATATGAATTTAAAAAAAATATAACCAATTATAATTTATTGCATTAAAAAATAGAATAATAAATTGAAAATGTTGCACTTACTAATTCGTTTTAGACAACAACAAATGATCTGGAGCCAATGTTATGAGGAGTCTTTATAAAGGCTCTGTTAGCCTTGGCTTTTTGACAGTTTTCCTAAATTAAGAAAAGTAGTTATGAGATGTATAAACATAATTAATGGAAGAAAGTTTTAAGAGGAAAAAGACAAAACTGAACCTTCGCTGAAGCTCAATAATTACACAATTTATTCTAATTTTCTTTAGTCTCCTGTTTCGGCACATGTCTCCTTGCCTCTTCATCGGAAGGAAATGACATATAATATTTATGAAGTCGATATCGGTGATCCTTCACCCTATGTTTCAACAGTGAACTAACACTACTTGAAACCTTAAGTGTGTCCATATCAACGATATTGAGCTTCAACTGTGAAAAAACGTGTTAGATAAGTTATTAATTTAGGTAAGTAAAATTGCAATAGATATAATGAAATGAATTGAAATATTATCAAAACTTTATCCAAAGCATTTTGCAGCAAGTTGTCTTTTTTCAACTGCCTAATATGCTGAAGGTAGGACAACTCATTACGAACAACAATGCCCAATTCACTGGCCAATTTTGCTACTTGGATCTTATCAACTGGGTGCCCTTGCGTTAAGTCAATAGTCACCAACAACTTGGAATTCATTGCAACATTCATCCGTTGCAACTCAACTCCTTTTGTCTTACCTCTATCTCATTTTCTGAGGCTAGTATTGGAACCTAAGAAAAATATAATGATAAAAAGACACTAAATATGTTTATCTTATATGTATAAATGTAAATATGTTTGGTTATTAAAAACATACCTGAAGATCCCTCATGAATACCAGATGATGCTGGTAAGGTTGTTATTATTGACTTCCCTCATTTGATGATAGAATTACTGGTTATTCTGTGGGAGAAACTTCATCTCCCATCACCACACTTTTTCCTTTGTTTCGTCTTGGTGCCATTATAATGAACCTATGTAAAATGAATTATGAAGATAACGTACAATTATAATTAAGAAAACATTTTGTGAAACATTAAAACTATGCTTAATTAACATAACTAAAACATCAACTACATAAAGCAATTATCTTATTAACATTTGAAACAATATAAACAATGAAACTTACATTCAATTATCATGATCGAGATGGAGAAAATCATCATCATTAAGTACATTATTGGGAGATTCTTCGTCACTAATATATTCCAGCAAAGTGTCGTCATTGTCATCCACTCCATCCTAAGTATAGTGTTTATCTTTTTTTAAGATAAGATGGGATTGAACTTCATCAAGTTGAACTATGTTGGGCTCGACATCTCTCCTATGGAATGATGATATATCTGTATCTTTTACTGGAATACCTTTGTTATTAATCTCCAAAACAATATCTTGATAGACTTCATCAGCATCTTCATCCAATTCACTAATATCCCTCTCACAAAAATCAAAGACATTCCTTTGTTAAGACTTTTGAACAACCTTCCAATTGCAACCCAACATAGTATCGTTGACGTAGAAAACTTGTTTGACTTGAGTTGAAAGGATAAAAGGATCATTATTATACCATGTCTTACTAACATTTATGCTAGTAATATGCCCGTTCACTCTCATGTCATTTAGATCAAACAATTTGTATTAAGTAGAACAACATTCTTATTGTTGATTCAGATATGACATCATAGAAGTGAATGATTTCGTCGTTCTGACATCCTTTAATAACAACCCCGTTATTTTGTCTTCTAACCCAGCTATCTCGATCTTGTATATGATATCGCACCCTATTAAAAATGCAACCTGTGTATTTCTTTCTACAAATATGAGGCTTATATGGTAAACTATATAATGCTGTTCTCGATTCAAGCATGTTACGATTATGTAACTGTATCATTTGTACGACAAATTGAAAATAAATATGAGGATCTCATCATAATCTCATATTTTTATAATTTGTAATTAATATAACAACTTACTCGATTTAAACCATGATACAAACTTCTGCCTATGTCTTTCTTCAACATTAGTGATCCCTTTGCTTCGAATTATAGCCTTGTGCTCTCTATTAGGAAAAAAAATACA
>JAOSBN010000005.1:23933595-23960046 GCA_027563595.1 Erythroxylum suave
AATTTTCTTTTTATTATGATTAATTTGATTAATATTAAATTTATTGTATTTATCAATATTGTCATTAATTATTAATAGTAAGTAGTAATATTATTAGTTTGATTAATCTTATGAAATTGATAAATATTATTAGTTTAATATTAATTTTCTACTTATTAATAATTTTATTATTATTAAATTTATTATTTGTATCATTTATTATTATTATTATTATTGTTATTAGTATTGATGTTCTACATACTTAATTAGTATTAATATTAATATTATTATATTTTATTATTTGTACCAATTATAATTATTATAATTTTAATTTTAATTTCAGGTTGAAATATGGCATCAAAGAGAAGACAAGATAGTCATCAGTGACCAAGACATTTGATACCATAATTTGGAGGTTTATACTGTAGAGGTGAAAGATCTCGGGCTGCAGCACCTACAGATGAATCACCTCCACCCCCTCCACCTACTACACTGACAGATGAAGCTACTCTGTCCACCACTCCATCATTTAGTACCCCTATATTGACAAATATATCAGGCGTAAATAATACGGATGAAGGAGACGACCGCCAACTGGAGCTGAGGGACCGGATAGACGAAAATACATCACAATTGTCAATAATATGTAAGTAAAAATACATGAACCATTATATGTTATAATTAAGTTATATGTTACAATTTTAAAAATGGTATAAATTTATTTGTTCAAACATTATAGATTTTTTTCCATTTGGACCCTGTTTAAGAAATATGACATCAAAATTCAAGGAGAAGATTGATCCTACGGGCTATTGTTGGAAGAATATCTCTCATGCGACAAAGGATTTTACTATCATGGGTTTGAGGTACGATAGAAATTATTATTTCCTTTTTTAATTAAAATTTTTATACATTAATTTAATAACTATTATTACATCAAAAGTATTTATCAAATATTTTTTTCCTTTTATTACATAAATTTTTTTTTGGATTCTCAATTGGACGGGGTCATATATAAAGTATGGAAGTCGAGAGTGCGTACATATTATCGCGATTTTGTTGGTGCGATACGCAGGGCAGCTGTACGACCGCCTTAAATTTCTGAAGAAATATGGATTTGTTGGCTGCAAGATTGGACATCATCTGAGGCCATGTCCGTTTCACAGCGTAATTCGGCCAACATACATGGAGGACCCGAGGGAGAGAGTCTTCCCATACATACGAAAGGATCTATTACCCACCAAGAGCATGCACAGAGACTTGTAAGTATCTCATCTCATTTTTTCTGTATTTTAATTGAATTTGCTGTGTTTAAATTTGGAATGAAATTATATGTTTCTGATGCCATATGTGGTTGTGTTTTTTAGTTTTGTTATTTGTTCAATAAGGGGTAGATTTAATAAAAATAGAGGAAATCTTGTCAATATTTTTTTAACTTCTAATTCCCTTTCTATTTCTATTGAATTTTATGTATGAATTTTGAAATGAATATATGTGTTTCTTGTTGAGAATGATAATATTATACTAGTGTCATATATGATTGTGGTTTTAGTTTTGTTGTTTGTTCAACAAGGGGATTTCATAAAAATAGGGAAAACTCTGTTGAAATTTTTATAAAATCTAATTCACCTAAAATTAACATTTTATTCTTATGCAGGAAAAGTCTATGGACATGAGACCTGCACCTCGTCAACTAGTTCTGCACGCTCACACTAAGAAACATGACGGGGTGACATTCGTCAACGATCGTTGTAGAGAAGTCAATGTAAGTGAAATTTATGATTTAATATTAATGCTTAATAATTATCACTTACTAACATAAACATTGCTTTTTGATATGACCAAATACATCAAACTATTGAACGGTGGTCTCAGCAATCTGAAAATGTTGATGAGGCTGACACTTACCTTGAAGCAGTAGGTGGTAGGGATCGTCGTGGGAGGATATTCGACTTAGGATTATTTGCGAATACTTGTTATTCGCAATCCTCCACATCTAGTACAGCAGCATCTGCTAGGCGGTCCAACAACAATAAAGTAGAAGAGCTTCAGAGCACAGTGCAGACATTGTCGACTCAGTTGTAGCAAACATTGGAACAATTGCATCAGTTGCAACAGTCGATAGCAGCGCAACAACAGTCAATGTAGGTGGTTGCTCAACTCCGTTAAGAGATAGATGAATTGAAGGGTAAGGGCAGTACACCATCACACCAACCAGACGATCTGCCATATCCTGATCAGTAGTGTAGTTTTGGTCATTTGACTTGTATTACAGATACTTATTATTTTCAATGTAACGTTTTTATTATCAATTAAGATTTTTTAATTTTTTTTATCATTAATAAAATTTCTATTTAACCAAATTAAATGTATATTATAAATATTTAATTATTAAAATTATGCATCAATTATAATTTAAATATAATGACAATATATTTTTAAAAAATTAAGCAATAAATTTACCGACAGAGCCAAACGTCTGAGGTAACTTTACAAATAACTTACCGACGGTCAAGGCGATATTCCGTTGGTAATTCATATCATATACCGACGGAATATCGACGGAATCGTTGGGCTGAAGACTAAAAAGAAAACGCAGAAACAGTAGCGTAAGGGATTGGCAGGTAGGCATGAATAAAAAGTGAACAATACTAGTGGACAAACAATTAATTCAGAAAATAGGACAGAACAGTAGCATAAAGAGGGCAGTAGCGTAAGGAAGATAGAAAGGAGGGAGGTGCTATAGGGAGTCTTTGGTGGGAGCAATTTTTTGGGAGAGACCTATGAAGGGCTAAATGTCCTGACGCAGTTTGGAGGTGATATTAATGCCGACAGTACGGGTTAAGTGTATTTCACTATTTTTGTTATTTCTTTCTCTCATTAGAAATTAATTGTGTTATCCTATGTTAATTGACTTGAGTTTTGTGTCTGGATAATCATATTCTCATTATTGTTCAGTTATTTGGGTATCAATCCATTGGGTAATGTAAAAAGAAGATTTTAATGCGTTTATTGAATCATTTATTTGAAAACCCATTGTTAGAATTTCGATATAATCCATAATTATTATGTTGAAGTTCATATGTAGTGACTAATGATTCGTAATCATTAGGGATAACATAATCTTAATTAAAAAATGCGTTGTATGTAATTGTTGTCTTGATTAATCGATAATCCTAATTCTTAATGCTACTGCCTAATTAAATCTACAGATCGTATCCTAGATTATTCGGTGGTTAGGTTTAATTAACGATTGTATCTTGATTAAACACTACCTAAGGGAAAACTTGGGTTAATTATTAACCCACGATTAATAGTTGCTATGAGAAGTTTGAGAACAACAAATCTATAAAAGATGATTAATTAGGATGTAGGCTAAGATTGAACCAAAGAACAAGGTCTCTATCGAATTCCCCACTTTTATCATTTTTACATGTTTTCTTTAATTTTTTTTATTAATCTAGTTTTAAAACCCCTTAAACCTAAACACCGATTAATTTCATTTCAACAACTTTACTTACACTCTTTATGAGATCGACCCAGAGTCACCACTGCTATAATAGTAGTCTAGTTATTTTATTTTGACTAGCGTAATGATGCGCTGTTAAGAAGTGTGGTGAGCTCCCAAGTACTATTTTGTTCAATAGCACGAATCTCATCATCCGCAGCTTTCACCTAACAATCATCATGAGCAACATCCTCAAATGACAAAGGATCACAATCTGCGAACAAGACTTAATGAACAATGTCAACACCATCATCAAAAGAATCACATGCAATGCCAACAACATAATCTTCAAATAAGTAGGCCATGCATGCGTCATTGTCTCTGACGATCATTAGAAGTCTCTAAAGGAATTGGCTCCACCTTAGGATCATCTTTAATTCTTTTAACCACAATTGAAGGACTTAGTAGTGAACTTTTTCTTCACTTGACAAATCCTAAATACCATCTTCATCAAAAGTGACATCCTTGCTAATAACAACTTTCTTAGTCTCTGGATTGTACAACTTGTACCCTTTCACCTCATGACTATAGCCAATAAAAATACAAATTTCTGCTCTATCATTCAACTTCTTCCTCAGCTCATTAGGCATATGGGCATAAGCAATACAACCAAACACCTTAGGATGCCCAATCTTGGGCTTTCTATTATCCAAGCTTATTATGTAGTTTTGTCATAAGCTCTCCTAGTAGGACACCGACTTAAAACATACACAACATAAGCAACTGTTTCTATCCAAAAACTTTTAGGCAAATTTTTACTATGCAACATGCGTCTCACCATATATATAACAGTTCTGTTCTTCCTTTCCGCCACTCCATTTTGTTGAGGAGTGTATCCAACATTTAAATGATGTTTAATGCTATGTTTTCAATGGAAATTGTCACAAACAATATATTCATTCCCCTTATTAGTTCTTAAAACTTTAAGAGTACACCCACTTTGTTTTTCAACATAAGCTACAAAACTCTTAAAAGTATCACGTGCTTCAAATTTATGTTACAAAAAATAAGCCAGGCGCTATATTCGTCAACAAAAATAATAAAATACTTGCTACCACCATTGGAAAGAATCGCTACAAAGCACAAATCTGATTGAACAAGTTCAAATGGTCTACTTGCTTTCCATGATTTATGTTTGGGAAAAACTTCCCTGTACTTCTCCCCTAAAACACAAGTCTCATAAACTTTTTCAAGAACATTAATAGCTAGTAGGTCAAATACCCATTTCTTTTTAGAAAGAAAATCAAGCCTTCCAAAATTCAAATGCCCAAGTCGCATATGCCATAGTCAATTATCATCATCAATTATAGAAACATGGTAGGAAGATCCCTCATAATTAATTTGCAAAGGGAAAAAACTATTTCTTAACATGTTTTATTATCTGTTGCTCTGTTTCATAAATAATGCATCCATGCTTATTGAAGTGTAAGTAATAATCTTTCTCTGCCAATTGCCCCACACTCAATGGATAGTAAAATACCTTCGAAATATAATTAAGGTTGTTGTTCTTCAATCTAATTCCAATCTTGCTTTTCCTATAAGCCAGAATATACTGATTATCTCCAAGTTTCACTAATGTGTGAAACAAATTATCAAAGTAGGAATACAAAATTTTATTTCCATTAAGATGATTACTACACCCTGTATCCAACAACCACTGACTGTTATATTCGCCTCCACTATCGGAACTGACAATCAACAAAGTTTCTACATTATCACCACCATTCCTTGCAACTTTCACATGACAATCTCTATTTTCTGGTCTCCTCAAACTAAAATCTCTGCTGAAATGACCATACTTCTTACAATTATGGCATTGAATATTAGATTTGCAATCTGGCTAAAATGCCCATACTTTTTGCACTTGAAACACTGAACATTCAATGTATCATTGTTTTGATTAATATTACCTCTTATACCTTATCTTTGACCAGACCTGAAATTCCTACTTCTTCTTTAATTGGATTCGCCTTTGTTTGTCGACTCATCCTTTTTCTTTTATACATTTTCTTGAGCTTTTAGTGCATGCTCAACATCCAGTGCGAATCTCTTATCTAATTTCTATTCATGTGCTTCCAATGCTCCTTGCAAACCATCAATTATCACAATCCTCAAATCCTTCACCCCTTCAATAGCAGCTATAACATCAAATTGCTTTGTCAAAGTACGAAGAATTTTCTTCATGATTTGAACATTGAAAATAGTTTCTCCATTAGCCCTCATGTTGTTGACAAGTTTTTAGGTGGGCATAAAATAGTCAACAATCTTCTCATTCTTTTCTTATTGAAGTAACTCAAATTGTCTTCTGTATGTCTGCAATCGCATCTTCTGAATTGGCTCGGCACCTTAGTAGAACTAAAATAAAATGTCCTAAGCCTCCTTTGATGACTTTACATTAATACTATTCTAAAACATAGATAAATCAACACTTTGAAAAATATGGTTGGTAGCCTGATCATCTTTGTTGCTAGCATAAGTCAAATCTCACCTTTATGCCTCTGGAAATTGTTTAATATCAGTGAATTTAGGAACTCCATTCTTAACAGTCTCATAAGCACCCAAAGTTTTTAGAAAAATTGCAATTGAACCATCCATGCTTGAAAATTACTATGTGATTGTAGTCGTCTAGGATCTTCTAGCTTAACAAGTGGACTACAGTTTAACAACCCAATTCTAAAAAATGGAACATAAACAAAGATGGGCAAACAACAATGACGTAAATTGGGAGACGCAATGATGCAAATTGGGCAATGACAGGAACATAATTGGTGGTGGTGGTAGTAGTAGTAGTAGTAGTAGTAGTAGTAGTAGTAGTAGTAGTAGTCGTAGTAGTAGTGGTAGTAGTAGTGGTAGTAGTCGTGGTAGTAGTCGTGGTAGTAGTGGTAGTGGTAGTCGTAGTCGTAGTGATAGTAGTAGTAGTGGTAGTAGCAGTGGTAGTAGTAGTGGTAGTAGTCGTGGTAGTAGTCGTGGTAGTAGTCGTGGTAGTAGTAGTAGTGGTAGTAGTAGTAGTGGTAGTAGTAGTGGTAGTAGTAGTAGTAGTAGTAGTAGTAGTAGTAGTAGTTGTAGTAGTAGTCGTAGTAGTAGTCGTAGTAGTAGTGGTAGTAGTCGTGGTAGTAGTAGTAGTAGTAGTAGTAATAGTAGTAGTAGTAGTAGTCGTAGTAGTAGTCGTAGTAGTAGTAATAGTAGTAGTAGTAGTCGTAGTAGTAGTCGTAGTAGTCGTGGTAGTAGTCGTGGTAGTAGTAGTAGTAGTAGTAGTAGTAGTAGTAGTAGTAGTAGTAGTAGTCGTAGTAGTAGTCGTAGTAGTCGTAGTAGTAGTGGTAGTAGTAGTGGTAGTGGTAGTGGTAGTGGTAGTGGTAGTGGTAGTCGTAGTCGTAGTAGTAGTGGTAGTAGTAGTAGTAGTAGTAGTGGTGGTAGTAGGAGTAGGAGTAATAGTAGTAGTGGTAGTAGTAGTGGTAGTAGTAGTGGTGGTAGTAGTGGTGGTAGTAGTAGTGGTGGTAGTAGTGGTGGTAGTAGTAGTGGTAGTAGTAGTGGTGGTAGTAGTAGTAGTAGTCGTAGTAGTAGTTGTTGTAGTAGTAGTCGTAGTAGTAGTCGTAGTAGTCGTAGTAGTAGTCGTAGTAGTAGTGGTAGTAGTAGTCGCCGTAGTAGTAGTAGTGGTCGTAGTAGTAGTAGTGGTCGTAGTAGTAGTAGTAGTGATAGTAGTGGTAGTAGTAGTAGTGGTGGTAGTCGTAGTAGTGGTAGTAGTAGTGGTAGTATTGGTAGTAGTAGTGGTAGTAGTAGTAGTAGTAGTGGTAGTAGTGGTAGTGGTAGTAGTAGTGGTAGTAGTGGTAGTAATGGTAGTAATAGTAGTAGTAGTAGTAGTCGTGGTAGTGGTAGTAGTGGTAGTAGTAGTGGTAGTAGTGGTGGTAGTGGTAGTGGTGGTAGTAGTAGTAGTAGTGGTAGTAGTGGTAGTAGTAGTGGTAGTAGTAGTGGTAGTAGTGGTGGTAGTGGTAGTGGTAGTAGTAGTAGTAGTAGTGGTAGTAGTAGTAGTAGTGGTAGTAGTAGTGGTAGTAGTAGTGGTGGTAGTAGTCGTAGTAGTAGTAGTAGTACTATGCCAACCAAACAAGGCCTAAAGCCTTTTAGATTTCGCACTCCGTCTCGCCTCTGTTCTCTGTCTCTCGCCACTCACATGTTCATCATTTCATATTTCATTCTGTCTCTCGCAAGTCGCCCCTTCACCATCTTCTTAATTAATTGAATGTATATCTTTCAAATTTTGCTCTTCATCTTGCCTCTATTCTTTATCTTTCGTGACTTACGAGTCACCCCTTCACCATTTCAAATTTCGGCAAATATACCAAAACCTAAGCCTTCATATTTCATTCAAAAATCGATGTGTCTTTCACCACCTTCTCTTCATCATCTTTGCTTCACCATATCTCATCATCTCCATAGATGTATGTAACCCGTAGATGTATGTAACCCGTAGATGCATAAATCGAAAACTCTCCTTGGGTGACTACTGTGACTTTCCGTAGGCAGCTACTATGGGTAACCAATCTACTTGTTTAAGTTTAAATCTTTCATTCTTTCTTGAAATTATTACTGCTATTGTTGATCTCTCCCAAAGTTGCCAGAGATTTGTGTTTATTTGTTTGATTAGAGTGGTAATGTCTCTAAAAGAAAGCATCATCTGATCATATAACTAGACAGCCACTGGAGCAAGTGATTGGCATGATGTTTTTGATATGCAGACCCATCTCTTGCATGGAGTAATTCATTGTAATGGTTTTGGGTTAAAATGTTGATTCTCATTGTCAAGTTTATATAGAGTTCATGTTCTGTGTTATTTAAGGTTAACAGATAAGTACTATTGCTCAATTAGTTTTCTGTAACAATTAGAAATACTTTATTAACAATTGGTTTAAGTTTTCTGTAATATTTAGAACTTTATTTTATATCAATTTCTGTAACAACTTTCTGTAATATTTAGAACTCCATTTTATATCGACTTCTGATTTTGATAGTTGGGTTATATATACTCTTTTCACTATTCAATTTGTTGATCTTAAACACCAAAATTGAAAACTAGCAATATTCCAGTTAGACTATTTGAAGTGAAGCAATTGTTGGAGCAAAGTTTAATAAGTGAGTAATATATGTTGGTCTTCTTTTGTGAATCCCTTTTGTTGTTGTCGGTCTTCTTTGTGTAACTATATATTTATGTTCCATTTGTGTGTCTTGATAATTTTTTACTTTGGTCTTATTGGAAAATACAACCACAAAACTGAATCCTAAAAGGTAATTGATGGTATCTTAGGTTTGTGTTTCATTAAATTTTTATATGTTTTAACATATTTTGTTCACTCCTATAGCTGAACAATCTTAACTCTCTAAAGTGGTAGTAGTCGCTTTTCTCTCTTTTTGGACAAATGTGTGATAAAATGGCAAGAAGTGGATTTGTAGGACAAGCTCATCACCAGTTAAAGCTAGGAAGAATCAAGCAAACCTTATAAGGCTTCTGATACCCATTCTCCTAGTTGATATAGGATATCTCTCAATATATTTTACTCTTATTTTGATGATACATCACATGGTTCTTTTAAAGGAGGCAATACGTAAAAGAATTTATGATTCATGTTTGTATTTTTCTTTTCCTATATTAGAATTTATGCATGCCTTTTATGTTTGATAAAAAAAAGTCTTTTAATATATTTGTTAAGAATTAAATAAAGTTTCATACCCATAAGACTCGATGTGGTTCTACTCTATTTAGCAAATTTTTTAGGATGAAGATAATAGTAGAGTTATTAAAAGGACTCTATGACATAAAATTGATGACTTGCAAAATTATTGGATTTTCATTACTTTGTATGACATTGAGAAGTTTAATTATCATTTACTTTAGTGGATAATTTTTTCACAAGAAATTTTTGTTAATTGGATGTTTCACTCACAACTTTAGAAAATTGCATGGTAGAATTGATGCAAAAGAGTTTAAAGGCTATAGAAGAAATAAAAAAAGAAAAAATTAGTTAACCACAATCCTTAATACCACAATCCTTAATTTGGCGGATGAGATTTGTGAATTGAGTTAACAACAAAGATAATGGTTGAAATTTAGATTATGTTCCAATTCCTTATTAGATAAGAAGCAGTAGTGGATAAAATATATTATTCTATTTTAGATATATCATATTAGTTGTCTAAAACATAAACTTTTATTTTAAGTTTTATATTATACTCATGTTTATTTATTATTAATTCATTATATAATAATAAATATTGACATATTTTTTAATAAAATATTATATTTTTACTTATTTTATAAAATTTACTTCTTATTTATTACATCTTTTTTAATAACAATTGACTATCCATTAGACCTTTCAATCTTAAACTTTTCTTTTGCCGATTTACCTGAGTGCCATAAGTTTACTTACCCAAACGTCTAAATTCAACCCAGAGAATTGAAATAAAGCTGCCAATCTGATTTTATATGGACTGATGCCATCATGTTGGCTGACAGAAGATCGAGATAACCTCACAGCCTAATCCAGTTATTCCAAACAGGTAATAACAGCAATCAAGCTTTATCTGGCGATTACGGAAGGGTAGGATTGATATTAATTGATTATATATTCTTCTCAGTATTTAGGTCATGACTGAAAAACGGAGAGGAGCTAATAATTTGCGTAGACATGTAGATACACCCAGGTTTCAGGAAAACTAAAAATTTTGAATGAACAGAGGCCTATACTGCTTTAGATTCTCCCTGAACACGTAAGATTTCTGTTTTGACTACTATGATCAGCGCTGTGAGCAGTCATCCTTTAACCATAGGGATTTCTAAAGTTATTCAAGAGCTCTGGAATGTATAACCTAGCATATCATCGACAGCTTGTATCATTTTCGACATCTAACTTCTCAAAACTGGTCAAAGCTATAACCATTGAAGTAGTCCACATTTGGGAAATCTCCTGGAGGTAAATGGAAGTGCCTCTGTACCTGAATAAACAAGCGTAAGAGAAATTTTGACAATCTAATCAAGGAAAAAGAACATCATCATAAAACATGTTTAGAGGCCTGGCTGAAAGCCAAAGACAATGAGGATGAAACCTTTCCAGACTCGGCTTCCAAATTATCGATCAGGACCAACAGCAGCTTAATTTACTGGTTTGTCATTTAATGAGCTGCTAGGCAATACAAATAAATTTATATATGTGACGACAAGGCAATCTCGGTTACACCAGAAGTTCATGTTTATTGTTGCTACATCAGAAAAAAAAAAAAAAAACTTAATATCATGCAAACGTTCAAATGCATTCAATGTTTCACATGTTACAACTAAAATGAACCTTCTAAAATCATTCTTAAAAAGAGATCTATATCTGTCACTTCATCAGTTGACTCGTTAAAGCATTACATCTTACCCACAGGGTGTCTAGAGTCTTGCTAATTCTTGGATTTTGGTACTAGAATGATGTTCAATTTAGTACAGTAATAGAGACTATATTTACTGGTAGAGACCCTACCCTATATAGACAGACACGCATAACTTCTGGAGGGTTGAGAACTTGACCACATCAGAGCTTCATAAACGCTCATTAACTGCAAAAGTTGGCAAAACAAGATGAACAATAGTGGTAGAACATATAGAAAGCCACAATACTATACATGAGTGACAATTTATAAACATCACTTGCTGGGCATCAACTTGGCCTGCCTTATTGAGAACAACGCGAATCTTGTCACCATGACCACGCAAAGAATAAATTTCCCACTTGAATTCATCAATAACGTCAAGTTTGTGGGGTCAAACAAAAGTAGAATGAGGTTACACTTTGCAGCAAACCACGATGTCACACCTGTTAAAACATAAGCTTTTTGTGTTCATTGTTTTTCTCGTGACAGAACTCCAGGAGTGTCCACAAACGTAGCATGCTCCAGTAGCTATATCAATATAGAAAATATGGGCGTTTCAAATGCTCCGACATAAAATCAAGAGATAATTATATGCATTCTAAGACTCACTGGATGTGGCATTTGGGAACATTCAAATTTAGATAAAAAAGCAGTTCCAAAAGTTGTCAGCCCACTGAATGGAATGTCTGCTTGCGCTGCAACTGTCTTGCCTGGAATACTTCTTTCATCGGGTCCATTCTGTACAGATTCACAATTGGAATGCATACACTACGAATAAATTTGAATGAAATACAAGAAACTGCTGATGAGTCTGCATGTGTAAAATGGCTATAGAGCAATTAGCCTGTAAGATTTAGGAAAGTAATATTATTGCAAGGCCAAGAATGCTCAACATGAGCTAATCAATTTAAGACTCATCCAAAAAGTAATATACAGGTCCATAGATACAAAATAAGTAGGGTATGGATACTATAACAACAACAAATCTGTCAATAGTTGGTTCAGGCCCAATATGAGCACCTGTGGCAAAAGAGAAAAGGAAAAAGAAGGAAAGAAGTAACAATAGTTTAGAGATGATCAAAAGAAGAAAACTAACGGCTATGCTCTCAACAACATCCAGAAGATGCACAAGAGAGAGACAGATAGCGGAGAAATACCTGGAAAACTAATTTTGATTAGGTGCTTAATGAAAGTAGGTTTCCCAGTGGAATGCTGACCCAACAGCACCCCCATTGGTTTGGCATTTTTGGCTGCAGTTAATATTTCCCCAGAAAGTATTATCCCTGCATTTTACCATTTTTTTCTCAAGATAATAGAAATTAAAATCCATTGGACTAAAATCAAGTGCACAAGAAGTAGGTAGGTTAAATACGTTGACAGCATTATCTTAGTCAACGTATTGCAGGTTCTCACTCAGCAAAAGACTAGATACAAAATCATTGAAGTGATATGTAACTTCTAATGGCTTCAACTTTTGAACTTACAGTCTCTTCAAACCATCAACAATGGACGTAATAGAGGACAAAGAACCAGAGAATATAACTTCAACTGTCAACAAATCCTGAAAGAGTCAGGGATGACCAACATAGTTTCAGCTATAATTAATTCTTAATTCAGGATAACACTGAGAAAGAAACTGCACAGAAAATGAACTTTTACTGGCAAATTCGGATAAAAAAGCATCCAAATCACAAAGTTATTTTCATGCTCATTTTATCCAGTTACCATAAGAAGAAGAACATAAAAGCAGAAGTGCTTTTCTCATATCAAATTGCACCAACGTACAGCAACAAATCATACCTTTTTGCCCCATTTTGAAGAAAACCAATGCGCCAAAGGTGATATCTCCACTGGAGGGGTACCTGAATACTGGCAGGCATTAAATCCACCATACAACAAGAAAATCTTGCATTGCAATCAACATGAGACAGACTTCTTACCATTTGATTCAGATTGAGATGATGATTTTGAAGAGCACTTCTTCTGCATGCATAGTTTAAAGAATAACAACCACCGGAAAGGAAATATGAAGGATATACAACTTTAGGAAACAATCAACACGCTTACTGCAAGTAGTCCATCCAAACCTTCCATTTATGGAGGTTTCATATTTTCAACATCTACAACACATAGACATATAACCCTCGCATTATTGAAAACGAAAAGACAATTACATTCACAACAGCCAGAGTTAATGGAAATAGCTAAAACCTTTGCAGTTCGGAAGATCGTTGGTAATTACATGTCCAGCTTGTGCCAAAGAAACTAGCTACAACATCAAGGTAAGAAACGAATAAATCAATTGAAAAAATAGTACAAATAACACAAAACCTTTTAGTCAACCATAAAACAATTCATTTCCCCATAGATTATTCCTCTTCACCAAACATTAAAACACACACAGACACACAAACAGAATTAAAAATGACCCAGGACTTGGAGCCTGCATAGCAGCAATTAACTCCTTAAACCCCAGATACCATCGTCGCTTCGAGTCCGCGATTGCCCAAACCTTCAACCCGAAAACAAAATCACAAACATAATAAAACAAAATGTGTTTTCCAGAGGGACAACAAAAGCATCTGAGGTAAGAAAAAATGAACCTGTTTCAATTCTGGTCGTGACAAATTAGCCAATCCAAAAAACTTTATTGCATCATTACTTGTAATCCGACCATGTCCGCTCAAACACACCCACATTAACTTTGCTTCATATAAATCCACCAGTTCAATAATAAAAGAAAAAGAAGAAGACGAAGAATTGTACCTGAATCAGCGTAACTGAACCAGTCTTGGCAGATTATCTGTTGCCCCTTAAAAGTACCGACTGAACTAAATTTTAATTAGAAATTTTGGATTCAGATGTTTATATTTGATTTTCTTTTTCTTTATCAAAACTTCAATTGTGTTCCAATTTAGTTAAGAGTTGTTCCACTAATTTTGCTTTTGGTTGCTTCAAGATCTTGGGATTCAACTTCTTTTCTTCCCTATTCTTGATGATGAATACATCAATTTGTATTTGCTTCCCATCAACTTAATTCTAATAATGATTTTGTTTAGACATGTGCCTAATGATAATGTAAAAATATGATTAATGTCAAATATACATTTTTATTAGAGATCCTTTAACATAACATAATTTAAAGTCCCTCAATACAGTGCCATACAACCCTCTTCAAGGAGTTACATAAAATCGAGAAGTCTCCCGGTGGAGTCGGAAACACTAGACCTCTATGATGGCTTTCTTGCTCTGAATAAGAGATAGCATCGTCATTCCTGTGTATTTTCATCAAAATACTATTCATTTCTCATTGGAAATTACAAGAATGAATATAATGAAGGCGAGCATGAACAAACTCTGGAAAAATCAGGAAAATGAAAACCAACAAAAACCACTCAAGATTCCATCAACTCAGTCCTCCTCTCTATTTTCTCTACAAATGAACTCTTCACGCATCCTCAGGTAATCCCAACTATGGTTACCCTATTTATTATTATTAATCAAGAAATACCAACGGTCTTTCCAAGCAACCATAGAACAAGAGCTAACTCAACACTGAAAATGGTGTGCAAGGTTGTTCGATCAAGCGTGAAGCCATACACAGTAATCCCAGCTCTGTTGTTCTCGAAGTATGTCACTGTCATCACAATTTTTATCAAAATTTTCATGCAAGTACCATAAAACAATTATCAGATTCTGTCTGAAACTGAAGATTCTAATAAGTTTCTGAAGTTAACTCCTAAAAACAACTTTCATTTTCAAGTTGTGCTGTCATTGTTTTCTTGTTGGTCTTTAGGCTGCTACAGGTTATATATATTGCATTTCTGAGTGTTTTGGAGCAGATTAGATTAGATGTTATGTGAATAGTTTGTTGCATAGATGTGCAAGTTTGATGCTTGGAGTCTTACCAAGAGCTTGTCTCTTCTGAAATGAGATGGTACTATATGCATATGCTGGAATCAATTTGGTGTTATCTAATTCATCTTCTTCATCTCCAACATCACTCGAGTCCCCATCCGTGCCCACCGTCGGAAAGACCTGGCCGATGCCAGTGGTGGGAGTCTCACCTTCAGTGGACTCGAATGTGTCGAGAGTGGCACATATGTGCCACTTAGCAGCTAGGCTTGTAATAGCTTGCGCTTTGTGAGTGATCTTTGTTGCACTTCGAAGCATTACCATAACCCCAGCAAGAAGTGTAATCGAGCAGAGCTGCAAAACATCATATACATTCAGTTGTTGTCAGATACTTTTATAGAGAGTTGAGTATTCAAAGAACTTCTCTCTATTTCACTGTCAAGTAGCACACCGCAAGTTCTCCAGCTCTGTAAATATCAACAACAGCACCAGTCTTTGTTGTGATAAGCAAAGAAGCAAACTGGCTTCCTGTGACCAAAATCAGGACCCACAAAACGAATGCTCTATATCTATGGCTGATGATCCTCAGATGTCTCCTTATCCTAAGATGTTCTGAAAGTATAGACCCCACATCAGAGTCAACTTGGAAAACTTCAGCGAAGTCCTGGAGTCGTAGGATCTGGAGGTGGCAGATCAGACGGAAGAGAACACAGACCAGGAAAATTACAGTTGTGCGGTAAAGCCAAGAGCATAGCTCCATAATGCAAGCTACTGTATCGCTAACTACGACATTGCCCAAGAATGGGATCTGTGAAGCACCAGAGGCATACCACCATATCTTGTATCCGCACTCTGCTATGAAGCACGGCCCAACAAAGCACGATACTATTTTTAATGAACTCTGCATGTAAAATTAAACCAACACATTATTTATCCATTTCAATAATTAGAGCTTGATTGGTGTTACAATCATGGAGAACGTATTTCCACTTCTACATTCTCCTACATCCATTAGGAAGAACACATCAACTTTCTGGTTTACTCCAGAGAAGAATAAACAATACATAGTGACAATGATGCGGCTCAATAGTGTACAATATCATATGAGGTCTAAGATTTATTAATCAAACCACATACTTTGCCTTTCACTTTTTCCAAGTTGTTTACAGGCTTTCTTGATGATCAAAATTATGAAGGAGAAATTGACACAAAGAAGCACTGGATCTTTGCTACCCACTTTTAATTTGACCATAAGAAATTGCTGACACAGATTCCGACCCAGCGGCTAAATGTAGGCATATAATGCCAAATTATAACCATTCTGTTCAGCTCTCAAATAAGTCATCTTCACTAAGCTTATCTATAAATGGACTAGCTAAGCCAAAGTAAATTGCTCACAAGAAACTGTGTTCTCTAACTTATACATATGCAGTCTGAACTTTTTAAGGAAAGATTTTAACATATCAGGAATCTACCTAATTCGTGAAGCTTCCCGTGATTACTTTTTTACTTTCCTTCCCCCACTCCTTGCATCTCCACTTCTGTTTTGTTTAAGCAATTCTCTTTTATTCATCCAAGGAAGGTGTCATATTATTCGGTTTCATTTGTGACCCACCAAAAATAAATGCCCTCTGAAAGCTATACGATACATGTCAAACAAAAACGCATTGTTAACCATCAAGATGACTTTCTTCCCTTCTAGTTTTTTCACATCAACAAGTCTACAACTTTTAGGTTGGCTTGTTCTAATCAACCGCCAAGCTTTAATCTTTATCATCACCTACAATTCCGGTAAGTTTATCCTTTTCCACTGTTTCAACCTTGAAGAGAAGAGAAGGCAAAGCACAAGTTTATAAAGGTAAAAAATCCTGTTAAATTTCGAAACTTTTTTGTCAAAATTTTCTGACCTCTCAGAAATGAAATGATTAGCTGTAAGATTGCTTGGGGAACAAAGAAATCAGAGCTGACAGGCCTAGTTAATGGCAATTTCATTATGGAGAAAAAAAGGGAAAAAAGCAATCAATTAACAACATCCCATTTATGGCTGACCCTTCACAGAATTGGACGAGGAGAAATACTCTAAAACGATGATCCCATTAAAACATGAAAAAAATTAAAAAAGAAAATGAGATAAAGAAAGAGATTGAGATCAGAAGCATACATTGAGCCGATCGGTGTAGCCTTTCCTAACAGTCTCGCTCTCATCACAGAGCTTGTCAAAGAACAAGAACCTACGAAGACCGTATTTCCTCACAAACCTGGTCAAACAAATGAAAGACAGAGTGGCAACGCTGCTCAACGACAGCTGCACAACGGTGTCGTACGGCCTCTTGTGCTTGCTGTCGCATGAAGAACAAGCCAACACGAAGTGGGAAATCGCAGGAACAACCAAAGTGAAGAGTAAGAACATGGACCAGGAAAGACAAGCCGTCCATACGTTGGATTGATCCACGCACATCAGCCGAAGATACCTTCGAAAACTATGCAACTCATCGTATGCATGGGACGTACTCCGCGAGAACCTGTTGTTGTCCCTGTTCAACAAGGATTCCCTCCTGTCGTTGTTGTCTCCCATGAGCAAAAAAACACTAATTTGATTGACGCTGAGACGGAACAGAGAGTCACAGGACCAAAAGGCAATACAACACAACTGTTCCTAAGTTAGTTTTTACGGTTAAAGGTAATGAGAGAAGAAGGAGAGGGTGTTTTGTGAAGACTGCGAAGGGTGGGCTGGTTTTATAGCTGCGCTGATTTGGCACTGCCCAATTAGAGACTAAAATGTGGCTTTGGATGAATACCAACTCTGTAACTAATGCCGCTTTTGTTTTTTCTTGCTCTAGTGGGCACAAGTTCGACTTGTCAGTCTCTGATGGAAAATCGGGAATTTTGATTTATAAACTGACCGTTTGGTTTGAATTGAGTCAAATATATCTCTTTTTTTTTCAAGTGATTCGGAAATCATAATCACCAAAACTGCGTTACATACAGCTGGTACGCTCACACCGTCAATCAAGCAACTCCAAGCACCCCAACAACATGCGACGGCCACATGGGAAATCAATCATCGAAGGTAATTAATAATCTAATCACAGTTTTGTTAAGGTTCCTTGGTGTTGTTTGTTGTGAGCCTCTAATTGGTTGCATATGCAATAAGATTCAGTTTCAATTTCATTTAAATGAACCAGAATAAAACAATTACCATACCATTCAGCTTTACAGCTTTTTAAGTGCCAGATACCGTGTCCTAGTGCTTCCAATGTCCCCTTATTTTTTTATTTTGAGTTCTCTTTCATATGCTTAAGAAATTTATATTTTGCTAAATTAATGAGTTATCGGGTAAAAACTACATATTAGATAATAACTTTTCTCTAGGATCTACTCATTCTTGCAAGCTCCTAAAAAATCACCGGACGAAAAATGACACAAAAAGCTCAAAAAAATCATATTCAAATATTTTATCATATCTAAGACACTCATAATATTAAAAATTAAAGAGATTTGAAACAAATATTCATCCTCTAATTTATCACTATTTATTACAATATTAATAACTTGTTTAAAGAGGTATGTAATTTTCTCATTTATCAATTCTACATAATTTAAATTTATTTCAAATAATTCTTGTCCAAATTTTTTCAGAAAATAAGAAGTCATGATGTAATTATATACAAAACAATTTCAAATTTTCAAATTAAAGGGCCCATTAAGCTTTCATACTTGTATCTTTAATTTTTTGACCGTAGCTTTATTGGATTCATTGAGTCTTTTAATGAGCATTGTAGCTCCAACCTTAGAGTAAGGTAACTACCATTGATGCTTCTTCAGCAAAGCTTAGCATAGTCTTAAATCGTTTCCTACCTTAAGGGGCTTATCAAAGATTTTAGAAGAAGACTAAAGTTTTAAATGGAAATCATAAATTGTATCTGCAGAAAGGAGAAATTTTTATTTCATGATAAAGGAGATTACAAGATGAGATATATAAAGATTCATGATAGAGGAGATTACAAAGATGAGATAAATAGACAATGCTTGATATCCCTTTTACGACCTTAAGGGTTTTATTTATACAAGCAGACTTGGTTAAGATTCTAACTTAACAAAAATTACATTATATTAGCTTTCATAAAGTAGAGTCTATCTTTAATGATAGTGGATTTTCTTTTATCTAATTGGTTAGAGAGATTTTCATGTTATTTTCTAATTTTCTAACTCAAAATCATCACTGTAAGTGGATGCTCCTGATGCTTCATCTTTATCTTTTCCTTTGAAAGTCTTCAAGCCACTTTTACAATAAGGACAGATAGTTTTTGTATGTTTACCGATATGACAGAATCTTTTTTATGCCTTAAGATTAGATCTTACCTTTCCTTTTTCAATCAAACTTGTCTTCATTTTTTATAAAATTTTTCAGTAGCTAATGGTGTCCTCTTGGCTAGAGCTACCATTAAAAAAGAAAATCTGAACTTTCCAACACAGGTTTGAAATCCTTTTTTAAATGTTGCCTTTATCCAGAAATAACAGTTCTCATCATGATTCCTCTTTTGTAATGGATATTGTTTTCAATGTATTTTTTAAAAAAATCTTTCCTTAAGTTAGTAACCACAACAATAGTACCCCGCCCCCCGCCCCCCATACCCTGTTTAGGCGAGAATTTGGGTATTTTTGTGTTGTTGTGTTGTTGTGTTGTTGTTTTGCCTTTCCCAAAGGCATTGTATCTTTCATCTTCATGAAAATCTGGACTAGCAGATATTATATATAATACTAAGATATCTTCAAGGGTTATTATAGGGTTATTTAGATAACAATCCTTAACCCCTTTTTGAATCCATCTAAATAATGATATCTGAGGAACTTTGGATTAGTCAAGTATATAGCATTGATTGTTCCAAAATCATACCAATCTTTAATACCTTTAGGATATGCTCCTCGCACAAAGTTCAATCTATGATATATCCCAAAAAAATCAATATAGGTATCATTATTTTGTAGAGAGTACAAGTCTCTCATTACCTTATAATATGCTTGAATAGTAGGATGACTCTTTGGAAGACTACCAATCATGATATTTTTTTAGTACCATCATTTTGCACATAGTATTATTTCTGAGAGAAATATTATAAATAGTAACATTTTCTAGCTTAACCATCTGACTAGTAGATTCCTTTATCGAGAAATAATGGCCTGTGGATGAATCTTCTACTATCTTAGCCATTGTTATGAATACCTTATCGATATCAATACCAAAGTTGGTTTTAGAACAGTGTTGTACTGGTATTGGAAATATCGGGTACCATTTTACATAATTTTTTAAATTTATGAAATAGTCTTAGAATTTTTTTAAATTTACATAATAGTGATTCAATATATTCTGCTGTATACTTTATAATTTTACATCAATCTTGTCTCAAAAAATTATAATAGTAAAAATTTAAAATAACAACAAGTTATTTACTTTTATTAACATTATTTTTCACGTATTTCATATATAAATAATAACCACAATTAATGTGAAAAAGATCATTTAATCACCATATATACAAATATAAAATTAAGAACAATATAGAATATTTAAAATATTACAATTTCATCATATATTAAAAAATTATTATATCAAAACATCAAATAAAAATAGTAATAAATATCCATTACTTTCTAACAATTACAATTTACCACAAGAGTTTGTGCTAAAGAACAAATTAGAAGTGAAATATGAAACAAAAAGTTTTACAATTATATTCCATACATAGAATTTAACATATACATCAAATATAACTGAAATTAAAAGAAGAGGAGAAACACAAACATCCTCTTCATTCATCGCATACCTGCTATAACTATATTGTTCTCAATTCTCATTTGGTAAAAAAATCCTCAATATTGAGAGGAGAATTGTCAGACCCCGTTTTCAGAGCCCGACTATCGCATTTAGATATCTAAACATTTACACAACCCTTGCCTTCAAAACTAACCCCCCCTCCTTTTCGGGCTCATCTCCATTCAAGTCTAAAGATGTCCAAGGATAGTGTTGGTGAGTCCATAATTTGCATATGTACATGCTTCGGGATAATTAGCATAACTTCTTAACTTCTCCTTCTGTGTTTAGCCTATCTTCTGTGTGTGGCCTATCGTCTGGGTTTGCCTATTATCTGGGTTTGACTATCATCCAAGTTGGACTATCGTCTGGGTTGCCTATCGTCTATGATTTATCGTCTGGGTTTGACTTTCTATCGTCTGGGTTTGATCTCCTATCGTCTGTGTTTTATCGTCTGGGTTTGACCTCCTATCGTCTGTATTTTATCGTCTGTCTTTGACTTTTATTTCCTGTCTTTAACCTCCTATCGTCTGTGTTTTATCGCCTGTCTTTAACTTTTATCGTCTGGGTTTGACCCTCTATCATCTATCATTGACGTCATCACAAGCGATACACTTCGTCTGTGTTTTTCTTAAGTCTTTACATTCCTACGCATTCCTTGCGTCCGTATTTCATATCGTCTATGTTCTATCGTCATCACAAACGATACACTTCGTCTATATTTTTCCTTAGTCTTTACACTCCTACGTATTCCTTGCGTCTGTGTTTCCTATCGTCTGTGTTCTGATGTTATCATAGATGATACATTTCCTCTATATTTTCCTCTGCGTTTGAACACAAACTCTCCAATTCTAACATGCTATTCCAATACTACGACAGTTGGCAATCTCAACAAAAGAACATACACATATACATTTCATTTTTCCAAATCTTTAAATATAACAAAATCAAACATTGAAAGGAATTCAATCTCACTTTCTTATCTTAAACACAGTCGGAGTTTGTTACATTTCAACATACACAACAACTTGATCTAAAATACAAAAGATGCTCAATGTTGATTTGCTTATAAAGCTATCCAAAGTCACTAACTTAGTACAAAATATTCTTAGCTGTCTTGGAGTTTCGAATGCCTTGCAAGGATCACTGATCTTTTTGATTTACACCTGAGAAGGAAAAATTGGGAGTTGAGCTACAGAGCTCAGTGGCCATTGGCAAGGAGCCACACATTCAAGCATAATTACACATATATATTTATAAACATTCATATAAGCGTACACTGTTCGGCAATCACAATACCAAGTCACATTTCACATTTCAATTCATTATCACGTAGGACATCTTTGAATGAACATTTACATCATCGCTAATATGTCAAAATGCAAATGCACAAACAATTGGCTCGAGGGTTCTGTGAAACAAAACAGAGAAACCGAAGTTTACTTCGTGAACAAAACGAGTCCGTTTTCAGATCTCGTGGGCCACAAGCGGGCAGTCGGGAGAAGGCTTTACGTCGACATGCACGTGACTACGAAACGATTCCACTCTCGCCTAAACACAATCAAATTTATGCTCAATTTAACCAATCACCATTTGCACTCTCGTGCTTCTTTCATTTTATCATTTTTCTTATATTTCATGCTTTTTCTTCTTTTCATTCAATTCCAATTGTTATAACCTTTTTCAAGGTGTAACATAATCAGAATGAAATCATGCAAATTCAAATATTCACAATTATTATAATTTCAAACATAACAATTTCATACAAAACACATACACACATAGGCAAGGATTTGCCCAATTACTCAATAATCATAAATATTTTACCCACCTAAGATGCTTGACAATCCAAGTCCAATGTTGTCTTTCTTCTTCGTCTTGGATCAGGCTTGCTTGGTTTCCTACAACAACCAAGTTCTCATTCAATAGGAAATTCAATTTGAGAACCCATAAAACCAAAAACATGAAATTGATCCTAGAATACTTAAACCATACATTTCCCAAGTTCTTTGAACCAAAACTCCAAGAGATTAAAAACCAACTTACCTTGAATCTTCGCCAACTAGTGAAATTCTTGGCTATACAGAAAGCTCTTCCCTTCCTCTTTCTTTTTCCCCTCTTGAGTAACCTTAAATTCTCTCTTTAAGACTAGGGAAATTCGTGACCTAGTTCAAAGTTCTATTCTTTTTAACTTCATCGAAACCTCTCTTCTTCTTTCTCTCTCTTCCTTTCTGATTTTCTCTCCTTTTTCCCTTCATTCTCGTTTTTGATATTCTTACTTACTAGACAATCTTTTCTCCTTCTCATTCTACCCTTAATGGGTGAGAGAAGTCCACCTTACCCTTCCTTTAATGCTTTAGTACTTTTAATCTTAGGAAATCTTCCCAAATTACCCTTATACATTCTTAATTCTTCAATTTAACTTACACCATACTATACTCTAACTTAATCTTAATGCTTCCATTTAATACTTCAAATTTTCATCCATCCATGAAATAAATCCTCCTAAACTTGACATAATAATTTACTCCAATTAAGATGATTTATCTAACAATACTACAAAATTTATTCAAATCATGTTTACTAAAAAAAATAATTCGGGGCCCAACATTTCTCCCCCTCTTAAAAGAATTTCATCCTCGAAATTATTATCTGAGTCATTAAAGAGGTGTGGATGCTTCTTCTTCATTGCTTCCAAAGGCTCCCATGTTGCTTCCTCTATTGAATGGTTTCTCCATAAGACTTTTACCAGCTTCACAACCTTGTTCCTCAAAACTTTTTCAATCGAATCTAAGATCTCCACTGGTTGCTCCTCATAGGTCAAATCTTCCCTCAATTGAACCTTCAATGGTTGAACTATGTGTGAAGGATCGGATCGATACCTTCTCAGCATCGATACATGAAAGACATTGTGAATCTTAGATAATTTCGGTGGCAAAGTTAACTTGTAGGCTAAAGGCCCAATCCTCTCAATGATTTGATAAGGGCCTATATATCTCAGACTAAGCATGCCCTTCTTACCAAATCTCAAGACCCCTTTCCATGGAGAAGCTTTAAGAAACACCTTGTCTCCAACTTTAAATTCCATCTCTTTTCTACTTGCATCTGCATAGCTCTTCATTCTGTCCTGAGCTGCTTTAATCCTCTGTTTCACTAATATAATCTTATCAACTGTGACTTGCACCATCTCAGATCCTAAAAGTCTCCTTTCACCTTCCTCATCCCAACAAATAGGAGTTCTGCACCTCCTACCATACAAAGTTTCATAAGGTGCCATTTGAATTCCCGAATGATAGGAATTATTGTAAGCAAACTCAATTAAAGGCAAATGATCATCCCATGAGCCTTTAAAATCCATAACACAAGCTCTCAACATTGCCTCCAAAGTCTGTATTGTTCTCTTTGATTGCCCATCAGTTTGTGGATGGAAAGTTGTACTAAAGTGCAACTTAGTTCCCAAAGCCTCCTGTAAGCTCTCCTAAAATTTGGAGGTGAACCTGGGATCTCTATCCCAAACTATGGAGCTTGGAATTCCATGTAGCCTAATTACTTCATCCATATATTTCTTGGTCAAAGCATTCAAAGAATCTGTCTGCTTAATTGGTAAGAAATGTGCTAACTTGGTTAGCCTATCCACAATCACCCATATTGCATCATGTTTCCTACTAGTTCTCGGTAATCCCATCAAGAAATCCATTGAAATCCTCTCCCACTTCCATTTTGGGATAGAAAAAGGCTGAAGCTTGCCTAAAGGTGCCTGGTGCTCAGCCTTGACTTGCTGACACACTAAGCATCTCTTAGTATACTCCGCAATATCCTTCTTCATTCCTTTCCACCAGAAATGCTTCTTCAAATCTCTATACATTCTTGTACTGCCTGGGTGCATTGCATAGGGAGCATTGTGCGCCTCATCAAGAATTTCATCCTTCAGCTCTCGCATGTCTGGAATACCTAGTCTATTCCCTACCACCATCAATTCGTCTTCCCTTACCTCCAATTCAAAAGGTTTACCACTTTTACTCTCTTCTCGAAGCCTGCTTAAATACTCATCCTGTTCCTGCAATTCCTTAATCTTCTCATTTAACACTGGCCTTATCCTAAAGTTAGCCAATATACGCACAAATTTAGCTTGTCTCAATGTCACCCGAAGTTTGGCTAATTCCTTTAATAAAGGAAGGTACACTGTCTCCACATGTGCCATAGTGGACTTTCTACTCAGGGCATCAGCTACTACATTAGCTTTCCCCGGGTGGTAGTCTATCATCAAGTCATAGTCCTTCAACAACTCTAACCATCTTCTTTGTCTCAAGTTTAACTCCCTCTGACTCATCAAATACTTAAGGCTCTTATGGTCTGTATATACCCTAGTAGTGACTCCATAAAGATAATGTCTCCATATCTTCAATGCAAAAATTATGGCAGCCAACTCCAAGTCATGGGTGGGATAGTTCATCTCATAAGGCTTTAATTGCCTAGAAGTATAAGCGATCACATTATCTCCTTGCATCAACACACATCCCAATCCCTTCCTTGAGGCATCACTATATACTGTATATCCATCATTACTTGAGGGCAAAGTCAAAATTGGTGTACTCGTCAATCTATACTTAAGCTCCTTGAAACCTTTTTGACATTCATCTGTCCACACAAACTTCTGGTTCTTCCTTGTCAATTTGGAAAGTGGAGCAGCTATCATGGAAAAACCCTCTACAAACCTTCTATAATATCCAGCTAAACCCAAGAAACTCCTCACTTATGCCATATTCTTAGGTGCTTCCCATTTTACAACTGCTTCTATCTTCCTCAAATCTACATGTACTCCGTTCTCTGAAATCAGATGCCCAAGAAACATTACTTCCTTTAGCTAAAATTCGCATTTATCGAATTTGGCATACAACTCATTCTTCCTCAATGTCTCTAAAGCAATACTCAAATGCTTTTCATGCTCGTTATCGCTCTTGGAATAAACCAATATGTCATCAATAAAGATAATGATAAATTGGTCCAAGAATGGCTTAAAGACTCTATTCATTAAGTCCATAAAGGCTGCAGGTGCATTCGTTAACCCAAAAGGCATAACCAAGAACTCAAAGTGGCCATACCGTGTTCTGAAAGCAATCTTTGGCATATCAGTCTCCTTTATCCTCAACTGGTGATAACCCGACCTCAAGTCTATCTTAGAAAAGACTCTCACCCCTTGCAACTGATCAAACAAATCATCTATCCGTGGAAGCAAATATTTGTTCCTTATGGTGACATGATTGAGCTTCCTATAATCCACATACATCCTTAACGATCCATCTTTCTTCTTCACTAAAAGGATCAAAGCTCCCCAAGGTGAAGAGCTTGGCCTAATGTAACCCTTCTCCAACAATTCTTCCAATTGCTCCTTAAGCTCCTTCAACTCTGCTGGAGCCATTCTATAAGGCAGAATCAATATTGGTGTTGTGCCCGGAAGAAGCTCAATGGAAAATTCAATTTCCCTAGGTAATGGAAGTCCTGGTAATTCCTCGAAAAAGACATCTGGGAATTCCATGACCACTGGTATATCTTCTAACTTTTTCTCATCTACCCTCGTGTCTACCACACAGGTCAAATATGCTTCACATCCTTTTCTCATCATCTTCTCTGCTATCAAAACCGAAACAATTCTAGGCGGACTTGCTTTTCTATCTCCCACAAACACCACCTTTCTACCATTGTCCAATTCAAAATCCATAATCTTTCGTCTACAATCCAAGTTGGCATTATATTTCTCCAAGGTGTCCATACCCAAATTCACATCTAATCCTTCCATCCTCAATGGCATTAGATCCACTACTAATTGTTCTCCCCCAATACTTATCTCACAATTTTTATAGACTTGGCTAATCATAATATACTGGCCGATTGGAGT
>JAOSBN010000005.1:23977631-24003221 GCA_027563595.1 Erythroxylum suave
TTTAACTTAACCATAGGAATAAGAAGAGAGACAACTAAAGACCTTTAGGTATTTTTTTTAGCTTTTTTGGACCTTAAAATAAAAGAAAACTTTAAAAATTATGAAAGATGAGGCCATTATTGAATTGATAAAATGAACATATAAAAACTATATATGTTGATCAAATGAATAAGATGAAATAAAATTCATTAATTATAGTAATCTTAATTGTACATAAATGATTATCTAAATCCTTTTACCAAAAAATGATACAATTAACAAAAAATCAAGGTAAAATCGTGATGGAGACTAGATACTGGATACTAGACACTGAGATTGGAGAGGTTAGAGATTAGATAGACTAAAAGAGTAATTAATCATTGTACTCAATATCATCAATAGTTTGTATTACATTATATATATATACAAACATTATATTTAACAATGCAATATTAAAATTAAAGGAATATTAAGGACATCGTAATAATTAATAATTAATAATTAATTAAATATACCTTCTTCTTTAAATATTTATCAAAATAATATCCACTTGATTGATAAATATAACTAGTCACCTCCACATTAATACATATGGTTGTATTAAAGAAAATTTTAAAAACAATATTAGTTAAGATAATATAAAAAATAGATGAAATTGATATATCAAAAAGAAAATAATTTACCCTTAATATATTCATCATCTAACCAACTTCGGGCACATGTAAGGGTTTCTAAAATACAAGGATGAAATTAAGCACGACGAGGACTAGTAACTCAATCACTAGTGCTAAAAGTAGACCCCGAAGTAACAGTGGATGTTGTAATTGCTAATAAGTCTTGTGCAATTACTTGTATAATTGAAATTTTATTTTCACAACTCTTCTAGCATAATAATACATCAAAATGCACACTTTCAACTTCGGTCACACAATCTCTAGTTAAATCTTCATCTAATTCCATCATATTGTTCCTAGCCCTTTTTCTTTCATAAATTTTGAAAGTGAAAGTAACAAACTATTCTTAGAAGATGAGCCCGAACTTAAGACTAAATTTGGAGCGAACAACCTGAACTACTGCGATCCTAATCATGATTTTTGTCCATTCTGAGTTGATAATCATTAAACAATTCATACCAAAATTATTTAACGACATCTTCAAGCTCTTGGGCTTGATTACCATACAACACATTATACATAAAAGTAACTCCCTGCATCTTGTATCTCGGGTCCAACACAAATAAGATTACAACAATTTGTCCATCTATAGACCAATAAGAATTTAGCTTCTCCATCATCTACTTGATCATAACCCAAATAACCTCATTAGAATCAAACATCCAATCAAATAAAGCATTCTTTATCTCACGCATAGTGCTAAAACAACAATTCAAAGTTAGATATTTTGTTCCCAAGAACAATTCCGTTGCTTTATAAAATAATTCCAACTTCTAACAAAGTTCTCTAGCCAACTCCCATTACTCTTCTATAGGCATGTAAGTGTCTCCATAGTCTCTTTGTCTCAACTTAGTAAACATATCAATGTATTGGATTGTTGACTCCAACATTTTGAGGGTTGAGTTTCAAATGGTTGGACAATCCAAAGCTAACATCTTATACTCGGAATTCACAAAAATTGTGCAGTTTCTTTAAATTTATCAACTCTATTAGATGTTCCACTCCAATATACTACATTATTCATAATCGAATCTATTCCTTCCTTTATGACATCCAATCCATCCTTCATAATCAAGTTTGGAATATACGTAAAAAAATACATATGGAATAACCTTCCACTAACTAATAAGCTCCTAACTGTATCTTATTCTTTAACTTTTCAATTATAACATCATTCGTGCTATAATTATCGAATGTTATGGTGGATAATTTGCTATCGATATTAAAATCTATTAAACAGTCTCTTAACACATTTGCTAATCTTTCGCTTGTATATGATGTTGGCACATAAATGAACCTATCATGTACAAATATCACCAACATCAATCACAAATAATAAAAAGTAAATGAACGTAATATTAAAGCATATAAATTGCCTCAAAAGTTTATTACGTAAAGTCTAATCATTGTTAACATAATGTATTGTCACTGTCATATAACCCTTCTTTGGTTATCAATTGTCTATATATCTGTTGTAATGGCAATCTATCCTTCATTACTTGACGATGCTCTTAAAACTTCTTTTTTCTTATCCGCATATATCTTCATAATGTCCTTATTCAATATATTCTCACTTGGAACCATGAAGTTTAGTTATAGTGAGTTGCAAAATATCCTAAACCTTTTATCATTAGCCATAGGTAATGGATATTCATTACCAATTACCATATAAGCCCTCAAAAACCTGGACTTGTTGCTATCGTAAGATGTTGCGATCATTTCATTCTTCAATCTCATAAGGTTAAGGCTAAAAAATGTTGAACCTTCTAATACATCTTCCTTCTACTACATGAATGCACATGTCTTTTTGAATGAGAGGTTTCACCTTTCGAAATCCTAGCCAACATTTTCTGAAAATATTTACTTTCAACTTTTTCTGCTTCGTCTGTTGATGTAGTTTTATTGACATGATTACAAACTTCATTTTTCAATTGAGTTTGAGTTAAACTTTCTACCTTCACTTACCACAGGATTAGAAGTTTTGACTTCCGATACTAAATTAAAACTCTCTACTGTAGGAATATGTTCATCCTTCTAAAACAATCAACATATAAATAGATATATTATTCATAATCTTAATTGAATATATATATATATATATATATGTATATATCTGTGTGTTTTTGTGTGTGTGTGTGTGTGTGTGTGTGTGTGTGTGTGTGTGTGTGTGTGTGTGTGTGTGTGTTGTATTAAAATACAAGCCTTAAAACAAGGAATTACAAAATGGAAAAAGATAACTGAAAATGAGTTGGCTGGGATATGCAAAATATTTAATTTATGGAACTCTATGGATAATATTTCGATAAGTTGTTAAAAAATTCATGCAATGTCTTTTCAAAATGATGATCATGCCCACTCCTTATCCTAATTGTTGCATCTTAGATCAGTCTATGTGTATCCTAAAAGAGAGAATCTCAAGAAAATAATTGAGTTTCTAGAGACTCATGAATTCCAAGTTCCAATGATTTGGGAGTTTAATTAGTCTTAGGATAATTCAAATCAAAATTAAAATCCTAGAGATAAGAATGCATCCATTACAATGATAAGAACTATCAATAATATCGTTAGAGTATGATTTCTAAGATTATTCACCACTTAAGGGTCCTCACAATTTGTGATTTTAGAATGCTTCCACTGTTCCTCTGTATTTTCATAAAATGAACTCTCTATTAATAAATATAACTGATGAACTAACTCAACAAATGGCAAATGGGTGTATGTTATTATCATTGAATCACACTGTAAAAGTGGCTAAGAACATTGCTCAAGTTAGAATTGATTTTAATGCCAAAACCTATAAAGAGCTAGATTGATCTTGATGTTTAGTCAAACTGTGTTATGAAATAACAAGAAAGATATGGTATATGTCGACCTTTTTCTTTCCTAAGTCACCTATAAAACCTAATCAATATCCATCCTAAAAAGGGTGTTGGAAAGTATAAGCATTGAAGCATCATCATAAAGCAGCATTGGTTAAATACAACACAAATTAATGAATAGAGTGTTAGGTAAACAAGGGTATAATTGTTTTCTAGGGAATTCAAAACTATGGTATTGAGTGAGGTGACATGTCTCTTACTTCTTAAGAACTCATACGTTTTAGAGTGTGCTTAAAGCTATTGTTGACTTAAGAACTAGTCAATTAGACTACATCTTCGTCAATAGTTACTAAAAAATGTAACTATTACAAAGTAAAAATCTGATTATGTACTTGAATAGGACCAAGGTAAAATTCCATTAGGTGGCATTCAAATGTAAAGACTAAGCCATAGAAATGTGCCTATGATTCATCATGGAGTTTATGGGGTGTTTCATTAAATACTTCACATGCATTAGCTAAATCACCAAACCTTGCATATATATCCACCAAAGCTTTCCTCATGTACAAGTCAGATCCACAACCACAACTCCTTAGTCTTCTCCAAGTGGTTGTTAAGGTCGGTGACTAATGATGTGATAGCTATTATGGCTAGCGACTGGTAGCATGGTAAGAGAGACAGAGACAATGAGAGAGAAGGTCATGAGTGAGAGTGACAGTGAGACGTGAGGGGAAGACGGAAAGGTGAAGTAAGAAATAAAAATAAAGCAAACGATGTTGTTTTGCTTATTTTGTTTAATTGTTTACTACTTAAAACAACGTTGTTTGCTTATAAACCAAAACCACATTGTTTTTCCAATTTAGACAATCAGGTCTTAGGTCAACCTCAAGCTCAGACCAAGCGTGAGGCCAAACAAATCTAGACATTTTGCTTCACAATAAGCACGAGGCTTGACTTGAAGTCTGGTCAGCCGAGGCCTGGTCTATTGACCACGGGTCAGTCAAATCGTTTTTGCTATCTCTAATTGTAAGTTGCCTCTAATTTACTTCCATAAAGATCAAGGATCTTTCAGTAAAACATTTTAAAATGAAGTTGTGTATTATTGAATCGATTATAAATATGGTAATATTTGTCTAAGAAAATACATATATTTATTAATTTCACACATATCACATAACATAATTGCATAATGCTATAACATATTTCCTATACTCTTTGTTTCTTATGAAATATTTCCTTCTCAGTTACTCAAGTTATTAAATTTGTTATATCATTATCTTGATTAAATATATAGTTTTTGAGTTTTCATACAAAATTTTCCATAATCTAAATGAGTTGTTGATTACAGTTTTTTCTAAAAATTGTTCAATTGTTTCATAATCCATTTTATTAATAGTAACAACAATTCGTAAACTAGTTTTCCATTTATCTATTGTTTCTTTTATATTTTGGACACAATAGATATCTAGATTCTAAAAGGATTTATAGCTTTTGTTCTTATTTTATATATGGGTGTAAAATCATCTTTATCTTTGGTTATCATATGAGTTCCAACATATCCTAAATTAGTTCTTTTAAAACTTTATAATGTTTTACACCCATATAAATTATCATATGAGTTCCAACATATCTAGATGTAATTTATAATGTTCAGAAAAATGAAGATGTAACTTTTTATGCTCATCTTTATATTGATAATTTTTTAGCTGATGTTTTAAAATTGTTGCTTTAAATTTTAACAAAGTATCTAATGGAAGATTGTTGCAAGTTTTCAATTGTAAATATCAATGTTTTAGTTATCATATATGCCTATTGTTGACAGTTATTAGATATTCTTTTTCTTGATTTTGCCAACGAATATCTTCAAAAGTTGTACACCAAATTATCATGGCTCTAATTCCATCTTTAGAAATTTTACCATAAGTTATGGCGTTTGTAATTAGATTTAACAATAAGAATAACAACAACAATAATAATTTATTAAAATTCTCGTTGATACACAGAGTCTAGAGAGGTTTAGCATATGTGACCTTACCCCTAGCTAGCAGAGAAGTTATTTCTAAATGATCCACATGAAAAATAAAGCAATAACAAAGAATAAAAATAATCATAATAAAAATCATAATAAAATAATTAATTAATCAATAAACAAATTATAAAATAAGTAATAAACTAAATAATGCAATAAAGATAAACAATATAAAAAAAGTCATTACAAGAAAAAAATAATACTAATAATAAAATATATATATATATATATATAATAAGTAATAAACTAAATAATACAATAAAAATAAAATAAGATAAAAGAATAAAAAAGTAAATACACAAGAAAGAAAACAAGTAAATTAGATTTAAGTTGAATTTAATTTTGCCATAGTTAAGCTGAGCTTTTAATTTTAATGATGCAAGTAATCAGGTATGATCCTAATGGCAGTTTTTATTAAATTAATTCAAGATTTCACATGATGTCTTCAAATAAGTTCCTTTTTAACTCTTACTTTTAACAACTGAATTGGAGTTGGAAAAGATTAAGCCCAATTATGTTATGACCCAAAACAGATCAAGTGTTGGGTCAAGTCAAATGGACTTATGATTGTGGATAAACTTTAGAAACGTTCTCTTCGTCTCTCTGAGGTGAAGGCGTGAAACTACAAAGCTCTCTGCAGCCTTTACCAGCCCGTTTATCCTCCATGGCCGTTTCCAAATGAAAATCTCTAACACTTTCGTCCAGGCGAAGGATGTTAGAAAGTAAATAAGGTGTTTGTATGTACAAGTTGATAGGGAAATTAATATACCTTAGGGGGCCAAGTCGGAGCTTTTTTGACATCGTGAAAGCATATTTTCCGACAATAAGGACCATACAGTATAGTCATCATTATCGGCATTATCACCCAATCCAAAATCTTGCATTAAAGCGAAGTTTGAGAAAGTCTGATAGTACACAATCTTACCCTACAAAACAAAAAAGCTTTTTTCAATAAACTCACGTACAAATGTAACAATTGAAAACAAAATGATACAAGTTAAAAGAATAGATATATAAAAAATAAGTAAATAATTTTTAAATTTTTACTTTGCTTTAATCATATCCTAAAAATTATAATAATATAAATTTAATATATCAAATACTTCTTTAATATATTAATATTATTTCACATATTTCTTATAAAATAAAATAATTTTAATTTCAAATATTATCTTTACTAAATATTTGATTAGTCTAATTATCAACCGGTAACTGCGATACACTACTTTCTTACTTGGTACTCATTTTTTGCCAATAAAGTCAATATTACGGTACGGTATCTTATTCAATGTTTCGAACCTCTCTCTCTCGTACGCATGTGCATAACAGTGGTAGTGCCCCCCAGTGTGCGGCTTTTCTTCCCTATTAGAAAAGAAATAATATCGACCGAGACGAGTCAGGCAACTTTAGCTGAACACGATCCTATGCCAGCTAAAGCTTGCTTGTGCTTCCAATGCAAAATTGCATACTACTCGAGGCAACTAGCGTTGTGACGCCAACTACAAGATTTTGACATGAAAATGGTCTTTAATATTTGCAGAATTTCGGCTCCTACCACGTTTTTTATATCTTAACATTAGCCTAGGAAACAGGAGGTAGTTAAAGCAAGCGTGCATTCTTAAGTAATAAAGCAAGGGGGATAAAAATGCACAGATATTGAGTGCTCTCACAAAGTTGAAACTCTGGCATTTCCACCAACCACTTTCCCCATCCGAAGTTTTGATCAACGATGGGCTAGTAACGTTGCACCCAATACCAATCTTTCACAAACTCTTGGCTGCTCTATATTTATTCATTTCAACAGACTCAATAGCTACCAATCAAGGTAATGAACATCCCACTCTGAACCATCAGCAAACCATAACCCGGACCATCAGCTTCAACAATGGGCATCAAGTGGCCGGATGAGTAAGAAGCACCATTTCACCTTCCAACTTTGGTTCTCAACAACTGAGAATGAACTATTGGGTTGGCAACACCAAATACAAGATTAATACCAAAATCAGAACTTTATGCAGAGCACTAAACCAGATCTATTGTTACAAACTACCAAGAGAACAGATTTTCCTCTAATATCAGTGATGCCTAAACCAAAGGAGAGAGGCAAACACAACAGAGTAAAGCACGACAACAAAAAAGGGCGTCGATGAGTTTCAGGAAATTAAGATCTATCAAACATCAATGAAAAAGTATCATCTACCACACATTCTTGCAAGATCAGCAACATAGGAAGCTAATGTGCATCTATTAAAGATTTGGTCACAACGGAGTCCATCATTTCTGCTCGTCATCACTCAGCCACAGCTCTCAACCCCCCTTTTTTCCTAGGACCAAATATGCTAGGCAAGATCCAAATTTAATCTGAATATAACAATCTGTGCAACCAAACCTAATCTATCAATGACAGGAAAGAACGAGATCGATAGCAACTAAAACTTAAAACTTTCCTGGCATAGAATTGTAAAGCATGTAACTTTGGATCAAGAACAAATAAAAAGAAAAGAAAAAGATGAAGCATCTCGTTTTATTTACAAAGAAGGATGTATAATCACTAATCAGTAGTTGAGAATAATCCATGATTGTCTAATAGACAAGATCGTCAAGAAAATGAAAAGGAAACAAGTGGGGGTACCATAAAAATGTATCTTCAATCATCAAGGGGGCATAACTCAACATAGAATTTAAGATCGTTTCATCTTAAAATCTAATCCCATAAGTGTTGTCCTTTTTGTTTTCTCTTTCTTCTCCTTCGGCTCAAGAACAGAGCAAAGAAAGACAAAAAAAGTTGAAATCTTTTTCATCATAAATGAACATAGAAACAACGGTGTTCACCATAGTCATCATCAGAGGCACAAAGCAGTGCAGTGGAAAATATCATCATCATCACCAACAAAGTCAACTCGATCAGACGGTGGGAAATTGAGATCAAATGGCAAAGGCAACTTGCTGATCCCGCACAAGGATGACGTCGTTCCAACATCTCCATCATCAACAACAACGGACGACGACGAATCACAATCGCTGTGACAATCCTCCGGCACAACCGGTGGCGTCCGGGGATAATGCTTCCTGGGACCACCACTTGACGCGGCCGTCATCAACGCCGGCGGCCGTGGCCCACTAAAAGACTCAACAGTACTACTTAAACTGCTAGACGTAGGCCTCTGAGGATTCAAAGCGCCATTCTCATGAAACCCATTAGCAGAATACAATCTTTGATCGATGAAAGCTTCCGGCTGAGGGTTCTGATGGGTGAACGGCGACAACGGGGAGATGGGAAAGTTGGTTTTGGCCTTGGGACCTCGGAGGCTCCGAGCGGCGGCGTCGTAGGCGCGCGCAGCATCCTCGGCAGAATCGAAGGTCCCAAGCCAAACCCTTGTCTTCTTCCAAGGGTCTCGGATCTCTGCAGCGAATCTGCCCCACGGTCGCTTCCGTACACCTCTGTACTTGACGTCTTTACCGTCGACGACAACACCGCTTGTCAGACCAGGATTAGCAGATCCGTTGGTTTCACCGAAGGCTTGTTTAACTGCTGCCGAAGTCACTCCTCTTCTTGCCCTCTTCATGGTTTTCAGAAGATGAGAGAACAAAAGAGTAGCAGTATAACAACCAGAAGCCAATCAGAACATCAAAAGATCAAAACTTTCATGAAGATGATACAGAAACAAGATATTATACAGAGGTCAACAAAATGGATCAGAAAACGAAGATGAGGAAGAAAGATTGCAGATTTCTTGGTTTGGAAGGAGAGAGGAAAGAGAGAGAGAGTTGGAGGTGATGATAGGTGGGGATAAGAATTTTGGATAGAACAACGAAGGAGACCTACCTCTCTCTACGACACAATTGGGTTTTCTTTTTCGGTATATTGTCAAAACAATCACCATTTTGATTTAAGTGCAAAATGAGAGTTTTTTTTATTATTGAAGAAGAATAAGGAAAACAGCTTATCTTTCTTGCCTGTTAGTAAAACATAACCATTTTCATCTTTATTTAAATTGACAGAATTCTTAAAATTTAGAAAAAGATGTTTACTTGCTTAGTGTCGACTAAAGTCATTTTGATTTTTCCGTCCTTTCGACGGTATTTTGTAAATATAATATCCGATTTGATTTGAGTACAGCAGTATGCAAGTCTCACTCAATGTTAGGTATTGAGTAATTTTTTAAAAGTATAAAATAGTCTCCATTTTTTAAAATTACAAGATAATATGTTAATATTATGTTATATAATTTATAATTTTACTTCAACCATATATCTAAAAATTATAATAATATAAATTTGAATAACAATCTATTTATTTCTATTAATATTACTTTTCACATATTTCATATATAAATAATAATTATAATTAACATAAAAAAGATTATTTAATCTCATATAAAAATAAAAATAATGATAATGATAATATGCAGTACTTAAAATATTATAATTTCTTATATAATAAATAATACTTATATCAAACTATCAAATATAAAGAATAATAAAATTTCATGACTTTATAAGTATTACAACAAGAGTTTATGTTGAAGAACAAAACTAACTAAAAGTAAAATATGAAACAAAATATTTACAATTATGTACTTATATTTACATTGCATATATAAAATCTAACATCTGCATCAAATCTAAGTAAAATTAAAAGAATAGACAAAATTGAAAACCTTGAACTTCATTCAATCGAATATTTGCTCAAATTACATTACCTTAATTGTCTTTTGGTACAAAAATTTTTGTTATTGAGAAGAGCCTCATCATCACTATCAGACAAATTCATTGCACCAAATGATATGTTTATACTTTCTCATCCAAAATTATCTTTAAAATCACTCTCATCTATCAAACTCAATTTTGTCATAAACTCGATCAACTAAAAGATCGATATAGTCAAAGCAAATTAGATCTATAGAACTACTTGTTCCATTAAGAATCCTAGTAAACAAATAAAATAAATTTATTAAGAAATTACAAGAAATTATGTTTAACTTAAATAATGATAATAACATACCGTTTTAAAATTTTAAATTGTATCGAAAAAAGACCAAGTCGTTCCATCTTTTGTGATCCAATTTATATTTTCTTGAAATGGATGAATCCAAAAGTGCTACAATTCCTTTCACTCTTTATTGTACTCATACATTGACTAAGAATTCGAATTGCAAAAGTTTGCAATTTTGAAATATCACTTATGAATTGCTTTAACCAAGCAATTGTAAGATAACAAAAGTAACATTATAAACAAAATAAATTGATGATTGATTTTCACCATATAATAAAAGGAAAAAAAATACCTAGATTAAGTTTGTTACTTTAATCTGTCAAATAGTAGTGGACATCCCAAAATCACCATAAGCCTCCTTATACCCCTTCATCGATGAGCTTAAGAGATCTTACATCATCTCATAGGCAATAATTGTTATAGTAATTAATAACATTCCCTTATTAACTTCAACTTCTTTTGTACAACTTAGTTTAAAAATAGACATTAGGATTTACAAAATATCTCGGCTATAAACAACGAAGAATAAAGTTGTCTTTCCATCTCTCATTAATGATTACAAGATAAGATGTGTATAAAGAAGACATATTTTCCAGATTGGCTTTATTGCTTCCTTCACTCTCTCTGTGACATCATAAAATAACCTATTGTTGTCTTCTCATTACTATCAATTAGATGAAGTACTCTAACTAAAGACTCACAAATTCATATGACAAATTGACACTGGGACTAAAATTCATAATCTTCAGGTATAATTCTAGAATCTTGAATCCAACAGTAGGCTTAGAATGATGAGTTGCAACTCACCAATCACTGCCTCAACTCCTTCTTCATCATAACAAAACACTAAAGTGAAAAAAAATTAGCTGCAAATTTTGTAATACCAGGACAACACAAATTCTTATCATTAGTGAAATCTTTTCTCATTAAATTAAAGACCTATGCACAAGTATATATAAACTTGGTTACTTTTTTTGTTTTCTACACAGTTTCATCAGTGATAGGAAAATATCTAGTATCTCCTATATTTTTCAACATCAACTCAACATAATGTGTAGCAAAAGAATTCCAATAAAAAGAATAATAGATGCTCTTCATACTTTTCTCAGTTGCTTTGTAAACAAAATCATTGTCAATAATGAACTGAAAGATGTTTTCTAGTCCAACTTTAATTATAACTTCATCAAATATCCGAAATAGAGTATCAACATTTCTAACAAGGTCAAATGCATTAATAGACTTCAAAAACATAATCCCCTTAGTAGAATAAACCAAAAAATTGATTATATGATAATATCTTCTATTTGTCCAACTATCACACACAATTAAGTACCCATACGTTACCTATGTGTTTCTTCTTTCATCCAAATAATTGTTTATTTCATAAATAGAACTACTCAAAAGTTTACCTCTATAATTATCATTTGACAGAGCTTTATATCTTGAATCATAAGAGAAAATAGCATCTACCATAGGCTAGTAATAATAGGAAAGGGCAATAGTGAATGTTATACCTAAATCATACCATTATCTAGCTATTTTCATATCCACATTATAAGATGCTTCTTTAGATTGTAAGAAACTATGAATTGAAGGCTAAACTCCAAGAATTGTTCGTGGTGCAAAAATGTTAAACACCTATTTTCTTTTCTTCCTCACATTAGGTGCAACATTTCCTTTTTATTAGGAAGGAAACCACCTTCAACATCCCCAGTATCATCCTGACCATCACAAAATGAACTTCCACTACCAATTTCATAATTTAGTCTTTTCCTTTTATCTTTATTATGTTCATACTCTTCAAGCAAAGTCTTTATTTTCTATTTTGCATCATGACTCACTTTCTTACAAGGCTCTACATCACCTTTGACACCTAATGCTTCTTTATATAGTAATTCCCCCACCTTTCAAATGTTTTTACAATACAAACAAATGGTATAATTCTTCATTCCATGAACTAAACTAGCATAAACCCAAGCTAGATCATTGAATCTTCCTAAGCCTAAAGCAGTTGAATTGTCAGAAGTACTAGAACTTTCCTCCATTTACTTGTTAAAAAAAAAAGACATATGCCAAAATTGAATTTAAAACTTCATATCAAAATAAAGTGTTATTCCCACTTAATTTCATTATCAACTATTTTAACAAAATATGTATTGTTCAACTAAATACTAACACAAAAGCACATAAATATTATATAACTCATTTTTTATCATTACGTAATTTAATCATAAAGACGTATACTTACAACTATAACCTATTTTGTGTGATTACATGATTCAATTATAAATTCGTAAGGGGTAGGTTCAAATGGGATAATGGTAATAGGAATAAAAATGAATATAATGAGGAATAAGAATATATATAAACATTATAATTATGATGGATGGCTAGAGCGAAGAAATTATTAACATTACCATTGATAGTAATTAGTTTGTTAAAAATATTGAAAAATAAAAGTTTGTTAAATATTTGTTTCATATCAAATTTTAATATATTTTAATTAATTATATTTAATAGTTAAAAAGAGAAAATATATATAATTAATTACAATTAATTATTACAATGTAATTAATTAATTATATTTTATTAATTTAATGTAATTATATTATATTAATTAATTATATTTAATTTAATTAATTAATTAATTATAATATAATATTATTTTAATTAATTATAATTAATTAATTATATTTTAGTTAATTAATAATATTTAATTTCTAAAAAGGATTTTTTTTAAAAGAAGAAGAAGAAGGGAGTGTCACTAGAGTGCCTGTGACACTTGCCTTGTTACTCAAGAAGAATGATTTTCATTTCTCTCATATTTGAGAGGTTTCGAGTAATCCCCAAAATTTTGATATCAAAATATTATTCTATAAGCATAATATACGTCCTAAGTCTATAACCAATTCTATGTGATTTCATAATTCACAACTACAAGTTTATAACATGTTTTATGTAATCACATAATTCAACCATAAACTAACCCATTTTGTTTGATTATATAATTCAATTTGTGTATGTGTGTGTGTATATATATATATATATATCTAACCTATTTTATGACAAATTTACAACTACTTTGTGATAATATATAACTCATAAACTAAACAATCAAAAATATTCAAATAACCAAGCATTATTTTCATTTTTTTGTCTTCTTTACGAATGTTAATCAGCATTGTTATTGAAATCTCAATTTCTAACTTTAATTTGACAATCTTTCATTCACCAATTTTAATCAACATTCATAATTAAATCAATCAATATACATTACACAATTTAATTCCATTCTACACAATTTACTAACATATACAATTACATATATATTGCGCAGCACAAATACATAATTCATCACAATTCAATATCCATATTTAGAAGCTCTTTTGACACAACGCAAACACACAATTTGACACAATTCAATATCCATATATTTGAGAAGATTTTTCGGATCCACGATTCCACATATTTGTAACCTTGACCGAGTTCCCTTAGTTTCCTATCTGCTATATGTACTTTTGTGGCTTGTAAGGCTATTAGATGTTGGAAACTTGGACCGTTGAAGTTTGGACAACGGCATGACTCTGTTAATCATGTGACGGTGAACTATAGGCGTGGGGTGCAACGGCGGACAGAATTGTGGGATGCATCTCTGCAACGACAATGCAATGTGTGAGCAACTATAATGGTACGAGCTGATGCAACAATGCAAGGAGCAAGATGTAATCTTGCGATGCCAAAAATGAGGTTGATGAGTGGTGGCGGACAACTACGTATGGATAATGAATGAGAGGGAGCAAGGTGGACGCGATGCAGGGAGGAGGTGACGAATGGGAGGAGTAGAGATGTGGAGGATGGCTGATGAAGTGGCAGGCAGCTGTGACTGAGAGGCAGCAGCTAAGAGAGAGTCTAAGAAAGAGGCAAAAGTGGGTAGAGGGGAGGGGCATGCTAGGTTTAAGGTTAAATGTCTTAAAATTTTCAATCTAATCCTTCAAATTTTCAAAATTTTCATTTAAGTTCGTTAGTTGATACCGTATCATATTGGCCAATACCATTTGGTAACAGATAGAGTGTATGTGTGTACATGCGTGTGTGTTCAAATAATTTTTTAAAAAATTATATTAAAACAAAATAAGATTTTACGAAAGTATTAACTACTTATACTAAAATTTTTAATTACGATAGATAGGTTTATAAATGATTAATTTTGGAAATAAATATCACAACAAGTTTAATTATGAATCTATAAACTTTAACAGTGTTGTATATTGTATCATAACTTTTACAATATAAGAAATTACTTTTAGTTAAAAGAGTGGTAACATATGAAATTACTAATTTGCTTTTACAACGGAGAATGAAAATGTTACCTTTTATATATTATCATTTTTCTTGACTAATATAATAGATTATGTAATATCATTATATAAAATATAATATTTCAAGTTTGTAAAATGCAAAGACATTTTCTATGAATGTTCATATTTTGCTTATAATAAAGTAACGTAACTATTTTTTATTTTTTATCATAAGCCAAAGTTTATATTGAATTTTTCTTTTTTCATTTGCCTTTAAATATTTTTATTTTGAAATTAGAAAATTTTATTATTAATCAATAAGTAAAATTTGTGCTAAGTTCAAGGATTTTTTTAAATTAAGGTTAGTATTTAGTTTGAGACTAGTTCAACCCAACTTCAAACTAAAAAAATAATAATCTAAATTTCATCTGAATGCATATCTAAATCTAAAAATATGAATTTGATCAAGTTTTGAACTTTTTTTAACTTTATGTAGAAAATTTTGGGGTCAATTAATTGTTATTATAAATCTTATTATAACAAAGAAATCTTATTATAAGGAATTCGTTTTATTTACTTTTGATAATTTATAAAGCAAAAGCCTTTACATTTCTTAGGTATTACTTTTGAAATATTTTTTTTATTGAATAGAGTAAGGATATAAGATTCATAATTAAATATACAACTGAACTTGAATTTTCACAATTGAAATGCAAATAGCATTTGATAATATTTTAGTCTTCAAAAGGCTATTGAAAGAGGGGTAAATTGTGTGCATTCAATGTTTACTTTATTTAAAATTAATTAATAAATGATTATTGCAATTTTACATAAAATAATTGTAAAAATATAAAAGAGTAAGAAAAGAGAGACAAATTTGATTTATAGTAGTTTGGCAAAATAATTTTTAGTTTATGTTTGCTTCCAAATCTTTACTTCAAAATTTACTGTCTTTTTTCTTTAATAGTGAAAATAACCATGCCTATAACATCTTTTTTACTATTAGTGAAGAAGAATCTTTCAAATCTGGTTGAAGGTCAATAGAAACTCTCACAAAGTGTATTATAAGCAATTTCCCTAATTGCAATAAATATACAAGTCAAAAACTCCTTCCTTTATTCATATAGATAAAAAAAGGGGTTAATATATGTTATGTGATCTCGACATACATTGTTTAACATCTTAAGGCTATTGGAAATCTCTAGTATGCCTAAGATTCTTTTCACAAATCATATCTAGGTTATTTATGCTCACGACAACCTAAAATTGTTATTGTAAATCACTATAAGGAAATGGGGATTAGCGACGGACATTATTGACTGAATGTGTAAATTTTCTGTTGGTAATCTAATTTAGTGATGAAATTTACCTACAAAACAAGTTGTCGGAGAAAATGTTGCGGGTAAAAATTGTAGACGAAGCACAAATATTTTATGTTTTGTTGCTATATTTGGTGACGGTAATTTTGTGTTGACGGTAAATTTTCTAGAGGAATATTTTCTTTTTTTTGGTAAATTTAGTAACAGACAAACAAGGATTCCCTGTCGGTATATTTACCGACGGACTTGACAATTTTGTCAGTAAATTCTCGACTAACTATACCGATGGAACTTATTTGTCTGTCGATAAATTGATTACATTTTATCGACGAATTTTGGTTTTCCGTCGGTAAATATACTGATAATGTTTTTAAATTTTTTTCCTACATTTAATTTAATTTGATATTCTTATGATTGATGTATAATTTATGCAATTATCAGTTATTTGTTGATAATATTTTAATTTGTTAAAATAGAAAGTTAATTAATGATATAAAATAAAAATTATCTTAATTGATAATAAAAATTATTTTGTACAATAATAAGTATTTAACAACTATTCATTTGGTGACTACAACTACGCTATTCATTTAGTGAATACAAATGCTTTGAATGTTACGATGAGGTGCTGCCATTTCCCTTTAACTCATCCATCTCATTATGGAGCTGGGTTATGTACTCTATCAACTGTTGCAACTGAGTTGTCAGTGATGTACTGTGCTCTGAAGCTCGTGAACTTCATTGAATGCAAACCGCCTATTAGATGTTACTGTACTGGATGTGGAAGATTGCAAATAACGTGTGCTTGGAAATGAACCTAAGCTAAATATCCTTCTACAATGGTCCCTACTACCTACTACTTAAAGATATGCTTGACTCTCATCAACATCTTCATATTGCTAAGACTGTCGTTGAATGCTTTCTTGTATTTGATCCTATCAGAAGGCAATATTTATGTTTATAAATGATAATTATTAAACATTAATATTAAAGCATAAATTTCACATACATTTAGTTCTCTATATCTGGTATTGACAAAAGTCACACCGTCATGCTTCTTAGTGTGAGTATGCAAAAAGAAATGACGGGTGTAGGTTTCTTGCCCATAGACTTTTCTTGCATTAGAATAAAATGTTATAAGTGAACTACAATTTACAAAAATTTTGATAGAATTTTCTCTATTTTTATGACATTTGCCCCTGGTTGAACAAAAAAAGTAACTCAACAATACAACCATATATGGCACCAGTCACTTATAACATTATCATTTTCCATAATATACATATTTTCATTCCGAAATTTACACATCAAATTAAATTGAAAAAATCAAAGTAAAAAAACATAATATAAGTGTAAAGTGTATATCCTTATAAGTCTCTTTGCATGCTTGTGGTGGGTAATAGATTCTCCAATGTGTATAGGAAGACTCTCTTCCACCCCCCTCCCTGGTCCTCCACGTCTGTTGGTAGAATTACACTCTGAAATGGACATTACTTCAAGTGATGTCCAATATTGCTACTAACGAGCCCATATTTCTTCAGAAATATAAGGAGGTCATACACCGATCTTGTATATAGCACCATCAAAATCTCTATAATGTGTACGAGCTCATCTCTCCCATACTTTATAAATAACCGCGTCAAGTTCAAAATCTCAAAAAAAAATCTTTCTGAAAAAAGAAAAAACATATGATATGTACTTATAACAAACAATATTTATCGAATTAATGTATAAAATTAATTAAAATACAAAAAATATATTTTTTGTGCCTCAAACTTCTGATAATAAAAAGCCTTTGTCTTCTGAGAGATATTTGTCCATATATAACTCTCAAGATCAATATTCTTCTTGAATTTAGATGTCATGTTTCTTGAGCACTGTCTAAACAGAATCAACCTAATATAAAAACAATTAATACTATATCATTTTTAAATTTAAACCTATAACTGAATTATAAACATATGGTATTTCATGTATTTTCACTTATAGCTTGTTGACAATTGTGATGTAAGTTCTCCTATCAACTCCCTCAGCTCTAATCTAGAGGCCACCTCCTTTTTCCGTATTGTTTACCCCTGATATCTTTGTCAATATAGGGGTGTTGGATGGTGTAACAGTAGGTACAGAAAGTGATGCCTCATCTACAATTGTAGTAGTTGGAGATACAACATCTGATTCGGTTGCAGCTACAAAATGTGATGTTTTACTTGGATAGTAACTGACTCGAAATCGTGGCCTGAATGTTAGTCGTATCATATCTTGTTTTCTCTTTGGCGGCATATTTTAACCTGAAATTCATATTTTGTTAAATATTCTAGAAATATAACAATTTCAATTTAATATATAATAATATATTGTTAATTCAATAAGTGATTTATTGAATATAATATTCTATTACAAACACAAATTAATCATTATCAACACTTAATTGTAAATCAAAATCATCATAATCTTCTTTTTGTGAAGAATTAGAATCAAACTTAAGCTCCTATTCAGATCTTTCACCCTCCTCATCCTTTCTAGATAAAATTTTAACATATTCATTATTTGGATAGTTCAAAGGTTCATTCTTGTCATATGTAACATATGCATTTATTTCATAAACATCTTTCTAAAATGCTTCACTTTCTATTCTCTATTCTTCTTTTCCATGTGATTCAAAAACACCTCTAGATTTAACTTTGCAAATGGCCAACCAATCTGACTTATCTCATTGTAAGCCCGGATCGCTTGTATTGCCAACACGAAAGGTTCAAACTGTCTAAATCTTCTTTGTTGGTTGATTTCAACTAGATTGTATCAGCTATACACTTTTGTACCAGTTGGATCAAACCAATTACACTTAAATATCACACTTCGCTTTATTGGCAATGCAGGGTGCTCCATTTCCAATAACTCAATAATTTTACCTTAGCAATCCATCAATTCTCCCTGTATGCAAACTCCAATATTTACTGTTGTCATGCTATGACCATGATATTTGTATCCATTAACAAAATACATTGGATATGATTTAACAGTTCGTAAATGTCCTTTTGCGAGATCACAGGTGAACTTGTTCGCTATTGGATTCTCTAAGGCCTACATAAAAGAAATCATCATAGTATAATGTCATTTGAACAATTTAATCTTATAATTCATTCATTTCAATAATTGTAAATGAAAACTTACATATTTCTCAAACCATCAGGGAAAGTGTCTTCTAACTTCTTTATTGATATTATCCTGTGTTTTCTAGGGCATTAGCTCACGTAACTATTCCTCGTATAATCTAAAAACACTATTATGTATTTCAGTTGTGAATAACTCTAAATTTCAAAACCCAAATAATCAATTTCAACTTACCACACGAAAGGTTGAACCTCTTGACAATTCAATAAAATGTAACCATGGGCAGCCTCTATTTCTCCCTCTGTTAACATTGTTCTTATTGAACGTCCATATGTTCAAGCAAGATATGTGAAAATGGATAAGTTACCATTAGCATCACCTGTTCCTCCCCCGTTGTCATTACGGGGAACTTTTCTTTCTCTTGTATGAACATGTGACTCAAAATATTGTGAACAAAATATACTTGCTTCTTGTACTAAATAAGCATTACATATCGACCTGTCAACTCTAACCTTGTTTTTGGCATTTTTCTTTAAGTGATACAAATACATACATTAGCAAATAAGGTTATTACAATTCTATTATTAAAATATATTATTACTTCAGTTTAAATATTTAATATAATTACCTCTTAAATGGTTTTATCCATCGATATTGAACTGGATCAGCAAGTTTGGCCTCGTGTGCTAAATACATAGGTACACATACAGTCTAAGAAGCTTGGAGGGAAAATCCCTTTTGATTTGTACAAAATTATTGGAATTTCCTTTTCTTGTTTTTCCATTTCAACTAACTTTATTTCATATGATGTTAAACTTTTGAAAACAAACTTAATTTTGTTATAACTTCCTAAACCTTATTTGATAGAAACTCCTGAATTGCAATTGGAATTAGCCTTTGCATAAACACATGACAATTATGACTTTTTATCCTAAATAATTTGTACTTCCTCATGTCTACAAACCTTGCCAAGTTTGAAACAGAACCATCAAGAAACTTAGACTTTTCAACCATTCACACAAAATATCCTTAGGTTTTTTATCCAAAGTGTAACATGCTTTCGGATATTTAACGGTGCGATGATCTTTATCTAACTCATTTCTTCTACAAAAAAGTTTCAAATTAGCTAGTGATTTTGTATTTTCCTTTATGCTCCCTTCAATGTTCATTATGGTATTAAACAAATTGTCAAAAATATTTTTTAAATATGCATCACATCTAGATTATGATGTATCAATTAGTTTTTCAGTATGACAAATCCCAAAAGAAGTTTTGTTTTCTCCAACCAAAGTTTTTACTATTGCTTGTATTAACTTCATCAACTTCAAATTCTGTAACTTTCAATAATCTTAATTCTTCAATCTCCTGCAATATCTTTTCATCAGCTTTGTAAGGGGGAGGAGGTGTTTGCACTATCTTATTCTTAATAAAATTTTGTTTATTGAGTCTAAATAGATGATCTGGAGGAAGAAATTTCCTGTGGTTATCAAACTAACATGTTTTCCTGTGGTTATCAAACTAACATGTTTTGCCCTTGTTTGGAAGATAAAATGCATAAGAATCATTGCCACAATAAGGACAAGCTAATTTTCCTGCTGTGTTCCATCTAGACAACATAACATATGCCAAAAAATCACTAATGATCCACATCAAAGTTGCTCTTAACAAAAAATTTTGTTTCAGAGACACATCATATGTCTCAACACCATATTCCCAAAGATGCTGCAATTCAGATATCAATGTTTAAAAGAATACATCAGTTTATGCTTTGGATTTGTAGGCCTTAGTACAATCACTGTCAAGAACATATATGCCTCATTCATACACATCCATAGAGGAAAATTATAAGGATTAATTAAAATTGGCTATAATGAATATTGTTGGCCTAATTGACCAAAAGATTGGAATCCATCCGTCGACAATCCCATCCTAACATTTTGACTTTCAGTTGCAAACTCATAATGGGTGTTATTGAAATATTTCCATGCCAGTGCATCTGATGAATGACTCATTATTCCATCTTTCTGTTGGTGTTCATTATACCATCTCATTTGAGATGCAATAACATCATAAACATATAGTCTTTGAAGTCTCAGAGTTAGCAGGAAATAATACATCCGCTGCTAGGGTATTAATTTTTGTTTCATAGAATGCTTTCTAACCTTGAACCTAGATTGACTACAAAATTTGCACTGTTATAATTCCACATCATCTCCTCAATATAACATATATCCCAATTTGCAACAATTAATTTTTCAACGGGCAAACCAAGACCCCTAATAAGTTTTTTCATATTGTAAAAACTATTAACCATTGTATGATCAAGAGGTAATGATTTATTATACCATCCAAGAATTTTATCAAAACTATGATCATAAATACGCCCTTCAGACTTTATGTTCAATATTCGACCCATTGAAGACAATTAAGTCATTGTCTCACATTTTGGCCATAATTCTTGGTCAACTGAGTGTAGTGATGCAAAAAAAAATTTTACATGTGGATTTGGTTCTTCTTCAAGATTTTCTATATTTCCCAGAAATGTATAATCGGCTACATCATAAATCACTTGCATGTAAGGATTTTCAGTTATACCCATATTAGTTATTCTAAATCCAATCCCCTTTTCAAACTTATCCAAATTTACTGATGAGTTTACTTCATTAACCCTTGAGGTACTATAAATTAATGGCCCCCCATGTCTTCTCTACTCAAAATAATTTGGAACAAACCCTTTTCTCTGCAAATGGCCATTTGTTTCATCAATAGGAAGGAAATGAATATGTTTGCACTTTTTACATGGACATATGATATATATGTAGTTAAGAATAAACATAATGAATAAAAGCTTCAACTCCCTCAACAAAAATGGAACCATTAGGTGTTAATCGTCTATACATCTAAGATCTATTAGCATTATTCATTTCTACAAAACTATTAATTTTAAAAAGTGATTTCATAGTTAGCATCCTTCATGTCCCTAAGTTTACACAATATCTAAACTTTACACAACATCTCCTAATTATTAATCAATTTAATTAATTACCTACAATTGATGTCAATATTATGGTCTATGACATTGTTTACAGTTGTGAATTAAGAAAACAAGTTATCACTATGACTCCTAGGCTCGTGGAATTTTTACCGATAAGCATCATGGGAGCTGCATCACGGGTTTCTAGCCTATATACCGTCCTAGAGGTTTATTATGTAAAGAACTACCTTGTCCATCAAACCTATGAATTTCTTGTGTTAATACTAAGTTTGAATTAATCACATTGAAGTTGAAGTATTTATATTTGAATTAATCACCTACAATTGATTTCAATACTATGCTACGTGGAATTGATTACACCTGTGAATCAAGAAAGCAAGTTCTTGCTATGACTCCTAGGCTTGTGGAATTTTTCACCAATAAGCTTCACAGGAGCTGCATTATGAGCATCCATAAGATCTCAAACTCATTCCACATATAGTAAATACTTAGATTTGTACTATCTGTAAACTTAAAGCTTTATCCTAATTTGGACTTCTTGTCTTCTAGAAACATAGCTAAAATTCGAATCTAGATTCTCTTTGAGGTTTAGACTATTGATTTTTCTATATGTCAACATATAATCCTTAGTTCTCTTTAAATATCTCAACCTAGTGCACACCTAAGCATACATCAGGTTATCAACCATACAGAACGTGGAACATTCCTCATAGTCTCTCTCTTTACTTTATTCTTTGGACACTATTCCAAAGATAATCTCTTACCATGAGATATTGGTGCTACAATTAAGCCCTTGTAGTACTCACTCAATGTATGCACTTTGTGAAAGGCCTAATGAGTGTTGAGATTTGTCCTAGTGAATCTGTAAACCTAGGGAAAAAGATGTTTGACAAGGTCCTTTATGTCGAATTGTTTGGCCAAAAATTGCTTAATCACATGCAACATGGTCAAGTTATTCGATGTGAGCAATATATGATCCACATATAATAATAGGAAGATAACCTTGTTTCCCTTAACCATATGATACAAGCATTTTAAATTTTATTTTCCATGAAGCTAAAAGAGATCACGACCTCATCAAATATAGGGTACCACTTTTTGGAGGTTTAATGTAAACCATATATTGACTTACGTAACGTACAAACCATGTCAATTTTATCTAGATCTTGTAATCCTTCAGGTTATATCATATAGACTTCTTCATAAAGGTCTTTATTTAGGAAAGTGGTTTTTATAGCTATCTGATGTACCCTTATATCATCATGAGCTACAATTGCCATAATCACTCAAATGTATCCTTAGAGGATATGAGAGAGAAGGTAACATTAAATTCAAACCTTTCTCTCTGAATGAACCATCTAGTAATTGAGAGAGCTTTAAACTACTTAAATTTATCTTGAAATCCTTTTAGTCTTTTAAACTCATTTACAACTAAGTATGGGTTTGTGTAATTGCATTGGTTTTAGTGTCCCACAAGACCTGACTATATGAGTGTTAGAGCGACATCCCACTACCATAGGGTACATACCCAAACTTTCAGGAACATTCAAGTACATATCCTATGATAATGGCATGTTAGAGCAAAACAGATCCAACTTACACATGGCATCATCTAACATAATCAGAAGTCATCAACTTTTAAAACCATTCACTTCATTCATTCATAAAGCTTACACTGTTTCCATCAAACAAATATTTACAAAACCTTATACAGGTACTAGCAACACTACAAAAATAACAAAAACTGTATCACTTCTGGTGTCAGCTGACAGACCTCTGAGACATTTCTCTATCCAAAAGATTCCTTAAGTCCTGACTAAGGAACTAGGTCTTTTGTCTCGTACCTGAAAAGCCACATCGTAATTTTTGATGAGTTTTACAAACTCATTGAGTGAACAATCATTGATGAATTCACCGAATTAGACACACATACCACATATTTCACATATATTCATTCAGATCATATATACACTCCAGATATTTGCACAATGTTGGCCCCTGAATTTTTTTTTGTTAAATTAAGCACAATAGTTTATGGAATAGATGCATAAGAATGAATTGAGGACTTATTTGGCATGTAACTTGAGTACCAAAAGAGCCTAAGCTTATAAGGAAGGGTAAATTGGACTTTTGGGACTCATTAAGGGTACATTGGGAAAAAGGAATTATGGTTTTGTTATCTTAGAAGAGTGATAAAAACATGAAGAAGAGAGGTTTTGAAGAAGAGTGAAAAGAATAGAGCCTTAAACTAGGTCATGATTTCTCTTAATCTTAAAGAGAAAATATGAGTTTATTTAAGAAGGGAAAAAAAAAGACGAATGAAAGAGCTTTCTTTAGAGTTAAGAATCTCATTAATTGGTGAGGATTCATTGTAAGTCATTTTTATCTCTTGGAGTTTTGAAAGGTTTTCGTTCAAAGAGCTTAAGAAATATATGGGTTAACTATTCTAGAATTCATTTTAGTGAATGTGCATTATGGGTTAGTCAAATTCAAATTTTTGTTGAATGGAAGTTGTCTCTTTATGAAGGAAATCAAGGAGGGGTTTGAGAGAGGCAAAGGAATCAAGAGGAAAGGCATCCTTAAGTCTGACGCTTAAGCAAGCAAGGATTTTTAGGGTGGGTTTCAGTTTTATAATGAAGCAATAAGCCATCAATGTCTTTCTTTCAATGACTTTGGTTTTTGCATAAATGTGCAAATTGTTTGTGCTGGTTTGGTGAAGATTAAAGTGTCATTAGTTACTGCATGTTTTCAAAAGAAAAATGTTTTCTTCAAAAGTTACATACTTTATGAAATCATGTTTCAGATATAAAAAGAAAGTTTCCAAGAATTGCCATTTTGGGCAATAAGATTTCAAGATCATGAAATATATGTGTTATGTGGGTTTGTGGTGGTCCCCTAAGTTGAGTCAAGTGCACTTGTTTAAAGGCTTCTCCCGCCTGCCCGCTAGTGGCATGGAGCTCCTTTATGGACTCCCATAAGTTTACGGCTACGCAAGACCATAAATTGGAATTGCACTAGTACGTTCTGTTCACGGCTACACAGGACCCTTAAGGGAAATATGTAGTACGTTTTGTTTTGGATCCACCCGAACCATTCTGATGTGCATATGATTCATTTGACATGATGAATGCTTGCATGATTTGAAACTGAATGTGTTTTGTCTGTGTAAAAAGATTTTCTGCTTGTTACTCAGTTATAAACCTGTTACCCACGAGCTTTAAGCTTACCCCCTCCAACTTCTATCCAATTCAGGTGAAGCACCAGAGTGTGAGTAATCTCAGGGTACAAGGCACCAACCAGTTTGCAAATGTTCTTTTGTAATCCTTAGGGCTGATTTTTTAGAACTAAGGCTTTAGCCCCTTTCAAGTTT
>JAOSBN010000005.1:24003321-24023287 GCA_027563595.1 Erythroxylum suave
GAAGATAAAATTGACCCTTGAGGTCTTCATAGAAGTTGTAGACCTTGAAATCTTCTTTCAAACCGTATAAAGAATACGCTGAACCGGCCCCCTTAGAGAAAGTTATGACATTTGTAAAATATCGTCTATGTTTCCCAAACTTCGACTGTGACACTGTTCACGCTATCGTCTGGGTCACTGTTCGCCGCGTATCTTCTGTCCCATTTTTTACCCTTCAGAAGATAAAGTTGGTCTTCGAGGTCTGCACAAAAATTTTAGTCCTTGAATTCCTCTTTCTATCTATCCAAAGAAACCCTAGTTTGGATGTTTATGGGAGAAGTTATACCAATAGCCTCGAAGCAAGAATATGGGTAAAGAGAGAACTCACCCACGCTGATCATTGAAGGATTCAGGTTGAAAGGTAGGAATGGACTAGTTGACTATTTTAAGAGTTGAGCTAAGATTAGAAAGGAGGAGTTTGAGAAGATAATCCGATAATGGTCAAGGTGTTTTCTTGGGAGATAACTTACGTATTAGGATATTCTGCATGCGAGTTGGGGTTCGGATATGTGGTCCAGCACACAACATGGTATATCATATAATCTCACAATCCACATAGCCAAGTATAACAAATAGATCATATCAATTTATCATTCGTTTGAGTTTTGCAGATCATTAAAAGAAATTCAACCTTATAATGTTATGTGCATGAGACTCAACATTCTTTATTATTGTTGTGACCAAGTGCCTATCACAAACCTATACAAATACCGGCCCATAAGGCTCAGTCAAACAAAATTCACGGAGCATAGCTCTACGTGCAAAATCAGAAATCACGGAGCAAAGCTCTACGTGAAAGCGCTTCATATTGGCAACTTAGGTCACAACGCTTTTATCTGAGCATGCAATTTATGGAATGCAATAATTTCAGAAAATCTCACATATCACAATCTTATAGAAATACTCATAAAAGATATCACAGTCATCGGACCTAAGCCCGGCATTCAACTTTCGTTGAGAATCAAAAGTCAAATTCATATCAAGTCAAAACACTCCCAATACATGCCCAACTATTAACTCCTCGAACCTCAGGTCCGGAATCCAGAAACAACTCACAAGCAGTTCAATAATTGGAAGCTTAACAAATCAAATTTAATCAATCCTAGGAAATTCATCTAGGTTGACTCACAGTACGCTCCACGAAGTTATTGCCTGGATGGTCCGGCAATATCCGACTGGCGTCCAATGTGCTCCTTTAAAACATATACAACAAATTCACAAATATCACATTTTTGTATAAATGTACAGGTATTCTTTTATGCACATCAATGTATAGGAAGTATGCACAATGCATGTTCAATGAAAATTCTGGGGTATCATATTGATTCTAACCGTCAAAACATTCAGATATCAAGCCCTCATTAATATCATATGTATTTATAATTTGGACCATTTTAAAACAATGTGAAATCACTATCATAACCTAATTGACCACTTCAGATTTTCTACCCATATGATTTCGGGTCAACTTTTCATAATTCATCTGATAGGGTAAATGACAAAATTAGGCAAAAATTCCTTCTGAAAAGTTGTTCTACAGTGTCTTAAGTTTCTTATGACTCCAAGATCATCCAATTTGATTCAGTATTCGATGATTTATGAACAAAATACCACAGACTATGCACATGTGAACTTTTGGCTAGTACATGATCATACCCTCTAATTGAACAACTCATATCTTTCAGATCAGATATCAAAAAATTACAAAAATTATACCAATTTAAAGATAAGAGAATAAGCTACAACTTTGGTGAAGACACCTCAGCCTAATTCGGCGCGCATCAATACATTTTATTCAATAACCTCAGAACATGATTTCTGTCCCTGGTAATGCTACAGTCTAAGCAAGAACTCAGTTTCATGCGAAGTTTGAAAATCATAGAGACAGAATTAAAATTAGACTTCTTCACAAAAGTTGTATACATGTGTCTCTAGTTTGATTACGCATTACCACCTTCTACAGTACAATCACGATTTTTACACATTAATCTTCCAGATTTTCTTTGCAGAAATGCTTCTCCATCTTCTTCCTCTCTTCTACTAAATCCCTCATCACAAACTTATACCCTTACATTTACTCCTTCATTTGTATACCCATGCAACTTATCTTATGCTAAAACAACTCAAAATGCAAGATTAGTTACAAATACCAAGACTAGAAATTTTTCACCACTACTCATCATCTTCAACCATTGTTTATAACATTTTTTGCACTTTATCTCTTTCTACTTACCTCATTGTCTCTAATGTATACTCTTTGCATTTCTACCCCTATTCCACTTCAACTTACTCCAAAACATCAAAAACAAAACTTATATACAACAACGCCATTTTTTTGCTCCCTCTCTCTCTAGCACGCAAACTTCCTCTTCCCCACCGATAGCTTATTATTTTTTTTCCATTTTTACACTTCATATCTACTACATTCATTACATAAACAACTTCCTGCTCTTCCTTCGGCTCAACAACTCACAACAAATCAAAAAATGCAAGGTTTATACTTAATCATCAAAAATCAGAAATGTCACTTTCACTTTCTCCCTCTACTGTGTTTCCATTCTTATTGTAATTGTTTAGTTTTTTTTATAGACACTCCAAAACAAGTAGAACCTCATTCAGTGTTCTACTCTTGTCTAAATCTCCTTAAGCTTCAATTCTCACAATCGTAGAAACAATTTCTGCACAATGTTCATTTCACATCATTTTCATATCATTCATTTTTCTCATCACCGAAACTACTCTTCATGCATGTATTCACTTCCAACACTACAACATCATCAAAATCAGCCACATAATATCCAGAAAACTAAAACCCAACTTACTCTAAACTATCTCATAACTTAAGATTAAAGTGAAACATTTACAAATAACAACAATGCAACACCTACTTGATTCTTCAGAAAAATTTCCAAAAATTAGGACGAACAATGAGGGATTTCGGTGGTAGAAGGACAATAACACAAACATATACAGATGGTGGTTTCGGTGAAACAATGCAGAGACTTCCTTTGAATCTTGCCACCTGTTTTTTTTTTTTTTTGACATTGCATATGTGACACTTGTCACTATTCCCATGTACCACTTGTCACATAATTATACTACCATATGTCACTCTCCCATTTTTTTTCTTTTTCTATTTATTTTTTTGTCCAAAAATACCCCAAATTTTCAGAAATTTTCTAAATTCACCAAAAATTCCTAAATAATACTAAAAGTCTCCAAATAAAATTTTCAGCTCAAAATAATTTACCAAAATATCAGAATATCCAAACTATACCAAAATTGTCAAATCACAATTAATGCACCCCAATTTAATCCACAATTTCCACTTATAATTCAAATTTACCTGGAAATGCCAATGAATGTGTGTACAATCATATGAATGTGCAAAATAAATGTGTATATCACAATTAACTTATGCATGGCATGCATTTTCCTAATTTCACAATCTTTCTCCTAAATTACTACTCTAACCTTAACATGGGTATCGGGATATTACAATTAGATACTAAATAACTATAGTATTCGTCCTACAATCATCTGAAGGTGAGAGGGCTAATCACCATCATAAACATCGTATTCTAAAAACTTAGTTATTTGTGATTCCATAATTCTAGCCCCTTTCCTCTATATTAAAATCTGTAGTCTTTAAAGTGGTTAGGATATTCAACTAAACAATAATAAATAGAACGAGTTTATAATTTTCCTTCATAAGGATTATATCCACGTCCCTCAGTAGGGTAGCCTTATACATTAATGTGTGTAAGTCTAGGTTTCTATCCTACCAAATAGTCAGGTAGCTTAGTCCTGCTATGCATTGACTTCATTATATCCTTTAGGGTGCAATTACGCCTTTCGACAAGACACCATTTTGCGCAAGACTACTTGGCATAATAGACTGAGTCACTATTTCAACCAATTTCATATATTTGAAAAATGAAACCTTCAGGTCTTGAAACATCATGTTTGTCATAATACTCTCCTCCATAGTCAGATTTGACTATCTTGATGAATTTTCTCAATCGGTTCTCAAGCTTCAGTTTTAAAGATCTTAAACTCATCAAGAACTTCAGATTTTTCCTTAAGCAAGAGCACATAAACTGTAACGGGAATAATTATCAACAAATTTCACAACATATCTAAAATTGTATAATGTAGCTCTATAAGATCTACTGATATTCGTGTATCAGGCCCAACAAGTCAAAAGCACAAGTTGAACCCTTTTTTACTTATTTTAGTCAACTTACTCCTACAACAGTTATCACATGTTTCCAGATCGTCATAATCTAAAATTGGGAGAATGTTTTCCTTAATCAATCTCTCAACCCTAGCTTTGAAATTATGGCTTAACCTTTATGCCACGACATGTATGACTTATTCTTTACCAAGGTTCTCTTTTTTATGACTTGTTCGACAAGATACAAAGACACATATATCTAATTTAGGACAAAAACACATTCTATATAGACTATATAGCAAGAAAGTTATTCCAATATGTTTTGTATTAATCAACAATTGTTTGATAGAAGCATTAATTACAAAAATTTAACCTTCTTTGTCTTAAATTGATAAAAAGATCAAATATAAAACGTTTCATGTAAAACCAAAATAAACCTTACAACAAGGTTTAGAACATACGTCCCCTATAGATATTACATCAACTTTTTCATTAATGACAATCATCAGTTTTCTCATCCTTTTTAGTTGGCTTTATCCTGGATATAAACCCCTACATTATGGAAGCAACTCAATTAGATATTCCACCATTTAACCACCAAAAGTCAAATATGGCCATAACATAATTGGATTCATGAATTAATAAGCAAAGGAGTTACTTGACTGTTTTTGTCTTTTCTTTAGGCCTTATATTGTTGACTTCTTTATGTTCGTAGGACCTTTACCAGCATTGGATCGACCAGCATCAGCATATGTAGAAGATTTGGACTTTCTACTTTAAACTGTAGCAGGATTCACCTTTGCCTTCCCTTTAGTTGCTTCGAGGGCTATAGGAGTGACAATCTTGAGTTTCTCCTCCTCAATAATACAATAGGTAATCAAACTATTGAAGTCTCATTCCTCATCTTGCAAGTAATATGTCATCACTAGATTACTAAACTTTAGAGGGAGTGTACTTAAACTATGGAGAACTATGTAGACATCAGGAAGAGGAATATTCAGCATCTTCAGTTGGAGATGGATCATTCTTAATAAGTACTCCATCACTCCCCCTTCTCCATTATACCTCATGGAGAATAATTCTTTCATCAAGGAACTTATCTTAACTTTAGATGAGATTGTGTACCTCTGGGAGACATTATTAAGAAACTCCTTTTCTATGTCTGTCTCTGGAAGTCCACTTAGTAGATTGTCAGGTATGGATCTCTTAATGATCATGCAACACATTATGATTGATGATCCCAAGCTGCATAGACTGCTTTAGGAGCTTTTGAGCTTCTGGATGTTGATGGAGATGGCCTATCTACACGTATGTCCATATAAATTTCTGCCATCTCTATTACATTAAATACATCCTTTATCCACTTCTTCATATTGAAACCAGTTAAGGTTTCAATAGTGACACTCTTACCGTTGATTGAAAAGGTGACTGCAAAATGACAATGTAATAATCAACATAAATGTAGGATAACAATGATACTCAAAACCATTAAATATTATATATACCTAAAATTTGATCGCACTTATTAGGACACACCTTTGGCCTTAATACATAATATATGCAATTAAAGCTCCATATAAAAGTGATATGAGTGCAAACCACCATCTCTCATGACACTACTACCTTTGGGTGAATAGATCATTTAATAAAGGACTTTCCTACATCTAATGCCTTTATGCATACATCAAAATCTTATATAAGGCCAACACTTTTAGGCAAAATAACCAAATATAAGCCCAGAGACATCTCCCAGCATGTAAGCAGAACAATTCAAAATACTGAATCGACAGGCCACTTTGGTAACTACATTCTCATCATTACCTAAAAGGTCCACAAACACCAGGGATACATCTTTATGTTATCCTCACATTCTTTATGGGCAAGCAGTATGTGACAATGTATTGTCAATAAGTGCAAAACCTGAAGACACAGTCTAATTATCACATACTAGTGTTGAAGACATTATCTTGAACTTTGTTTGAGACTTTTGATGGAAAATCTCAATCTGAGTGACTATTGTGCTATTCTGAACACTAAAATTTGACCCAAGACATGAAAACCTCAAGTATTTCCCTTATATGACAAGTTCAATGCACAAAAATTCACTCAAATTTGAATTTAGAATGCCTTACTCCCTTTTTCTAGAATTAAACTTTATTTATTACTAATGTAATAAATATAGAAAAATGAAAAACTCAATTTATAAATTCCCCCAACCTAGAAACTAACCCAAAATGACTTGGCATATCTTTATGGAAATTTTGAAATTTTGGACTTTTTAATCGTTTTATTGTAGCATTAATGTCAACGATCATTGTAGCACCGACAGCAATCACAAAGGTCACTACGACATCAACTGCGCATGGATAGAGACAGCGCATACAATGCACGCACTAAACACTGACATGCCCCAAACTTTTATGACACATATGGTGCATGCGTCAGACGTTCACCCACATGCCTCCTAACAATGACGCATACATCACATGCACAACACATTTCTATCCCCCGAATGGTCACGTGTTGAGCATCTGTATGGCACATGCATTACACGTGCCATACACAACATCTTTGGGAGGTTACTATGCGTGTGTGGCACGTAGATTGCGTGCACTACATGCGTGTCCCATTGGCTTGGCACGTGCGATGCATGCTCCAACCTAGTTGATCATCCACGTGCATTGGTACACGTATTCGACAGTCTCCACCGCTCCCTTCATGGGATCTGATCACCAAGACGCAGTTAACATCTTTCTACAGTTTTCTCAAACATGAACCTTTGAATGGGTCAGAGTAACTTTACGTTCATAAATGACATTAGCAACTTTAGGAGACCTTAACCTCTTTATATAGCATCCATATCGAACTTCCCCATCACAGGCTCGATATGGGTCCAATCTACACTAATCGGAGTCTATTTTCCTTCTGGGCTTCGGCCCATCAATCTATATCCTTTATTGGACCATTTTATTATCTTTATCTAGATCAAAGTTAAGTAACTTAACCAATAAGTTATTAAAAAATTAAAATGCAATTAATTGTTGTTGACCAAATGGTAAAATTTCTACCAACTTCTATATAAATATAAGAACTAGATCCTAAGTGTGAGGACTAGCATACAATTAAGAATTGCATGTCAAGGAGTAAGCAATCTCATTAGTTTTCCTTTTAATAAAATACACATTGATATTGGTATTTGAAACTAACACATGCCTACACTCTAAGATTATGGATCCAAAATTTAAATTATCTTCTTAAGAATTTTTGACTACTAGTTGGATATCCGTCTCCACTGTAAGAATGTAAAAAAAGGAGGAGATTAACCATTATAAAGATTCATATAGAGATAGAGCTTTGTGAAAGACAATTTTGCCCTTAGTGGCAATTTTGTGATTTTTACTTTATAATTGACAGTTATTAATTGTAATTTTTGGCTTTTTAATCAATTACCAGTTAAGTGATGTAATTTGATCCAAACAAAGGAAATAAAGTGGCCCAATAAATAATCTAGATTAATGGTTCAAAGTCTGGGTGGAAAATGAGTTTCCTTTAGTATGGACCTGGTCTATATCAGCTTTGTGATGAGGAAGCCTGATATGAAAGCTATATATATAGGTTACGATCTCTTACAGTTACTCATATGATTCACGAGCATTCAGAGCTCTGACCCGTTAAGAGTGCTAATATATTGAGAAAAATGTAGAAAGGCCTAGATCATATGCCAATGAACGTTTTCTATAAAGATTCCTAGGAGATTCGAGCTTGTTTGGAGGCCAAAAATTGCTTCGAAACATCAGATGGAATCGAAATCAGATATTCCGCATTTCTTCATTTTTAATCCTTTCATAACCGATCCTGGAAACGTAATAATATTTTTTCTATATATTACACGTGATATTAGAGCAGTTACATGATCGGATTACCGGAAACGAAAATTTTCAATTTTTCATCTCATATGGGTTTTCTCTATTTTAATTCGTTTTTCGGGTTTTTTTACATATATAAATACATAGAAGTGGTATACATAAGGTTAGCTTTGAAAAACGAGTCATACGTAGCAAAAATAGGGCTATCGAGATATCGAAAATTGCTTCCAGCATCGGAGGTGAAGGAGACGTCGGGCACGTGTTGTCGCTACAATGATGAGGGACTAGCGATATGTCACACGTGCCAAGCGCATGCTCAGGGCACGACACACTGTGCACATGGGACGCTGCCCTCGCGCGCCACCGGTGTTGGAAAGCAAGCGCTTGTGTTGCACACGCCCATCCGGTCTGTCCACGTGGCACTGGCTGATGGAGGACACGTGGCAACTAGTGCTATACACGCGCCGCACAGGAGCAGTGCGTCTGTGTGTGGGCGACGCGTAGCTTGCATCTGCACATGCACCCACACCGTACACACAGCTAATGTGTTTCCACGTCAGTGATTGACGTCATGTTGATGTTAGTCATATGGACATGCTACAATACAAAAAGAAAGGATAATTTCCGAAATTTCCATAAAGCTATCTCGAGTATTTTTTGGGCCAGTTTTTTGGGTCTGAGAAATTTTTAAAGTGCTCTGATAAATTTTATGGATTTATTACATTGGTAATTGGTTTCAAGAAAAGTTTTAAAAGCTTTTTTAAGGTCGATTTTGAGTGTGTTTTCGTACTCCGAATAACATATAAGAGAGACACTTAAAGTTTTATGTCTCATGTGGTAGGTTCGATATTTATCCTGATTTTAACATTGTCTTTTCTGTTTTTCGTTTACCTTCTTAGTCAACAACAATGTTGTCACTATTGAAACCTTAACTAGTTTTAATTTCAAGAAATGGAAGAAGGATGTGGACTTCGCATTGGAGGTAGCAGATATCAGCATGGCTAGGCATATTGACCGATCTCCCCCGCTTACAGATGTCAGTTCAGAAGCTGACAAAGTAGTTATGGCGACCTAGCAAAGGTCAAACAAGCTATGTTATTTGACCATCAGGAGGTTGATACCGGATCACCTGTTGAACAGACTAGTGGACACGATGATAGCATGGGAGTTCATGAACAACATCTCCCAGAGGTACAAGGTCTCTTCTAATGCTGAGAAGAGCACCCTGATTAAGAAGCTTTTCTTCATAAGGTACACTGGAGAAGGAGGCATGCGGGATTATATCATTCAGATGGTGCACCTTCAGAGTAGGCTGAAGGCACTTGATATGCTGATCCCTGACGAGTTGATAATGCATCAGGCACTAAACACTCTTTCGCTGGAGTTTGAGATGTTGGTCACGTCCTATATCTCACTGGATGAGACCTGGGACATCAATGCCTTGATTTCTTGGTATGCTGCAGCAGAGGAGAAGAGCAAGAGCTCTCCTCATTCAGTTATGTTTGCAGCCGCGAAAGGTAAGGGGAAGGCCAAACCCTAACAACCTAAGGGCAAGGGTAAGGGTAAGATATCCAAACCCTCTCCTCAGATTCAGATTGGGCAAGCGAGCATTGCGAAGGGCCCACATGAGCTTAAGAGTATGAGATGTTTCTTTTGTAAGAAGAAGGGGCACTGGAAGTCTGACTGCCAGAAGTACAAGCTTTAGAAGGTTAAGCAGGATATGTCAGGTAACTCCTCGAGCTTTATGATTCATGAATCCAATATAGCTATGACCACATTAAGCTCCTGGTGGTTAGATAGTGGATCTTCTAACCGTGTTGCTTCTAGATGCAGGGGTTCATATCTAGGAGAAGGTTGACTAGAGGGGAGCAAAAGTTGATGGTCGGCAACAATGAGGAGGTCGATGTTTTGTATGTAGAAGATGTACGATTAAACCTTGATACAGGGTTTGTTTTGTATCTACGAGACATATTTTATATATCATCTTTTAGACGAAATCTGATATCTATATCACTTTTGGATTGGGAAGGTTATCGTTTTATATTTGATAATGCAGTTGTAAATATTTCTATCAATACAAGACATATCGGTACATCCTTTTTATCCTAAAGACTATATAGTGTGCGTCTTACTCCTAATGAGATGTATGCCTCTTCGTATATTGCCGAAACTGTTACTCAAAAGAGGGCCTCCATAAAGGACACATCATACATGTTGTGGCATAAACGCCTTGGCTACATTTCCAGGGAGAGGGTTGAGAGACTGATAAAGGATAACATTCTCCCAATTCTGGACTTCAGTGATCTAGAAACATGTGTTGATTATTGTAGGGGCAAATTGACCAAAATTAAGAAAAACGGGTCAACTCGTGCTTCAGGATGTTAGTGCTCCCGACACGATTACGTTATGCAATGCAAGATACTTCCTAACATTTATAGATGATTATTCCCGATATGGATATGTGTTCTTGCCTAAAAAGAAGTCTGAAGTTCTTGATAAATTCAAGATCTTGAAGACTAAGGCTGAGAACCAATTGGGAAGATCAACAAAGATTGTCAGATCTGATAGAGGAGGGGAATACTATGGTAGACATGATGTTGCAGGACAAGAAAATGGTCCGTTTGCCAGGTATTTGGAGTCATTTGAAATAATGGCACAATTCACTATACCAAGTAGTCTTAAGCAAAATGGTGTGGCTAAAAGGCATAACCACACCCTAAAGGATATGATGAGATCAATGAAAAGTAGGACTAACCTACCCGAGTACCTATGAGGTGAAGCCATCAAGACGACATTATACATTTTAAATAAAGTCTCGAGCAAGTCAGTGTGAAAGATGCCTTTTGAGCTCTTGAAGGTCTAAAAGCCTAGCCTTGCACGCATTCGTGTGTAGGGCTGCCCTACTAAGGTGAGGTTATATAATCCTAATGAGAGTAAATTACAACCTTGTTCAACTCGTTGCTATTTAGTAGGATATCTCAACCACTCTAAGGGCTACAAATTTTACTGTAGAGAGGGAGGGGCCAGAATTGTGGAATCACATATGGCAAAGTTTCTAGAATTTGATGTCGATGATAAGGGAGGATCCTCACATCCTATAGAAGTTAGCAGGACAGATACTATGATCATTTTGTATCAGCCTCTTATACAGTCAAATCCGGTGGATGAGGGCCCCAATATCGTGCCTATGCAGGCACAAGAACCTACTCCTATTCAGGAGGAGGTTCTTAAGGTACAGGAGCCTATGCAGTTACGCAGATTCACTAGAGAGAGGCGACCTGTCATCTCATCAGACTACATAGTCTATCTTGGTGAGCAAGACTATGATATTGGACATGTTAAGGATCCAACTACTTTTTCAGAAGTAATTTCTGGACCCTTTGCTGACATGTGGTAGGAAGCAATGAAAGATGAGATGCAATCTATGAGGCATAATAAGGTATGAGATCTCGTTGATTTACCTCAACATTGCAAACTTGTCAGTTGCAAGTGGCTATTTAAAACTAATAAGGACACACAGGGTCAAGTTGAGCAGTTTAAGGCACATCTAGTTACCAGAGGATTCACTCAGAGAGAAGGAGTTAACTTCAATGTCACCTTCTCTCTTATGTCCTCGAAGGATGTTTTTAGAGTGATCATTGCATTAGTAGCTCATTATGATATGGAGCTACATCAAATGGATGTGAAGACCGCTTTCCTGAATCGTGACCTTTATAAGGAAGTCTATATGGAGCAGCTTGAAAGATTTTAGGATCCGGATGCAACTAACAAGGTATACAAGTTGAGTAAATCAATATATGGTTTAAAGCAAGCTTCTAGACAGTGGTACTTAAATTTTGATGAGATTTTGACCTCATTTGGCTTTGTGGAGAACAAAGTCGAAAAATGCTTATACTATAAGGTCAAGGGGAGCAAGGTCATCTTCATACTACTATATGTCGATGATATCTTGCTCAAATGATTTGGCCATATTGCATAAAGTTAAGCAACTTTTGGCCAAATATTTTGACATGAAGGATTTAGGTGAAGCATCTTTTGTCCTTAGCATATAGATTCACCGGAACAGATCTTAATACTCGCTAAGCCTCTCGCAAAGCGTATATATTGGGTGTGTGCTACAAAGGTTTAATATGGCTGAACGTAGACCTATTGTAGCACCTATCTCTCATGGAGAGAGATTATCTTTGGCATAATGTCCAAAGAATGAAGTTGAGAGAGAGGCTATAAGGAATGTTCCATACTCTAGTTTTGCCCAGGTGTGCACTAGACCGGACATTGCATTTGTTGTTGGACTGCTAGGTCGATATCTGGCTAACCTAGGTGTAGGCCATTGGAATGCAGTCAAACGGCTATTGAGATACCTCAAGTGTACCAAGGATTATACATTGACATACAGAAAAGTCAACGATTTGAACCTCAGGGGGTATACAAACTCAGATTTTGCTATGTATCTAGATGATCGCAAGTACACTTCAGATAGATTTTCATGTTGGCAGATGGTGCAGTATCATGGACGAGTGTTAAACAGACACTGGTTACTTCCTCGACCATGCATGCAGAGTTTGTTGCATGTTATGAAACTGCTAAACAAGCGGTTTGGCTCAGAAACTTGATTTCTGAGTTGTTTGTGGTGGATTCAGTTGCTAGACCCATACAGTTGTATTGTGATAATCTTGCTGCAGTGTTATTCAGTAAAAACAACAAGAGTATCACCGGGTTTAAGGATTTGGAGGTCAAGTATTTGACCATAAAGGAGTTGATCTAGAAGGGTGACGTTGAAGTGGAGCACATTAGGACTGAGGATATATTGGTTGATCCGCTGACTAAAGGATTTTACCCACTAGTGTTTGCTAGACAAGTATCCAATATGGGCATGTTGAAGTCCTTAGACAACAGTAGTTGGGGATCGTTGTATTTTACTCCTTAAATGATTGTCATTTTGTTGTATTATGACATTATGATTATTTAGTAATAAAGATGATCATATTTGGTTTTTATCCTTAGTAATTACAACTTTTGTATATAGCCATAATAAATGTAGAAGTCTTAAGATTTGTGTTAGTCTTAAGCATTTGAAGGTCATTGGGCATTTATAAAGATTGACCTTGAGCCTATGTCATTAAACACATAAAGTTTATATGGATATCTGTAAAGTTTCATATGACATAAGGGGATATAAGTTTTAATCCTATAAAGGTTCTCTAATGCTGTTTAGCATTCGATTGGAGGACACAAAGGTTTTCTCCAATGTTGTTTAGCATTCAAGGAGAGAAAATAAGATTTTTTTATTACAGTTTAGCATAAAGTTAGAGAAATTGAGACCTATAGACGAAGATGATGCATATTAGGTCATAAAGGTATCATTGTGGTCTGCCACACTCCATTTTTCCATTCATGTTAATAAGGTATTAGATATTTGTGATTATATTGGACCTGTGTCACACACGATACATGCGACTGATGTTTTCCGGTATTGAAAGCCTTACGAGACAGAATATAAGACTTTCATTACCTTGGATCAAATATTTGTTTTTAAAACTTTTGGTAACATTATAGTAGCGTGACTTAATCGGATTTTTAAAATGTTTTAAACTTGATTAAAACTGCAATTAATAATTGTCCGAAGGGGAGATTGAAAGATAATTTTGCCCTTAGTGACAATTTTGTGATTTTCCTTTATAATGGACAGTTATTAATTGTAATTTTTGGTTTTTTAATCAATTACCGGTTAAGTGACGTAATTTAATCCAAAAAAAGCAATAAAGTGATCCAATAAATAATCTAGATTAATAGGTCGAAGTTCCAGTAGAAAATAGGTTCCTTTTACTATAGACCTGGTCTATATTAGCCTTGTGATAGAGAAACCTAATATAGAAGCTATATATATAAGTTATAATCTCCTACAGTTACTCTTATGATTCACGAGCATTCAAATCTCTGACCTATTAAGAGCGCTTGTGTTTTGAGAAAACTGTAGCAAAGCCTGGATTACATGCCAGTAAATGTTTTCTATAAAAGTCCCAGAGAGATTCGAGGTTGTTTAGGGGTCGGAAACGGCTTCGGAACATCAGATGGAATCAAAATCAGGTATTCCACGTTCCTTCGTTTTTAATCCTTTCATGATCGATCCTGGATATGTAATAAGGTTTGTTCTACGTAATACACTTTAGTCTCTTCCAAAGGAGGACTACAGGTATTGTGCCATAAATTATTTTGGTCATTCGTGACGACAATATCAACACATATTATGAAAATCAACCTCTAAAATCGCAATGTTCATAATGTATTTTAGAAGACCAACTGCTAAAACTTGCCACTGAGTCCTTTAAACATGCAAGTGAGCTGAAGACTAACCATATTTTGTATCTGCTCGAGCAAGCTTCCATGGCTTCAAAAACTATGGTTGACTTAGAACTGAATTAGGGATCTTTTATAGTAGAGGAAAAAAGGCTAAAATAGATCTTCCAACGACCAAAGATCCAAATTTACTTGTAATTTTTACTAAATAAACTTTTAACTTAATTAATACTATCATTTGAATCAAAATGACTATTTTAAAAGTTTGCATGAATTATCAAAATTTATATTTTGTGAGAATATGTAAAATTTTGTCTATCAAATGTTTGACAGTAACAATGATAACATATTACTGTAATTCAAAAATTAATGTTTTTCATTGTACATTTTTGTTGTTACATTGCAAGAGACAACGGGCGTCCTCCATGGACCACGGTTTAATGAATCTTTACAAAATAGGATAATAATCTTCAATTAGTCTGACAAGTTGAACCTTAAGCAGGTTGCTTGCTTACAAGTATTATTAAAATGGCAAACGAACATCAGAGGAAGACAATTGTCCTTCACAGCAAGTAGAAGTAGGTGGGCAATAAAGAGAGAAGGATGGAGCGCCTGACGCAAATGTCAAAGTTTAATATAGGGAATGGGCGACCGTGTTGTACCCAAAAGATATCAAACTTTCACAAACCCTACACCGCTCTATATTTATTGATTTGTCCATGAGGACAACCATTTTAAGATTTGTGAGAATAGCGGGGCAAATTTAAGAGACCTGCCCAGTTTCCTTGTCTTGAATCAGCCTTATCATCTTTCATTCTCAACACACTAAACAACTTGCAATGCCAAAACATTCACGAGATTAGAAGCTAAGACCAAAAATTATTAACAGGAAAACAAAAACTCATCTTGAGATCCGACAGTCCTGCAAATCAGCTCTAATGCCGATTAGTCCTTTTCCTTCTCCGGTGTTACAGAATCAATCAACCACTGCTGAGAAAGAAACGAGACTTTGATTTATCACTCAACTAACATTAGATCAGGACAAAACAAAAACAGAAATATTGTTTACATAGATGGATCTGTAATCACTAATCAGTAGTTAAGGACTAATCAACAAGATCATTTCTAAGAGAAAAATAATAGAAACATCTCGTGGTCGCTTGTAACTTCTCTTCAATCAACCATACATAGAATTTAAGATCGTTTCATCTTAAAATATAATCCCATAATTTTTCTTTTTTTTTTCCCCTCTCCCTCCGTTCAAAAAACAAAGAAAAGAAATTAAAAACATAATAAAAAGGTTTAATCTTTTTTCTTCATTAATGATAATATTAATGGAGGATTGGGTTTTGATGGTGATCATCATCAGAGGCATAAAGCAGTGCAGTGGAGAATATCGTCATCATCATTACCACCACCAACAACAAAGTCAACCTGATCCAACGGTGGAAAGTTGAGATCAAACGGCAAGGGGGACTTGTTGCTCCGGCACAAAGACGACGCCGTTCCTACGTCCCCGTCATCAACAACCGACGACGACGAATCACAATCACTATGGCAATCCTCCGGCATCACCGGCGGCGTCCGAGGATAATATTTCCTCGGACCACTCGCCCCCGCAGCCATCACTGCCGGCGGCCGTGGCCCACTAAAAGACTCAACAGTACTACTCAAACTGCTCGACGTAGGTCTCTGAAACCCATTTGCAGAATACAATCTCCGATCGATCAAAGCGTCCGGAGGCGGGTTCTGGTGGGCGAACGGTGACGGCGGTGAGACGAGAAAGTTTGTTTTGGCCTTGGGACCTCGGAGGCTCCGAGCGGCGGCGTCATAGGCGCGTGCAGCTTCCTCGGCAGAATCGAAGGTCCCTAGCCAAACCCTTGTCTTCTTCCAAGGGTCTCTGATCTCTGCGGCAAACCTGCCCCACGGTCGTTTCCTCACACCTCTGTATTTAACATCTTTACCCTGTAAGACAACACCTGTCGGAGGAGGATTAGTAGATCCGTTGGCCTCAAAGGTTTGTTTAACTGCTGCTGATGATGTCACTCCTCTTCCTCTCCTCATGGGATTGGGCGCTTCAAGAGATTGAAAAAACAAACAAGAAAACGAACCTTTGAAGAGAACCCAGATGAGAGAACAAAGAAGCAGCAACGCAACAACAATCGAAAATCAATTTAGTACATCAAGATCAAAACTTCATGGATATGATATAGAAACACGAGCAAAGATAAATAAAAGAAAAAAAGGAAAGAAAGAAAGAAAGAAAGAAAATCGATGAGAAAACAAGAAGCAAAATAACAGATATGAAATTTCTGTGCGCGTGAGAGATAGAGAGAAAGAGGACAATAGATGGGGAATATAGGATCTTTGGGATAGACCAAGAATGGCTGACACTTCTCTTCTACACAAAAAAAATGGGGTCTTTTTTTTGTTTTTGGGTACGTGTGGGAGAGGAAAAAAGGGAGTTGTGGTATTTCTCTGGCTGAGATTTTGCTTCTTTTTCTCGATTTCTCTTTTACCTTCTCTCTTTCGTCTCGCCCCCACAAACCGACTAGGAGGGAATGGAAATGGACTGCTTGCTTCTTTCTTGTTTCTTCCTCTGATGTTCTATATTATGTTTTCCTCTAAATAATTTTTCTAGTTGAAATGACCCCTCCACTTTATTCAATGTTTATTGCATTCGGTAAATTAGTAATTACAGATTCCCTAATCTTCATTCCAAAGCGGGTTAATAATCGGACTGGCAAATAATTAACTGTCCATGTTTGAGTTGTGAAGGTAAAGGAAAGAGCAATACATCTACCATGGAAAAAACAAAACAAAAACCAAAATTTTCTTTTCCCTTTGCAATACGAACCAATTGCATATTTTACATAAGTCTTCTAAGTCATCTGTTTATTGCATCTGACTCCGAACTCCTTTTATTCTAATTGTTCCTATTTTTCTATAATTTACCATTGATTAAGGTTTTCAAATTCCTGAATTAGGGATCTTTCTTGTTTCAATCATAACATATTCTCTCTATTGGGTTGCTTTGTTTGTAAGTTACATACTGTAATTCAATCAAGCTCGGCATTTGCAATAGTTTTCAATTAATGTTCTTTTTTTTAATATGGAGTTCTATTTCTTCAAAATTAAGTAAATGTGGTACGTATGCTGGTAGCTATCTTGCTTTTTTTTTTTTTTTTACTGATTATAGTGCTTAAGCTTTCTCTTTCACACGCTTTCTTTTCATCTTAAATCGTCTCCCTCAAATATTTTTACTGACTACCTCTCTCTCTCTCTCTCTCTCTCTCCCTCTTTTCCCTTCCTTAATTATTGCACCCTAAGCTTTGGCTCTGCGTGTTGGACCCATATGGTCCTGGCAAAAGTGAACCGCTAATTTAAAAAATAATTACTCCGTAAATAGTTTAATTGTCCAGAAACTCCATGCTCGTCTTCATCTTCTATGTTGAACAAATTACTTTTCCAAGAGAAGAGTGCTATTCTGACACTTTATATGTAAATCGAGGTCCACACAACTAATCAAACGGTAGATGATGCTGATGCCGGCGGCTGTATAGTATTTAGATCATCTCATACACTAGGAACTTGACACCACTCAAGTTAAAGATTGCGGCTTAATTAGCCGGTAATCAATAGTTTAATAAGATATAATCTTAACCCCAAAGAAACCCACCCCTTATTTTCTTCCTCTCTTTCTGCTGAATTGTGGAAAAAACATTGCCTCCAGTGCTCCAGCTCTAGGTATACCCACTTTCCATTATATCTCATAATTCGCATACACGCGTACAGTTTGGGTTATATTTTATAAGTTGAAAGAAAGGGGTAGGGGAAGGGAAGGCACAATAAACACATACATACACGCAGACAGCTGTCTCTCATCTGGGCTATATCAAATCTACATATATGGATATAGAATTAGGATGCAAATTTTAGACTTACCATATCACTTTACTTCTACTTCTATCCTACCTAATTGTACATTTTTCTCTAACAAACACTCCTAATCATTGCATTTGTGAATCGTCAAATATTAAGACCAAAGATAATTGAGTTAAACTCACTTTAAGTGCATTAGTAACCAGAAACACAATTATATTTGCCTTAATAATCAAGGAATGAAATGATTAGACAAATTTCGCACCGAATCAACATGGGAATAGTAGATTACGAACTTAAGAATTTATCACTGCTGATAAGTTTTAGTTTTTTGGCTTATTATTTTTAAATTTTGTGTGCTAAATAAATCATAAAAATATATAACAATTTATAAATTATACATGAATAACTTAAATAAATAAATCAATTTATTAGGGTGCTTTTTGTTTTTCTCAATGACGAGTCCCTGACAGGGATCGGTCCTAAGCCAGAGATTTGGTCAACTTACTTTGCAGTTGCCAATTCCAATAGGCAATTGTGGCATCTTGTGATTGGGCCATCGCTCCATTTTCTGGTTCCTTTGTTTTCAAGCCTCAAGAGTCAAGTCTCCCAATTCTGAATGCCAAATTGGCTATTAATCGTTTAAGCACACGCCAAATTAGAGTTGTAAATCAAATAGAATAAAGTTAGAGAAACAGCTGCAAAAGGGACCCTCAGTTGTTTGTACATTTCCTTTATAGGATGACACCAACACTGACGTGCAAATGGTCTCGGGGGAAATTACAGCTTTTCTCTTCATGCGAAAATATTATTTGAGAAAGTTTGATAACATTTGGTTGAAATTCAATTAGGTTTTCAAATATTTATTTTCACATTTTAAAATTTTCGAAAATATTCAATGTTATATATCTATAATATAATTATTTACGTGAAAATAAAATTAGTAACAAAAAATCAATAGAATATATATAATATGCCATGTGTTACAGTAAAATTAAACAAATTAAGTCATATATTTTAATTGGATGTCATTAATACTTTTTTAAAATATTAATGCAGCTTTATTAGCTTGTTGTCCGTCTATCTCATGTTATTATTTATTAATCATTTAAAATCAGTTAAACAACTTTACTTAATGAAGATTTTATATTTTTAAAAATAAATACTATTGGATGTAGATTAGTTTTAATTAATGTTTTAATGATAATAAAACATAGTTACCCTTAATGAGTTTATTATTTTGACAAAAGCAATATAAGAATAAAACGAAACCATAAAATCAAGAAGATAGCTTATAAAATTGATGAAGAGAAGTTAAAATTTGTAATCCCCAAAAATATCAAACTATGAACAAAAGAAGATCAAGGGAAATCATTTTACATCTTTTATTATTACTCATAATTTCATTTTGTTAATTTGATGGTTTAAAAGGCTTAACAGTTACCACATATAAACATTTCATTTTACTTTATTGCATGGGGTCTGTACATTTATTAAAAGTGTCAAAGCTTTTGGATTTAATAAAAAATTCTCTTGATCTTTCAAACACTCTTTAGGAAACATTTTGGGAACGGTCTAAATTATAATTGCATTAAACAAATTAGTTTTAAGCATTTGAAGTTGTTAAAATCATATTTTTATAGTGATTGGTCAAAGTATAAAGGTTATTGGTCAACAAATACAGGTTAAAGTTGTTAAATTTGAT
>JAOSBN010000005.1:24026227-24036477 GCA_027563595.1 Erythroxylum suave
TCATCGAATTCAAATTTTTCATCTTTTTGTAGAAGCTTGGAGAGAGGTAATGCAATTTTGCTGAAATCCTTTATGAAACGCCTGTAAAATCCTGCATGTCCCAAAAATGATCTTATGTCACGAATACAAACAGGGTAAGGCAAAGAAGATATAACCTCAATCTTAGCTTTATCTACTTCAATCCCCTTGCTAGAAATTAAATGACCGAGCACGATACCTTCATTGACTAGATAAGCAATCATCGAAAGAATTAAGAGTCAAAAAATCACAAATTAAGAGTCAAAAAGTACATTAAGGATAGCAAAAGTGTAGTCAATTTATGTAATAAACTTGGGCTCAATCAGTGGGTATCATGCGGCAACCTTTGGGCGAGGCCTTTGGCTCGCAACACATCTTTAACGCGTCGTCCACGAAGTGCGCTAGGTTAAAATTTAAACAAGTTTATGGAAGCTTCTGTAGATGATAGATCTGAGTCGGCTATGGGGTCAGAGCCTCTATGGTCCTTGCGTTTGCTAGTAACGCGAAGCGTGAACCCTCTAAGCGAATCCCCATGTGAGTCAACTTTGAGGATTGATGCAACTGTTGCTGTTTACCTTTCCTCACAGGTAACCATTGCACTTTGATCCAGGAGCCAAAGACGTTGGAGTTGTCAACGCTCGATTTTGTTGTTACTGTGCTGTGCAGGACCTCCGCCGCTGCCTGCGTTTTGCTATCAGTTAGTTGCGAGTGTGTGTGGGCTGTGGGTACTTGACAGCTGCCATTTTCATGGTCGTTCATGCCGCATGTAAGACAGATTTGGTTAAGTCCTTCATAAGCAACTCAGATTGGTTCGCCGTCAAGCTCCACTGTCGGGCATAAAGGTACTCAAAGATCGACGTCTACTGTCACTTTGGCATTTTTTCCTCGTTGCATGTTGGTGGTGGTGTCATCAATTTTGATTGTTTGTCCAACCATGTTTCCTAGTGCCATGAGGATCCTAGGATGGTAACGGGCAATCGGAAGATTAGGAAACCTAACCCACACCACTGCACGGAGAACAATACCTTAGGCCGGTCGAAAGGTGGGAAGCCATCATTACACCGACAATGCATGGCCGAAGATGATCCAAGGGCCACTGGTGAGCGCCTTTAAATAATCAGCCTCCTCAATGAATTTCACTAAGAAGAAATCATAATCCAGATCAATAATCTTCGTAGTTCCATTCAGTTGCCGTAAGGTTTTTAGGCGCTAGCTTAAAATTTGGAAACCTATCCGGTAGCTTACAAGTTTAACAGTAATTGCGTGCTCCTATTACTGATCAAGGTGTTCTTTGAACAGGGGAGACAATTCTATGCCCTTGCCTGATTCACTTTCGATGAGCTTGATATCACGTTCCTCAAAATTGACAGATTCTTCTGTAGGCCATGCGGGTTCCTTATTCTTAGCCCCTCCTATGTTGCCGCATAGCACAGCAACACCGTAGGTCTGGGTGAATCGAGGTGGCGGGTCTTTGTCGCATCTTTGGATGCGAACTGTTTTGGAAGGTTGGCTAGTTATGTTTAGGCACTCACCATCATCCTGATTAGGTTCCGATTGTGGTTCAAGCATTTTGTTAATAATGTATGATCTGGACTGTTGCTTAGGAAACTTGTTGCAAATTTGGAGTTCTGGGTATTTTGAATCTGATGAGTATGCTGGATGTTTAGTGAACAGTATTTTCATAGCATTTCAGTAGTTCACATTTCAGAGCATTTCAGTAGGGCGATGAATGAAATTATGTGCACAATACTAATATATACTGCCCTACACAACAAATCTTCCTTAAAAGACTTCGTTCTTGGGGTTTGATTAGGCAATGCCACTATTATCACTAAGGAGATTAATATCACTTTGGCCATTAAATCAATAACATTTATCCAACATCAGGTATGATGATCAATCATGGTTAAACCTCTAAAATTAAATCATGTAAAGGTTTCTTTCTACAATAAATTGCTGTGACCATTAGGAAGAATACAATACATTCAAATAAATTTCCACAAGAATAGTCTTACAAATAGAACAATATATATCAATCTTCGTAGTAGAGATAGTGGACAAAAGAAAATAATAAGTACAAAAAATTTATCTATATATTGGTATATATCTCTTTTCCTTCATCAACATCTCAATATTTCTCTCTTATAAAAGGATTACATCACAATAATTCTCTATTTAGGGAGGATATAGTGGGAAGCAAAAATATTGAGGGAAAGAATGGACTTTAGTGTGTTTATATTTCTAATCATAACTATGACTTTAAGCAAGAACACACCTAACTAATGTTCAAATTCTTCCTCAACATAACATAGGTCTGTATGCCAAAAAGCTAGCTTCAAAACAAATTTCTTTGCATACAATAGCATCTTAATCTATATCTGTGACTTATGAGGCATCATGCATAGGCAAAATTGTTTAAAAAAGGAGGAAGGAAGTTTGGCAAGTATATAATCTAGTTTGGACAAGGAATTTACACAACTAATTGCAAAAGTTCCCATCATTGTTCTCTTAATATTTGCTTATTTGGCTTTTGCTCGTTGCCATATAGTACTAAGATTTTGAGTTTTTATATGAAAAGTGGGTGAAAAAGGATCTAGGGAAAACACAAAGAATGATATGGGTTAAGTTTTATGTATTGCATATAAAGGATAGACACGATATCAGAGTAAGAGCAAAACATGTTTACATAACCTCAATAGTTTTCAACTTATTAATATATATCCAATTGGCAGTTACATTTTTTTTCATAAAAGAAGAACTATGATTACCATTTCAATTGCAATCCTTTTGCAATTGAAATGGGCTCAATTCAACTAACACTTATATCCCAATCATAAACATGTTGTAAAAGCATTATCTTAATATTTATTTTTCTAATGTACAAGATTTTGAAAAACAAAAAAGATATAAGAGCAAACATAGTTTTAAAGGCTAAGATATATAGAACCATATGCACCAATGATATTTATAAACGTTCAAAAACTCTTTCCAAAAATGAATTGAAGATATAAATTAAATAAATTTGTTCAATTTCTTATGTTTGTGATTTTACATAACGATGAAAATCAAAACCGAATAGTAATTACAAATAATTAAGCTCGTGTAAAAAATAATTTGTTTATCCCTTTAAATCTAATATAGCCTATTGTATCTCTCAATATGCCTTTGTTTCCTTTTGTTTTAAATACATAAATTAAGTAATATGACAATATGGATGTGTACCCACCCTTATAGATGGAGTAACCATATTTCCTTCATTTTGGATAAAAAATGAAAAGTGTGTACGAGCTTTAAACATTGTAATTATAATCAAATGTAGATTAATATTTTCAATTATAATATTATTTCCAATTATTGAACCTAGAGAGGTTCTAGTTGATGTTTTGATAATAACAAAACATAATTACTACCAACGAGTTTATTATTTTAATGAAAAGTAATATATAAACAAAATGAAGTTGTAAAATCAAGAAGATAGTTTATGAAGTTGATAAAGAGAATTTGAAAGTTTGTAACTGATTAAATAAATATCAAACTAAAAAAAAAGATTAGGGCTCATTAAGTTCATTTTACATTTTGTACTATTATTTATAAGCTCACCTTGTTAATTTGATGCTCTAAAAGACTCAGCATGCATAAAATTTTTTATTTCACTTCATTGTATAGGTCTTTACATTCATCAAAAGGTAGTGAAGCTTTCAATTGTAAAAGAAAACCCTCATGATCTTTCAAACACTCTTTAAGGAACATTTTTACGAAGTGTTCAAATTATAAGTGCATTAAACAAATTAGTTTTAAGCATTTAAAGATGTTAAAATCATGTTTTTAGGGTGATTGGTTTACTTATATGGAGTGGTCGACCAATATAGGTTAAAGTTATTAAATTTGATGTATCGCAAGTTTGTCATAACATTAGTTGATGATGCATACTATCTAACTAATCTCTCAATGGCCAGTGGATTTGTGCATTCAATGCACAATATGCTATACTAGTCAGCTAGTGCTCTGCAAATAGTCGTTATAATAGCTAGTAAGGGTCTCAGAACACTATAAATGGGTGTTTTCTCATTATTTTTGGCATCAACAAACATTTGGGTGTATTTTCCACACATTTCCAAATCTTTGTCAATTATTTGAGAATCAATATCTCATATTTATGTGAGTGAGCCTTTTTGGGATTATCAAGTGGTATAGTTAGGTATTTTAAGTTATGATATTTGTTTAGGGAATTATATTATTGTACTTGTGGGTGATCCAAGTGAGATTGGGGTTCTTTTTTACCTTGGAAGAAGATTGTAAATGGCTGCTCTTTGATGAAAATGATTGTATAAAGGTTATTCTTTGCCTTGATAGAAGAATTATAGTGGAATTCTAAGAAGAGTCATGGGAATGAATGTAAACAAGAGTTGTTTATCGAAACACTATAAATCCATCTACATTCGCTCTTCCCTATCCTTTTTAAAGTATTGTTCAATAGTTTGCTTAATTTATGTTAAGCAATTTTCTTATCCTTATTTATATTAATTATTGTTAATTACGTGCATTGGTTAAATCTTTTTTATTTTATAAACTCCAACTTATCCCCCTCTCAAGTGCCCATAAGGGACTAATAAATGGTATCAGAGCAAGTCTTTTAGGCTAGCATTTCTAGCAAAGCTCTAAAATAAAGATCAAAATGGTATATTTAGGAGCATCATCATCATCAGTGAACTTAGCGGAAAAAAGCATCAATAAAGCACCTTTCTTTGAAGGCAATGCTTACCTTTATTAGAAATATTAGGATCAGAATCTTCTTAGTGGATAAAAGTGTAAACCTATTGCAAATAGTTTTAAATGGTCCTTTATACCTACAAAAGTTGTAGATATTAAAAAGTCCCTAAACTATCGAACAAGAACCTCAAGAGAAAAAGACCAATTTCCTTAAATAATAAGATCATACACTAATTATTTTATGTATTAGGAATAAATGAATTCAATAAGGTCTCTTTGTATGAAACAACCTATAACATTTTTCATACGTTAGGAATTGCTCATGATGTCACGATTTTAGTTATGGAGAGCAAATTAAGCATGCTAACAAATTAATATGAATTTTTTAAAATAAAGCATGATGGGGCAATATCTAGCATGTGTAAGAGATTTATTGATATTATTACTACACTTAAAGTTCTTGAAAAGACATATATTAATATTAAAATGGTAAGCAAGTTGCTTAGGTCACTTCTCGAGATGTAGGAAGCTTAAGTGACAACTATACAAAAAGTTACGAACCTAATAACACTACCACTAAAGGAATTTATTAGATCTCTCCTCATATATGAAATGAGGCTCTAAGAGATACAAGAAGCAATAACACTGCTAAAGAAAAAGAATTTACTATTCAAAGCCTCAAAGTAAGAATCAAGTGAAAAGGAGCGACATCAACTAGTGAAAGTAATGAAGAATACATTAGGTTAATCACTAGAAAATTCATGACGCTTTTAAAAATAAATTCTCCAAAAGAAAGGATTTTATGGTAAAGGTACTTAGAATATAAATCTACTAAAATTGTTTTTTTAATATAGGAAACTCAGCCACATTAAGTCACAATGACCTTTACCCAGGGATGATGACAAGTATAAAAGTAACAATAAAAAGGAGAAGAATGAAATATTGAAGAAGAAAGCACTTAAAGCCTCAACTTAAAGTGACATAGGTGAATCTGAAAATGAGAAATCAAAGGGAGAGATAGCTCATATCTCCTTTATTTATATTGATAATGTTGAGGTAACATCCAACTCTAATTTATGTTATAACAACAGAGATTTGACATATGGTGAACTAGATAAAATTTTAAAAAATATGAGTAAGAAAAAAAATTATGTTTCAAATCTAAAGAAGTTAAAAAATGGTTAGATCCATGCATGAAAGAGAATGAAAATATAAAAAGTGAATGGCATAACATTAAAACATCCAAAAATGTGATCATTGATAACAATCATAACTTAAATACATTAAGGAATGAGAATAAAACATTGGAAAAGGTGGTTAATTCCCTTAAGGACTCATTTTCCAAGTTTTTAAGGGGAAATGAAAAAATATAAAACATGCTAGGAGATCAAAGGAATTCCAATACTAGCTATGGAATAGGATACAACCATTGAGTGAAGCTAATTCTTAGACCACAATTAAAAAGGAAAAAATTTATAGCAAATAACCATTGACTGATATAAAAGACAAGTATAGAGCATCCATATCGAAGCATATAAATGCACATGCCACATCCACTTGGAAAAAATTCTAAAAGCAAGCATCATTCTTCCATATATGGCTCACAATCTAGGCATAGAGTTCAACACTCTCAATGGAAGAATAGGTATAACTTCTGTAATAACATGTAAATCCATTCACATCCCTTTGGACCTAAAAAAAGCATTAATCAAGCCTCCATTCAATATAGTTATCATACACATAATCGTGATAGCTCATTTTACTATCCTAGGAAACCATTGAAAGCATTAATGTCCAAAGGAAGATTCCTTATTATATATACACATATAGAATACAAATTAATGCATTTATGCATTGTCATTATAACATGGTGTGTCATTTTTGTAGTAAGTTAGGACAGATTTCGTTTTCTCAAACAAACAATGGCAAGCAACCCTTTGAAAGTGTGGGTTAAAAAGAAAAAGGAGCCTAAAAATTAAAGAACCAAGCCCATTTAGGTTTCGAAAACACATTGACTACCTTACTTTATATGACTTTTAGAAAAGAAAGAGCAGATCATATGTAGGTGAGTATTAGTTTTAAAGAGTTTATATTTTTTTCTATTCATTTCTATAAAATTTTTTGTATCCAAGCAAATCTTGAAAGTATTTAAAATATGAGAAATTACCCTTTAAAGAGAGCTAGAATAATTAAAGACTCTGTAAAAGAAATAATTATCGAACTACGTAAGGATGATAAGAAGGATTAGATACCTCGAATGGAATGCAAACTTAAGAAGAATATTTATTAAAACCATTATTAAATAATGCTTAACAAAAGGTAACTATTAGTTCACACTTTAGAAATTCATCACATTTTGCTACTGTTTATCCTTAAGAGTTGATTGTTTGGGTTTGAATTATGAATAAATTTTAAACAATTTCTATAGTATGCACTTTAATACTTAGAGACTATATGTAAAATGAGGTTATTAAGTTAGAATTTATATCAATTGGGCAATAATTTCTCTAAACCATTAAATAAGGATAGATTTTGTAAAATTAGAAGATAATCAATTATGTTTGACGGAAATGCTACACGATAATGATCCCTTTATTTGTTTTAATTCATTAGAAGATAATCAATTATGTTTGATGGAAATGCTATACGATAATGATCCCTTTATTTGTTTTAATTCATTATTAATATTTAGCTAATTAATTAGATGTTTTTAATGCTTTTATTTGATTTTTGAGGTTATTCTCTAGCTTTTCAAAACATATCAGGCTACTAATATCCTAAAGTGGTCAACTTAAGTAAACAAAAATTATGTTTTCTATTGTTTTAGTGAGTTTAGAAGTAGTTTGGTTACTTCTCTAATTGATCGCCTACGGTAGACTAATGTCTTTGAGTTGCTGACCAACGTCACATTTTATAAGAAATTTTCTTTTTCCAATGAGTTTGTTCTTTATGTGGACAAAGTTTTGGTCATTGACAGGCGCATCTTAACGCTTTTCAAAATAAAATAACTAGACTGCTAGTAGTAGTGGTGAGTTTAGGTCAATCCTACAGGGAGTGTTTGGAGAGCTGATGAAATGAAATTAATTGAAGTTTAGGTAAAGGGATTTGGATTTAAAAAGAAAAGAAAATAAAATAACCCTAATGAAAATAAATTAAAGAAAACATGCGACAAATGATAAAATTGGGAAATTCTGTAAGGATCTGGTTCTTTCGTTCAATCTCAGCCTACACCCTAACTAAGCATAATTTATTTATTTGTTGTTCTTTTATTCCGCTTAACAATTATCGGATGTAGATTAACAACAAGCTCTGTTAATCCTGATTTTTCCTTAGATCCTAGTTAATTACGAAGTGCTTGTTAATTAACCATAGCTAATGGGAAACTTAGAATAAGTTTATTTGGACAATAACCTTACAAATTAGAAAAATAGACCAATTTAGGTAATAATCACACAAGCTCGGATTATTTAACCTATGTTATGTTATCTCTAATGATTCAGAGCCATTATTTGCTACACATAAATTGGAAATACAACAATTATGTATTGCATTCAATTCTAGCAACGAGTTTTTACAAAACACGATTCAATAGAGCATTAAAATCATTATCATTCATCCACCCAATCAATTCATACAAGATACCATAATCAATTTCTAACGAGAGAAAGAAATAACAAACAATAAAAAATACACTTATCCTGAGTTGTCGGTGTCTGTGTCACCTCCAAACTGGTGTCAGGACATCTAGCCTTTCATGGGTCTGTCAAGAAAATACTTCAACCTATGAAAATCATCCCCAACCAAAACCCCTTTTAGCTCCTTCTTCACTACCACAAGCTTCTCTTCCTCACTATTGACTGATTTGAGAAATAATGTTGGTTCATCTCCACCACTCACGCCTCTACTCTTCTTTCACAGCTATCTTTCACAGCTCTTCTCATCCCACTCTTTTTGTTTCAGTCACTAGCCCTCTTCTCTTCTCTAGCTACTGTAGCTTTGCTATCTTTCACAGCTCTTCTCATCCCACTCTTTTTGTTTCAGCTGCTAGCCCTCTTCTCTTCTCTAGCTACTATAGCTTTGATGTGACAATTTAATAAGCTTGGACCACACTACTGTTCATTCCTCACTTAACCCTCACTGTACATTTTGAGCAAAACGTTACTACATCCATATGAGATGCAGACATTGTCTGCATTTACACACAATGTCTGCGTGAAGTGCAAACATGGTCCACATTTTTTGTAGACATGTGCTCTTTGCCTCTAGCTACTACTCTTTGTCGTTTCTGCTTGTTATTTATTGCTCCTTGTATGGTCCAACATTCTCCTGGCACTGCCGTTTTGCTGCTGGCTTTCTCCTTATGCATTGTCATTTTCTTCTTTACCTGTTATTAATTTTTTTCTTCTTTTTTTTCAGCAAGCACATTTTATTCTTCTTCTTTGTATTTTGATTTTTTTCTTCTTCTTGTCCTTTATTTTCTTCTTCTTGCTTCATGAAGACAAGTAAAAATTAATCTTAAAAAAATAGCCCAATTATAGTGCTTTCGATTCACTTTAATTTCTTTGCTTCCAAATTATACCTAAAATCATATATGAAATAAAATATCTTAAACATTTTTGTATCATTAATCGCTAGGAATAAATGATTAAATTTATCAACAATTAAACACATATAAATTTCCCCACACTTAGCTTTTAGCTATCCTCGATCATAACATCCAAATTAAGCTCAAAGACCTGAAACATTCACTAAATTCCCATATTTTTCAAGACCATATAATCATAATCAAAGATGAATGACTTTCAAAAATCATAGGAAGAATTCAACTTTCAATGCTTCTATTCGCAATCAAGCAACAAGCATCATCTTCTAAAATTGAGCAATCTTATGGTAGACTCGGAAAATTTGTTTAAGTAAAATATATCTATAGGTACACTCAACACCATTCATGATCATGACAATTCATAACTTTACATGTAATTTCATTTCTCCACCACTATAATTCACATGCAAAATCATGAATCCAAGGACTTTTCAAGGTTGTAATGTGAGTAAAGGTAAGGTGAGATGTGTTTGGGTAGTAGCATGAAAGTCATCAAAGTTAGTGAAACAAAAGTCAATCAAAAACTAGGTACCGTCAGTTATGACGAATGCAACATTTATATTTCACAACCCCATTCAACTCTCACACGCTAACCACATGAAGCATATACCAATCCGAAGGAATCATTCATACAATTTATGCAAACAATACATTGAAACCACAAGAGTGAACCTTCTAAGCCAACATCTACCTTATGTTCAACATACTTATATAACACATTCATTAAAACTCTAGGAAGATGCATTAATTATGAATAACTTTGTAAACTCATATGTACTTGTTCCTAGATAAATTTATTTAAATAATTTTTATTCTTTTTCTTTTTCTTTCTTTCTTTCTTTTTCGTTTTCTTTTCTTTTCTTTTCTTGTGCTTTTATCTTTTCTCTTTTCTTTTTTCTTTCTTCTCCCCCTCCCCCCA
>JAOSBN010000005.1:24038559-24059674 GCA_027563595.1 Erythroxylum suave
TATAGTATTCAATCACAAAAGTCATTGGTCAACCAATATAGATATAAAGTTGACCAATATAGCAAGTTCAAAATAAACTTTTAGCCTGTCTTCTTATCTGATGAAAACTGGTTAAGAAAAAATGCTTGTCGACCAGTATAAGCGTTGTGGTAGATTAACCTCGATGATATAAGTGCTCTCTCGTCTTTTCTTCTCTTTTCATATTTTGTGTTTATATCTTCCAAAATCCTAAAAAAATGCTCCCTTTTCCTTGAAAAGCTCCATACCGGTTTCATAAAAAATCTTATTAGTTTACATCATATTGAAAATTTGTCATTTTTTAGTTTCAAATTTGAGGATTTCCAAAATTTTTCTTAATTAATATTTAACTTTTCAAATTTATGTTTAAATAGTTAAACCTTGACTTCTTTTACAATATGACTATATGCCTCTCCGAGACCATGTTTCTTTGTAATTTTTGAAGAATTAAACAATATTAAGGGACACGATAATGCATATGACTATGTAGATGACTAAGTCCACTATAAAAATCTTAATCTTAAGCTATAAAAGGAAAAACAAAGAGAAAACAAAGGGTTTGTAGTATTTCATAGGAGGTTCATGGGTGGTATGAAAGAGGCTCAGGAAGACACATATTGATGGCCTATAACAATATAGAGAATGAAGAACAACCAATAAAACATATTTGGAGTGGATTTTCATCAATCTAAAATAGATTTCGTGAAGATTAAAAGGGATCTCATCATGGTTATTTTATTTTTCTATTTTTTTAGCCTTGAAATTACGATTATAACTAAGTTTTTTTAGTACTTAGATTGAATGAACCTTAGGATAGACCTTGTTGAGATTTTATTTAACTTAGTTTGATCTTTAGTTTTTATTAAGGTTCAATTATATGTTCTTAATTATTCTAGAACTAATATTGCTATCATTTTATTTCATATATGATTTCATATTGTTGAGATTAACAAATCTTTTTGTATGAATAGACCAACCATAACCGAAAGGAATTACATGAAAACCTAGATATAGATCAGCATAAATCCTTTTGATTAGGGTCAAATTTAATATTGAAATTCACGAATCGATTAATGCAATCTTACGGATTTTAACTAGAAAGAGGTTTTAGTTAAACAATTGAGGCTTAGATTTTAATAGTCTTGAGAAAGATGTTATCATAAAATAGGAAGTTCAATGTCCTAATGAACTAAATATTAAATTGATTAGTGAAATCATGATCGCTCGAGCAGTTCTAGGGGATTTGAAATATGGGTACCACTATTTTCTATAATTGTTTATTAGTTTAATCTTTGTTCTAGTAGTTAATCATATTGATTTATTTTAGTTTGTTATTTTAATTTTACATTTTCTTTATCTTAAACGCCATAATTTGTTAGGCTATATAATACAAAGATGGTAAGCCCTAGTAATTCTAGTCTTTATAGGATCGACACTTACTCACTAGTGCTAGTTATAGTTGCTTACTCACTAGTGCTAGTTATAGCTATATTGTGTTTTTGTGGTTTAAACCAAAAATTTCATATCAAGTTTTTGGTCAGTGCTAACTATAGCTACACTTTGCGCTTGCGATTTAAAACATAAATTTTCATATTAAGTTTTTGGCCTATGCTAACTATAGCTACACTGTGCACTTATGGTTTAAACATAAAATTACATATCATTTACCTTGCAATTATATAAATACATCTTTAATTTTTATTCAATTTTGGTTTTTATGGAACTTTTATATTTTATATTTTGGGATTTTCAAAATTATACTCTTTTTGGAAATTGAAATTATTCTTATATTTGTTAACAATTCTAACCCTTAATTTTGTCAAAAGTTGCTTTTATTGCTTTAATTGATTTTTTAAAGTGGGCATCATATTGAAATTGGAGATTTTTCAAAATTAAACATAGTTACAAATGTTTCTTTGAAAAATAACTTTTTAAATAAATACTTTGACTCTTTAAATATCCAATTCCTATCTTTCTTTAACAAACTTACTAATCTTAATCAAATTCAATTTGCTTTTTTTGACTAAGTTAGCTTGATACCTAAAACTTTATATTATACATTTTTGAATAATTAATTTGTTTTTAGTGATTCCAAAAAATGGGAGAGAGATTAGCAATATTAAATTTAGGGGAAGTGATAACATTTGGGTAACTTTATATGTGGTATTTTTATGTAATTTTATACTTAAGTAAACTTATGTTTAAGAAAATATGTTGATTTTTTTTACATTTGACATAAATATTTCTTTTGTTCTTTATTTTGAATTTAGGCTTCTGCAAGGATTAAGAAGGAATTAATATATAATTTGATTATATGCTTAATTGTCATATTCATCTATAATATCATAAATATTTTGTCATCATCAAAATGGAAGAGATTGTTGAACCAAAGGAGGTTCTGATCAATGTTTTAATGATAACAAAACATAATTACCACTAATTAGTTTATTATTTTGATGAAAGGCAATATAAGAACAAAATGAAGCCATAAACTAAAAAAAGATAGCTTAAGAAGTTCAAGTTTGCAATCGTTGAAATGAATACTAGAAAAGAAAAGAAGATCAAGAACAATTAAGGTCATTTTATATCTTGTATAATTTATTGTAATCTCACTTTGTTAATTTGATGCTTTAAGAGGCTCATCATAAATAAACATTTAATTTTGCTTTATTGCAAGAATCGGCATTGAAGCTTTTGTTTTTAAAAGAAAAATCTATTAACCTTTCAAACACTCTGTAGGGAGTATTTTGGGAAGTATTAAAATCATAATTGCATTAAGCAATTGATTCTAGCATTTGAAGTTGTTAAAACTATATTTTTAGGGCGATTGGTTGATCCATATAGGTTAGTGGTCGACCAATATGGGTTAAAGTTGTTATATTCGTTGTATTGAGAGTTTGCTGTAATATTGGCTGACTAATGTGTCATATTGGTCGACCAATAGGCAATCTCTCAATGACTAGTGAATTAGTGCATTCAATATACACTAGTCAATCAATATACTATACTAGATGAACAATGCTTTGCAAGTAGCTATTGTAATAGCAAGTTCTTGGGTACAGTAGCTAGTAAGGGTCTCAAAACCCTATAAATAGTTTTTTTATTAGTTTTAGCATCAGTAAGCATTTAAGTGTATTGTTGTACATATTTCTAGGTGTTTTTAAATAATTTGAGCATTATTGTCTCATATTTGTGTGAAAGAGTATCTTTGGAGTTATCAAGTAATAAAGTAAGGTATTTTTGAGTTATAATATTTGGATGAGGCATTATATAACTTTACTTGGAAGTGATCCAAGTGAGATTAAGGTTTCATTTCATTTTATGAGAATAATTTAAAAGGTTCTTCTTTGTCGAGAAAGATTACACAAATGTTGTTCTTCACTTTGAAAGAAGAATTATAATAGAATTTCAAGAAAAGTCTTAAAAGTGGATGTAGGCAAGAGTTTTTTTACTGAACCACTATAAATCAATTTGCATTCTCTTTTCCCTTTCCTCTTTAAATTATTATTCATTTGCTTGGTTGGTTTATGTTAAGCATACAAACACACAAAACAATATACACACATACACGCACACACACACGCACATACATACACACACGCACACACACATTAAATTGAGTTTATTGGTTAGAAAAATTATTAAATTTTATGCAAAAACAATGCACCTCTCCTCTTAGGTGTAATTAGGAACTAATAAGTGGTATTATAGTGAGTCTACAAGACTACCATTTCTAACAAAATTATATAGCAAAGATCTCAATAGTGTATTTAAGAGCATCATCTTCCTAATTTAACCAAGAGAGACAAAGTATTAATAAAGCAAATTATTTTGGTGGGAATTATTATCTCTATTGAAAAATTAAGATGAGGTTTTTGTTAAAGGGCAAACGTGTTAACCCATGAGAAATAGTTTCAATTAGTCCCTTTATGCCAACAAAAATCATAGATAAGAAAAAAGTCCCTAAACTGAAAGAAGAATGTAAACATCAAGATAAGAGATTAATCTCCCTAAATACTAGGGTTGTACACATCTTATTTTATGCATTAAGAAGAAACTAATTTAATAGGGTCTTTATATATGAAATGGCCTATGACATTTAGCATACATTAGAAAATACATATGAGGGCATAAATTAAGTTAAGGAGAAGAAAGTAAGCATACTAACACATCAATATGAATTGTTTCAAATGAAGCATGATGAAAGCATATATAGAATTATACTAAATTTACCAATATTATCAATTCTCTGAACGTTAGAAAGAATTAGACTAACTTTGAAATGGTAAGAAAGTTGTTTGGGTCTCTTTCAAAGATATAGGAAGCTAAAGTGATAGCAATACAAGAAGTTAAAGACCTAAAAACACTACCATTAGAGGAATTTATTGTAACTCTCCTCACATATGAAATAAGGGCTTAAGAGAAATAAGAAGAAGATGATCCTAAAGAAAAACAATTTAGCTCAAAGCCTTAAAGGAAGAATCTAATGAAAAGAAAGAGGCATCAATTAGTGAAAGCGATGAAGATTGCATTTCTCTAATCACTAGAAAATTCAAGAACTTCTTGAAGAATAAATCCTCTAAAAGAAAGGACCTCAAAGAAGGAAAATGTGATTTAAAACAAAAATTCTTTTAATATTATTTGCTTTGAATGTATAAAACCCAATCATATGAAGTTATAATGCCTTCTAATTAAGGATGATGACGAAGGAAGATCCTTAAACTTAAGTATTATACATACAATCATGATAGCTCATTTCAATACCATAGGAGACCATTCAACACCTTTAACGTCCAAAGGAAGATCCCTCATTATGCATACATACATAGAATACTAAGTAATGCATTTATGCTTCATCATTACATATATAACAAGGTATGCTATCTTTATGGTAATTTTGGATATATTGATAGATTTTGTTTTATCAAACAAAGAATAGCAAGCAAACCTTTAAAAGTGTGGGTTTACTTTCTTTTACTTTTGACTTAATTAATTAGTAAATTAAATTGAAAATTCAAACTAAATAAAATGACATATACAAAAATAATGAAACAAAATCAATACTTTACAGATAATTTTTTATTTTTAAATAATTATAATTTTATTATTTATTTTTATATTTAAATTGTAACAGTTATTGTGAGAATTCCACATTAGTTGGAGAGGAGAACAAAGTATGTCTTATAAGGTATAGATACCTCTCCCCAAAAGACTCGTTTTCCCAGCCGGGCTCGGAAGAGCAAAACTGTGAAGATTTGAGCTGGATCTAAAGCCCAAAGTGGACAATATCTGTGGGCGGGTGGTCTGGGCTATTACAAATGATATCAGAGTCAGTTCCCAACCCATTGTGCCAGAAAGGATATTAGGCCAAAAGGTGGTAGCCAGCGAGATGTTAGGCCCAAAGGGGGGTGGATTGTGAGAATCCAACATCGGTTAGAGAGGAGAACGAAGTATGCCTTATAAGGGTATATATACCTCTCGGCCAAAGACGCATCTTCCTAACATCTGTCTGTGGGCTAATGGTCTGGGCTGTTACAAATGGTATCAAGGTCGGTTCCTAACTTGGGGTAGCCAGCTAGGATGCTGGGCCTAAAGGGGGTGGCCAGCGAGGACGCTGGGCCCAAAGGGAGATGGATTGTGAAAATCCCATATCGGTTAAAGAGGAGAACGAAGTATGCCTTATAAGGATATGGATACCTCTCCCTCACAAGAAGTGTCTTCCCAGCTGGGCTAGGAAGAGCAAAACCGTGAGGGTTTGGACTGGGCCCAAAGCCCAAAACGGATAATATATATAGGCAGGTGGTCTGGGCTGTTACATAAATTCTAACTATTTTAATCTCAACTTGAATATAATGAATATTAAGTTTTTTGAAGAATTTAATTGTTTTATCTGGAGATATGGTAAGTATATTTCATTTGATTTATGTCAACTTATGTAATCATAATTATTCAATTGAACTCATTAATTTTATTGGTAACTCATATATTTCTTATATAAACTAATTAAGAGTTGAGGTTTTTTTTTGAAAATTGAAAGAAATTTATCAATTTAGCTTGAAGCTTATACATTACCTTGGTTTAGAGGCCATAAAATATAAAGAATTCTATTAAGGGTAACTATCATATTTAATATGAAAGTATATTAAGCAAATGGTTAGGAGGTTATAAAGATAGAGAAAATAATTGTTAATCTTTTAAGTTCCAACTGAGCTTAATTTACTAGCTCCTATATATTCTTTGTTTGTTAAAATGATTTCCCTAATCCAAAAGATAGTCTTAGTTACTAATTCATACTTGTTCCTTGTATAGCCTTTGTGTAGTCTGATGTTGCTTTCGTGCCATATTTTATAAATGGCAGCACTAGATAAATATCTATTTTGCCATGAGTTAATTATACTTTTCACTGATTTAATCAATGGGATATAATCAAAAACATTATAGGTTTCTTAGTGGTTATAGGTATACAAAGGTATTTAAAAGGAGTAAAATAAACACTTAACCTAAAAATAGAGTTAAGGATATCCATATTCATGTTGTCAACAAAAATGTAAAGCTTACATTTTTCTCTATTGACTTTCAGTCCTGAAAGTATAAATAAATGGTTAACATCATTGACCATTATTTGAAAGGAAGAATATTCAACACCATAAAATAGCATAATATCTTATGATGAAATATAAAATGACCACTAGATCCAAAATTGGAATTAATTATTCTTGTAAGGATTTCATTGGCCAAGGTAAACAAATATGTGGATAAGAGATCCCTTTATCTGATTCACTTAACTTAACTAAAAATTTGTTTGGGAGTACCATTTACTAGGACACTATATGTAGTTAATGAAAGGCAATATTTAATCCATTCTATGTGGGTTTCAAGGAAATCAAATACCAAGAGATAGTGGATTATAAAGTTAAATTCCAAATAATCAAAAGCTTTGGAAATATTTATTTTCATTAAATAACTCTTTATAAAGGCCTTGGTATCATATTATTTAAACAACTCCTAAACTAATAAAATATTGTCTCCAATCGATCTCCCAATTATAAAAGCCCCCAGACAAGGATTGGTAAGCATTTTAAGAGCCTTCTTTAATCTAATGGCTAGGAGCTTAGAAATACCTTGTAGATTGTGTTGTAGTAGGAAATAAGTCAATAATTATATATAGAGTTTGGATTCTTCTTTTTGGGTTCATATATGAATGTGTTTGATTAAAATCTATAAGCATTTTGCTACTCTTAAAGACTTCTTGGACAATTTCAATTACTAATTCTTCAATTAAACTCAATGTTCTCTAGAAAAAGAAAGCATTGAATCCATCTAACCTGAGAGAATTATTTGGAATTAAGTTAAATATAGCCTCCTTAATCTCTTGGGGACTAAAAGGCCTCGTAAGACTAGCTTTAATATTAACTTATAAAACATTTTGTAAATGGTTTCAGTCCTTTTAAATAATCTAATTAATGAAATAATTGGATTATTAGTTAATGAATATTTTATTATTAATTAATGACTTTTATTATTAATTAATGAACAATAAATGATAAGTTGACTATTCAATTGCAAAATTTTTCTATTTTCTACCATTCCAATCTAATCAATTGTAAAGATTGTATTAGAAATTAATAAAAGAAAAAGTGAGTGGACCTAACCCATTAAATCTTGATTATATCTGCTATTCTAATATTCTCGGAGAGCTACAAGCAGAATTCTGTCCAAGCAACTTCTTATATAAGTTAAAAGTTATTTGACCAATCTTATCTTTTTCCTTGCATAATTAACCCTCCTTTTCAACCAATGAGGAAAGTTTGCTTATGTTTCTTTGAGCTGAAATGGTGTTGAAGTATTTAATATCATTATCCCCCTCACTAAGCCAATGCACCCTCAAGAGTGAATTATGAAATTGAAGAGCTTTATAATTATTGAGGGCCTTGGATTTGAAGACTCTAAAACCCTCATTGAGGAAATCTTCGTATTAATCATCCTAGATTTTCCTAAGAGTTTCCTTTACTACCTAAAGATCAATTCCAATGTTTAAACATACCCTATACTGAAGAGCTTTCATACCCTTTTTGATAACTTTAAACTTCCTTATTAACTACAGGGCCTTGCAGCCAACCATTATCACATTCGTACCTACCTTAATAACTTACTTAAACCCTTAATATTTAAACAAAAAGTCATATAATCTAAATTGGACTTTAAGAGATAAAATGGAATAGAGATTTAATAAATGAATATTGGAGTGATCTGAAATGAAAGGAGGGAAAATTTTGCCAAACAACTTAGGAATCGCCTCAATCAGGAGTCATTAACCAAAGCCCTATCAAGTTTTTTTAAAACTAATAAACTAGTCTTTTTGCTTATCATTGTTCTAAGTAAAGAATTGCCCCAGATAACTAAGATCCATCTCTGCAATTTGATTTATCATTTGACATAGCTCATTCTTTATGCTTTTATAATTAACTTTATCTTCTTTTGCTTCATTAAAGTGTAAGAAAAAATTCAAATCACAAATGATCGTGCATGAACTTTAAACTCTTCCTTGAATTTGCATGAGTAGATACCATAGATTCAAACTTTGAAAAGTATGAGCAAATCCTATAGTTTTAGCCTTTGAAAAGTAAATGTTGCAGCATAAATGATGAGACATCAAAAAGGCTATTAGACCATTCAAAACAACAAGTGAAGTGAATCAATTGATCATTAAAAACCAAGTTAATAATTTGAATAAGAGATGAATCAAAAGCCCACACTATCCTACCATTGAATGGTTTAAGATGATAGACCACTGAGTATTTAAAAAACTCAAGACTTTCCTACAACTTGTCAACCTTTATTTTAGAGGGATTTTTGTTCCCTTAGTTTCTACTAGTTCTTGATATATACTTGTAACAAATAATCTACCTATAACTCTCCGGCATTTATTCTTAATAGAAGGTTTCTCAAATAAGAAAAAAGAACTTAAAATTTTTATAATTGACTAACCTTGTTCAAATTCATAATTGATAAGTTTATGGTAAATCATCATTCCTTTTAACTTTAATGCAAATCTTAGAATAACCTTGCCTATCTAGCTTAGTTGTTTGAGAGTCCAAGTATAGAGGCTTACCTAAAGAATTGTCCAAATAACTTAGCCCCTCTATTGTCTAGTATTTTAATGGTACATAGTAGAAATTGATCTATAGAGGAATTAGTTCCTCTTTACCTCTTTCTAATTCCATTCTCAAGTGCCACTTCTACAGAAACATAGGGCTACCACCATTATGCCATAACCCTTGCTCCATAATCTAAATCAAGCTAGTATCTATAGAAAATTTGAAGATGAATGCATCATCCTGTAAGGTTTTCTCCAACCCTTGTTTACTCCACTTAGAAGACAACTAATATTGCACTTAAGGAAAAGAAGGTCTCTTTCTTAGAGAAAAAGGTTATCAAATAGGAGGACCAAGTGGCATCACTTGTTTGTAAAACCTCTACCAGGGGGTAATGGTTCCCTCAATTAAAGAGTTCTTGAAGTGGATGAGTTTGTCCTTAGAAGTGTTCAAAGATGCCAACTTGCTCCAAGTTTTATTTGTGCCAGTAGGAATTTTCTCAACTACTTACCCTAATAAAGAGCTCTTCTCTTTGACTTGATTATGAGATTAATGGTACCTTCTTTAGGCATAAAGGGTTCCTTCATTACCAAACTAGAAAGTGCAGAAAATATTCTTTATTCATGCATAAAACATTAAAAAGATTGTTAGAGAAGCCTCTTGATATTGAAGCATTGGCTTTAACTGAGTTTAGTTAGGCTAGTAATTTTTGCATAAGGCAAAGCCTCCAAGCATGAGTTGATATACTTTAAGAATCTTACTAGAAATAGAAAATTAAAAGAAAATAATTAGGGACATCAAGGTAATTAAGCTAGAAAGAAGCCAAAGAATAATAATCAATAGTCGAGTGTTGTTACAAAAATATATTGTTCTAAAGTAAAACATATTTTATGCCTGTATTTCATTGAACAATTTTAATAATTAAACTTTCATGATCTCACATAATATTTTTAAAATGATCAAGGTGATTAATCTTTGAAATAAATCAAATGCTAATTTATTGGATAGACATATCAAATACCATACTTCAAAAATGAAAAAAAAAATAACTTACTGGATATACAATTTATAGTTAGAAAATTACCTAGGCATATAATTAAAATTAAATTAAATATTATTATTAGAAACTAAACTATTATCAATTATTTAATAAATATTTTAAGAGAGGACACAATAGTCAATTAAAATTGTTAAAAGTAGATAAAAACTTCAATGTAACTATAACCAATATGACCTTAGCTAAAATTTGACAAGTGATAGAAAAAGATTTAATTTAATATCTCACACACTTTTAATAGGCTCATACAATGATTTTTTTTGTGAAACTATAAGAAAAAATAGAAAGATAATCATTGAAAAGTTTTAATTAAAGAAATTGCTTTTCTAGCTTTAAAATATCCTTTTTTTATTTATATGTTTCTCTACTTATATCTCTTTTGAACATATTTTAGTCAATTTTATATTAGTGAAGATGTATAATTATGAGATAAATTATTTTAAAAAATATTAAACTACCACTAAAATAAAATATCTTCAAATAATTTGTTACACCTGTATCATGATATATTATAATGTATAATCATCAATCTATTGTTAACACTACTATTACAAAAATTGTTTTAAGACCTTAGCTAAAATTTGATAAGTGCTAGAAAAAGATTTAATTTAATATCTTACACACTTTTAATAGACTCATAAAATGATTTTTTTTGAAACTATAAGAAAAAATAGAAAGATAATCATTGGAAAGTTTTAATTAAAGAAATTGCTTTTCTAGCTTTAAAATATCCTTTTTTTATTTATATGTTTCTCTACTTATATCTCTTTTGAACATATTTTAGTCAAATTTTATACTAGTGAAGATGTATAATTATGAGATAAACTATCTTAAAAATCTTAAACTACCAATAAAATAAAATATCTTCAAATATTTAATTTATTACACCTACATCATGATTTATTATAATGTATAATCATCAATCTATTGTTAACACTACTATTTAAAAAATTATTTTTGTTAAGTTATAATATCATGTTTCATTTTCTTTATAATCATATGGATTTTTATCAATAACAAAATTCTTAATTATTTATAACTTTCAATTTTATATTAATCAAAAAGTAAGCTTCTTTCAAATTCCCTAGTTCCTATAATTTAATGTTTGTAAAATTCCTAGGTTTTACATGTGGTTGCCATAATAAATCTCTAGACATTTAGATGGCGTAAAATTTCCTTGAACCTTACTTATAGATATGTGGTAGGCTTATACCCAAGTTTCCTTTGTGTTAAACTAATATTAGTATCCGTTATTCATCTTAACCTTTAATTTCATCAATCTATTGTTAACACTACTATTAAAAAATTGTTTTTGATAAGTTGTAATACCATGTTTCATTTTCTTTATAATCATATGGATTTTTATCAATGATGAAAATTTTCTTAATTATTTATAGCTTTCAATTTTATATTAATCAAAAAGTAAGCTTCTTCCAAATATCCTAGTTCCTATAATTTAATGTTTGTAAAATTCCTAGGTTTTACATGTGGTTACCATAATAAATATCTAGACATTTAGGTGGAGTAAAATTTTCTTGAACCTTACTTGTGGATATGTGGTATACTTATACCCAAGTTTCCTTTATGCTAAACTAATATTAGTATCTGTTATTCATCTTAACCTTTAACTTCATCAATATATTGTTAACACTACTATTAAAAAAATTGTTTTGGTTAAGTTATAATAACATGATTCATTTTCTTTATAATCATATGGATTTTTATCAATGATGAAAATTTTCTTAATTATTTATAGCTTTCAATTTTATATTAATCAAAAAGTAAGCTTCTTCTAAATACCCTATTTCCTTTAATTTAATGTTCGTAAAACATGTGGTTGCCATAATAAATCTCTAGACATTTAGGTGGTTTAAAATTTTCTTGAACCTTACTTGTAGATATGTGGTATGCTTATACCCAAGTTTCCTTTTTGCTAAACTAATATTCGTATCTATTATTCATCTTAACCTTTAACTTCATCAATCTATTGTTAGCACTATTATTATAAAAAAAATTTTGTTAAGTTATAATAGCATGTTTCATTAAATATGATAATTTTTAAATTTAAATGACCAAAAATATGGTTGACATTTTAATAAAATTGATAGCATGCTAATTTATATTATGCTATTAAAAATTAGAGAGATAATTACATATATTTACAATTATACGTACAACCTTTCAATTTTCAGTTACAATTTTCACTGTGAATGGGCTTTATGGGAGGCTATATATGGCATATTTCTTTTTTAATAAAGATATTTTACAAGGAAAAATATAACTTTTTTTGTAACAAATCATAATACTATTGCTAGAGATTTAACCTATCTTGATGATATTATTCGGAGATCTTTGACTAAATTAGATAATGTATAAAACAATATTGGGAAGGGAGGGGAAAAGAGTATAATCAAGAGTTTAATTTGAAGTATAAGTCTCTAATGCCATTTATAGATCTTTTGAGCATTTTAGGAAAACTTTTGAAGTTAAAGATAAGATGAATAACAGATACTAGTATTAGTTTAGCAAAAAGGAAACTTGGGTATAAGCCTACCACATATCTATAAGTAAGGTTCAAGAAAATTTTACACCATCTAAATGTCTAGAGATTTATTATGGCAACCACAAGTAAAACCTAGGAATTTTACGAACATTGAATTATAGGAACTAGGGTATTTGAAAGAAGCTTATTTTTTGATTAATATAAAATTGAAAGTTATCAATAATTAAGAAAATTTACCTAAAATAAATCATGTGCAAATATGTCAATTTCTATTACATCCATCTAGACATGTTTAAAAAATCAAAAAATGAAAAATATAAATAATTCATTTTGAAATTTAAGATACTTCTCTAACAATGTTTTTAACATCTGACCACTTTTACAAAAAGTTAGTTTGAAAACATATGTACTTCCTCTTGAAGCTCTTGAATTTCTTTGATTAGTAACCTTAATAATTGTTCCTAAAAGTTTCACAATGAATTCTCAATTTCACAACTCTTTGCTTATTGATTCAAGTAATTGTAGATATTCCTTAAAGTGTTGAATCTCTTTATTATAATTTGCTATGTTAAGCATGATGTAAAGTTAAGTAAAAGTTGATGGAATTGTTTTTAGAAGATGGTAGATAAAGGACTCATCCACGGTTATTTTGTTATGGTTACCATGGAATTCCATGATTTCTTATTATTCTTTTTTGGTTTGAGCAATTTTAGTTAGCTTTTCAAGAGTATATGGATCTAGAAATTCCATGATTTCTTTTTTTTTTTTTTTTGGGGGGGGGGGGTGGGGGGTGGGATTTTTACTTGGTGGAAATATATCCATAGAGTCTTCTATAAGATCATTATTGAACTTAAGAATATTTTTTAAAGCTATTATATTTTAGGAAAATCCATAAAATATGAAAGAGAGCTCATCTAATTATAACAATGATTGGCTACAATTACTTGAAAGATCCACTTTTTATTTTGCTCCACTCTGTAAACTGATAAGTACTTTTACGCACCTTACACTAACGCAATGGCTTAAGATTTACTTGACCATTTTAAACTACTTGCTAGCCATCATTTGTCAACCTTTAAGAACCAGGAGTTGGATGTAAGGGTATATAAAACTTACTCACTTTAGGTGGTGGAGGCGGTGGTTTCTAACTGTTATTTACTGGCACAAGAGGAGGTGGTGGTGGTCCATAAGAAAATGTTTTTTATTTCAAATTTCAAAACATATTATTTAGGTTTTTCTATTTTTTTTACACATCTAGATAGGCCCAATAAAAACTAAAATGTGTATAAATGATTTATTTTGGTATGTGATAGGTCTATATTTTACATGTTTGTAGAAGCTAAGGTAGTTATGATCTTTCATTTTTATGACATGTTTTATATGGAACTACATGATATTCTCTTTTTTTGTTCATTATTTTGTAGTTGATGATTTTAAGAATATACCACATATTTGAGCATGAATTTATCTGTAATTGTCTTATTGAGATGATTATAGAGAAATTGGAAAGCTAACTCTAAGGGTTACAACTTTATAGAAGACCTAAAACAAAATCAGCACCAAATATAAAGCATATTAACAAAAGATTTTTGTATTTCAAAATTCAAAACATATTATTTATTTTTAATTTTTTCATGTGTTTTAATAGGCCCAATAGAAAATAATGTCTACATATGTTATATTTTGGATGTGCTACAATGATTTTTCATTAAAAGAGATGGATGAAGATATTTAATTAGAGTTACAAAATTTAAATAAAGAACTATAATAGAAACCTTTTATGTTGAAGGACTTAAATAAGGAAAATTTTAAAGTAAGAGGATCAAAATTATAGTTATCTCATTTGATCAAATGTCCATACAATTGACAATTTTAGGTTATAGGTTTTTGCTTCCTTACAAACTTCCATTCTATTAACAAATTCAGTAATATTACCATGGATATAAGAGTTAGAATTTGCATCGCGTATCTAACTCTATTTGAGCTACCTAACTCTATTTGAGCAATTAAATGCATCATATTGAGATGTAAACAAATTTAAAAAACTTCTTTAACACTTTCAAGATTTGCATTAGGTACGCAAGGAAAGCTTGCTTTCCTTTTGAAAAAAATATGATAATTAATTATCATAAAAAAGTAATATAAGTAGTTATAAAATTGAAGACAATTTGATCAGTTTTATAAAAAAGACTTGAGAATAAGCATGTAATTTTTATTTTATTTTATACACGTCTAGTTAGGCCCATAAAAACTAAAATGTCTATATATGATTTATTTTAGGTATGTGATATGTCTATATTTTATATGTTTGTAGATGCTAAGTTAGTTATGATTTAGCACTTTTATGGCATGTTTTTATATAAAATTACAAGATATTATCTTTTTTTTTGGTTTATTATTTTGTAGTTGATGATTTTAAGTAGATATCATATATTTAAGCATAACTTTATCTATGGTTTTTTGATTGAGATGATTGTAAAGGAATTAGAAAGCTAACTCGGAGGGTTACAACTTTATAGAAGACTTAGAACAAAATCGACACCAAATATAAAGTATGTTTATAGAATTGTGATAAATTACACTTAAAAACTTCTAAAATAAGGTCGATGTCGGTCTTAAAGTGTAACATGCGTCAAATCTCATAACAAATACCTCAAAAACATGAGGAACTATAAGTTAAATTATTTTATAACTCTTTTATGCAAGCCTACCTTATAATACTCTCACTCAGGGTCTTTGTGGGGGATTTCGGAGGCTTGTGGCAACCTCCATTATCAATAAGTTTTTACTTTTAAGTTTTTTTTACATTAAGGAGGAGTTTAGAGAAAAATTTAAAGGGGCCCATAACAACTATTCTAATTCTTTCCTTTCTTTCTTTTCTTTATATTAAGATTGTTTTTGTTTTTGTTTTCATTATGGTTATTAGTTAAAACCTAAGTTGAGGTCAAGGATGTAGTTTATGGTGGATCTTTTAATTATTAATATATAATTTGATTATTTGTTTGGCTGAATTTATTATTAATTTTCTTAATCTTGGATTTATATTTAATCACTATAGATTCAATCATAGAGATTGTATAAAGGACCGATAGGTGAAATGTGACCTATATACTAGAAAGTGCTAGAGAATGATAGTGTCCTAGACTTTAATGTTAAACTAAATATATTAATTATGCTTATTGAACTTGATTAGGTTGAATTATGCGTTAACGAATGATAGATATCCCTGTATGTCTTGTCAGAGGGCACATATACATTAGGTTAATTATTATTTCAACTTATATAATCAAGTGTGATGATAATTAAAATTCCATATAAGTGAATCGCAAATTCCTACTGTTTGTCTTCTTGACTTCTTTACACTTGTTTAATTTCTTGTTTTTGTTAGTTTAGCAATTTTAGTTATATTCCCAAATCTTATATAGCTAAGTATTTTTGTTTAGCTATATATATTTATATTCTTGTACGATCAATACTTTGAATTGCTTAACTTTTAATAACTTGCTATAACTGATTTTGTACAATTTCAAACTCATTCAATTAGTGTGTTATGTTAATTTTTCATTAAAAAAGATTTACATAAGTACTTCATTAAGTCAAAATATTAAGATGAAAGACTATAATAAAGAAATTTTATGTTGGAAGGAAAAACTCTTAAAGTTTAAAGGGCTAAAAGTGTGATTGTCTCATTTTATAAATATCCAGACAATTGTAGGGTATAAGTTTAATTCCTTACAAACATCCACCAAAGTAACAAATCTAGTAATGTTACTCTGCGCATCAAAGTAAAGCTTCAATTGCATTTCTAACTCCAACTTGAGCAACTAAATGCATAATATGAGATGCAAAAAACTTTAGACAACTTCCCCAACATGTCTAAATAATATGTTTTGAAATTTTAAATATTTCTTCTATCGGTTCTTTTGACATCTGGTAGTTTTTATAGAAAAACTAGTTTGAATGCATGAGTATTTTCTCTTAACATTCTTGAATTCATTTGTTACCAACCTTAGGATTGCTTTGAAAAGTTTCACAATAAGTACTTAACTTTAAAGCTTTTGTTTCTTAATTCAAGTGCTTATAAGTATTCCTTGAATTGAAGAACTTCTGCATCATATTTTTTTTATAAAGCATGCCATCCAGTTAAGTAAAAATTGATGGAATGGCTTTCTAAAGATGGTGCAAGAAGGACTCATTATTAACTAATTTGTTTCGGTAGCCATGGAATTCCTTGATTTTTGATTAATCTTCTTTGGATAAGGTAAATTTAGTCAGCTTATTGAGAGTAATTAGATATAGTACTTGTTCATCATTCAATGCGTCGATGAGTTCTTTGCAACAGATAGGCGGAGATTTCAAAATAATTGTTACATTTTGTAATTTTCTAACATCAAGGAGAAAATTTTATTTGGGTGAAATGAATTGAAATTCTTTAGATTGCTTCGATTTCTGTTTTTTTAGTTGTTTTTCAGTTGGTGGTAACATATCCAAAGAGGCTTTTATAAGATAATCATAAACCTAAACATTAATTTTAATGTAAAAATGTCAAATTCTAGGAAAATCTATAGAACAAGACAATAAATTCATTGAAATACAACGAAGATACACTATAAATACTTGAAATATCCACCTTCAATTTTGTCCTACACCATAGATTGTTCAATATTCTTTCACATCTTATTCTAATATAATAGCTTAAGTTTTACTTGACCATTCTAAGTTGAAGACTTCCTTTGATCACCATCGTTTATAGGCCTTTAACGACATAAAGTTGGTTAAGGGCATAGCAAACTTTCCCACTTTAACTAATAATAACAACAATGTTTAACTTTCATTTATTGCCACAAAAGAAAGATATTAATGAAGATATTTAATTGAGTTAGAACATTAAGGTGAAGAACTAGAATAGAAACCTTTTATGAAGATATTTAATTGAGTTAGAACATTAAGGTGAAGAACTAGAATAGAAACCTTTTATGTTGATGGACTTAGATAGGGAAAATCTTAAAAGAGGATCAAAATTATAATTATCCCATTTTATCAAATGTCTATATAACTGACAATTATAGGTTGTGGGTTTTTACTTCCTTACAAGCTTCCATTATACTAACAAATTTAGTAATATTATCATGGGTGTAAGAGTTAGAATTTGCATTGCATATCATCAATTAAGTGCTTCATAAAGAGATGCAAACAATTTTGAACAACTTTAACAATTTCAAGATTTGCATTAGGTACACGAGTAAGCTTGCTTTCCTTTTGAAAGAAATACGATAATTAACTACCATAAAAAAGAAATTTAAGTAGTTATAAATAAGTGAAGACAATTTTGATCACTTGTATAAAAAAAACTTGACAATAAATATGTCATTTTTATTTATTTTTGATGTTACTGTACTTGTTTTTAAATATAGGCTATTTTCTTATTAATTTAATTAATGTCATTAGTCCAAATTCAAATAAATGCCTTAAGCACTATTTTCTATACAATATCTTTTTAAGAAAAAATATTAAGATATTATAATAAAGAAAGTCTAAGATTTATAAAATTAAATGTCTACTTATATTTATTGGTTGAAAAATATATTAAAATCATATTAAATGTATTTACTTATTAGTTATAAAATTTTCCTTTTCCTTTCATAGAAATTGACTATATTTTTACAACTCTTCCCGTAATACAGAGTTACAAAATATTAAAATATTATTTTTTATAAAGTAGCCAAACTTGTAAGTAAAATCATAGAATCGAACTAGTGAATAAAGTTTGAAATTTGATTGAATTCCATCATTATATTGGTAGAGTTTAAGGATGTTAATGGGTTGCTTGTGGCCTAATAGGTCAGCCCTACCCGATCTATCTTTGCTTTTTTTATAAATAAATTATAAAACGATATCATTTTTGTTATTTTGTTCCGGCCATCAACCAGGCCGACCTCGGCCATTGACTTGATTGGGCCGAACAATTTTGACCTATGGTCTCATCAATTAGGGCTAAAATCAGGCTAGGTTGAGCAAGTAGGGCCAAAATTAACATCCCTAGTAAGGTTAATATTCCATATAATCTTTTAATGAATAAGCAATTTATGTTAATCATAAAAAAGGAAGAAATATGTATACTCAATTAAAATTTGATCCAAAATTTAGAAAAAATATTTATTATTTCATATAAAAATTTGAAATTAATATTGGAATAAATTGTTATATACGAATATATAACCAATTACAAGATTCATGATATTTTTATTTAATATAATTTTAATACACAAAATTGTAAGTCTATTAACATTGTTTTGCGTGAAATGTACAGCGCAAGTTAAAGGGACAGTATAAGTTAATAGGTTAACAGAAATATTCTTCGGTTGAGTTTTTATATATATATATTTAAAAAAACTATAGAAATTAATTTTAATTTTTCATTTTAAAAATATATAATCTGATAAATTATTAAGTAAGAATTATGAATAATATAATCTAATTTAATTTTACAATTTTTTTGTTAAAATATAGTTTGTCTCAAAATAGTTTAAAATTTAAAAATAAATATTAATGCTTATAAATTTATATTTGTTAAATGAATGTTAAAGATATGTCAAGATTATAATTTTTTTATTTTATTGTAAATTATAGCATAATAATAATTTATAAATATTATCATAAATAAAATAAACATAAAATATTTTAGAATAAACATATTTAAAAGAAAATATTTTCCAAAAAATAAAAAATAAAAACTGGTAATAAACATATAAATTTTAAAATAATTTGAAAATACATCAAATATAAAAAATTATTTATGCAGTAAAAATTTTAATTATCAAATATTTAATTTTATTAGTTTTAACAATTAAAAATATATTATTAGATAAAAATAATGTTACAATCAAAATTTAACAAAAATTTTACCCATTGAAGGATACGACGCCGCAGTTAATAGCGCTGTAACAGGGACACCCAAGGGTCCACGGGATCACAGTTCACAGAGGGTGAGCCGACTCATAGATTTTTAAAACTGACACATATATGCATAATAATAGCAATTACCCAATACACGTTCATGTGGACCCTGCAGGTCTCAGTCTCACACCTGTCTGTCACCCACACCATTTTATATCTAAAATAATAAAAATTTTCATTTTCCCGGTCATTTCTTACCGGCAGACAAAACTGCGGATCCGTTGGGCCCGACCCCTCGTGACTCGAGCTCTGACCGAACCGACAGCTGTGCTTTTCCCTTTTTGACGACCCACAAGTATTTTTTGGTGCGCCGGATTGAGCGGACGTCGGCCCCACATTGATTCGTTTGTTGGAGAAGGATAAGCCATTCGTAGTTACCACTTACCACTACCACACTAAGGTCGTTTGTTTTTAACCCTATCATTGAACTTGTGATTAATAAGTCTACCTAAAAATACACATGGCAAAACTAACCCTCTGTTGAACGCCACATGTGCTGTTTATCTCCTTGCTAGCTTTTAAAAATAACTATTAAATGCATTTACCCTAACCATGATAAGCCTAGTGCGCACAACACCAGTCATAATAATAATATACATATATATTGATTAATTATTATATAAGTATTCTAACAATTAAATATATTTACAAATGATTAATAGTTGCAGAAAAAGTAATTATTACAAATTTTCGCATTGGATAAAAATAATGAATTATTTTTATAATCTTTAATCTAAAAATTAAAATTTGATACATCTCAATTAATTTATTTTAGAACGTTTGAATGTTAAAATATAAGTTGTTTTTGTTGTTTAGGCTCTGTTTAGTTCAGGGGTTAAGGATGGAATGGAATGGAACGTAACACGTTTCCATTCTTTGGAAGGAAGTTTTATAATGAAATGAGATGGAAGCGGAGGGTTTCATGTTACGTTCCGTTTCATCCTAAATAGTGAAAATAAGAAACTTCTGATTTGGAGGGTTTATGATAGAACGTAAATTAATAAATACAAACTACCTAATATACCATCAATAATTTTTCGTAATACTAACTGTGATCAAGTCATAATATTATATTAAATAGAATAGAATAATATTTAACATAATAAATTTTATTAAATAATTAATAATATTAATTTTCTACTATTAATAATAAATTGTATATAATTAATAATAAAATAAAAATTTTAATTAATTAAAATAAGAAATATATAAAAATTTATTCTTTAATTGTTTGTATATATTTCTATAAAAATAAAAATAAAAATAAAAATAAATTATTTTAAATATAAATCACATAGAATATAATAAAAATTTAACATAATAAATTTTTTTAAATAATTAATAAAAATATTTTTATATAATTAATAATAAATTATATATAGTTAATAATAATTAAAAATTAAAAAAATTTATTAATGAAAAATAGAAAATTTATTTAAAAATTATTCTTTAATTGTTTGTATATATTTCTATATAAATAAAAAT
>JAOSBN010000005.1:24099321-24130654 GCA_027563595.1 Erythroxylum suave
AAGTATAAAACTAGTTGCTTATTGTGAACATCTATTTAAAGAGAGTATTTGGCATTTGAATACATTTTAAAATTTTAAATTTCAAACGGTGTCAAACTATCTTAATTAAAAAGAGTTAAAGATTTAACAGAATTAAAGAATTTAAAATATGATTAAAAGATATTGTCCTTATTTATCAAAAAATTTAAAGTCTAATTGAAAAGAGATTATTAAATGAAAATTAATTGATTTATTTTAGTTTATAAAAGGTTATTAATTTACAAAAAATAACTAATTAATTAATAAACCAATTTTTTTTTTTGAAAACAAGAGTTATTACAGTAAACTGAAGTCAAAATTTAAAAGCTATTTGTTTATCTTTTTTCTCATTTTTTATTGTCGTTTTTGTAATAAAAAAAAGAGACAAGTCAGAAAAAACATATTTGTTTAAGCTTGTTGTAATTTCTTGTTTAGAAAAAAATGACAACTTATGGATCAAGAAAATAACGTTTCTCTGTATTTTGACTAACACGAAATAACATATCCCTTTTTCCCAATCTCTATCATCATCTTTTTTACATTTATTTTGTTGTTCCAAACTCTCTGTTGGACTCTTGCTCAGAGCGTGCGACCTCACTATCCTGATTGACCGTTGAGAAGTTGTAAGCGGCATCAACAGAGGCTCGTAAGCATTTTCTAACTGGAGTGACTGTTGGTGCAAAAACAGGCTAATTTTGGGATTTTCAAGAGGTCAGATTTTGAGAAACTTTTAATTTGGGGATGCAGATGATCTGATGCCCCAAAAAGTGCTTTGATGTTCTATGGGTAATTAACAACATGGTAACATCATTAGACTTTAAACGTCTCAAGGAATCTTAGGGTCACAGCGAAAATTTCTGATTTAGGAAATCAAGATACAAATGTTAGCTCCTAGGAAAAATCTAATAACTCAAATTTTACTTAATTGAAATAATCAAATAATTGCATATTATTCTAAAGGGTTGTTTAAAATAATGAAAATCTTCTACCATCGTTTGAAATTAAATTATAAATAATAAATCATAGAAATCAGTTGGCCAGTAATTAATGCTAAGTCGCATGGTTCATAGTTTTTCATAGTGACGGTTGCTTTGTAAATTATGGGACTTACCAAAACATGGAAGTCAAAAGTTAATCAAACTCATAGTTGCCCAATAGTCCTCATGGAATATGTTTTTCTCACTTTTAGAGTTATGTAAGAGTTATAGAAGCAAGTTGTTCAAGTTTTTCTAGACACATGTGGGGAAAATTCCAAAATAATATTAATTTCTATAAGGTTTGATATGTACTTTTTGTTTTTGCACACCTTTTTATTATTGCAATATTGAAACTTGAGGAAATAAATGCAGTAAGTATATTGGACCTAGGTGAAAAGACACAGGCAGCTTAGAAGTTGAAGCAACTGTAATCTGTTGGGTTTGTCATGTTTTTCTTATGTTGGACTTGGATCGTACTTCATGATGGTGTTCATGTGAGTGTTCTAAGATATACTTTGTTCCTTGAGCTGATTTCTGTTACAAAATTTAAGATGGTTTCACGTAGCACTAATTTCTATTACTCTGCACACATAGGAGGTTTCTTAATCAATTTTCTCCTGAGCTTTAGACTGTTACTTCATCCTCAATTCAGTTGGATTGAAATTCGACATCTTCGTCTAACAGAAGGCCTACCAGTATGTATTTTGGGCGATTGTTGTGGTTCTTCTTACTATTGGGTAAGGTTTTACGTTCCCTTTGATATTTTTTGTGTTCGTTTGCAAATGTCTTTGTTAATGCATAATGCAGTACGACTGTAGGATTGGTGATGTTTGTTCGAAGGAGAGAATGGAAATAAGCACTACAACTGGTGCCATTACTTAAGCTGTGTGCCAACTTCAAGATGGAAGTGTAACAACTGATTAGATAATGATCATCCACTTCTATAGTTTTGATTTCTTAATCCTATTCTTTTTCTATGTAACATGCACAACATATCAACATAAACTAGAATTTTCGGCGGACATCTTCCATCTCTAACAAACAAGGCATGCAGTCCATTTTTAATTAATCCAATTGATGTGTCATGTGGCTCTATCAATTTGTCACATGATAGCAAAAATCACGTTGCTAAAATATTTCTTTTCCATTTTCTATTAATAAATGAATGAAGTAATAAAATTGTAGGTCGCTTTTATTTTATTTTCAATGATAATGGAATTCTACTATAAATTACATATTTTAAGTAAATCATTTAAAAATCAGCGATTTTATACCCAAAATTCTTAATAGTTGAATATGCTTATAAAATTACAAATATTTTAATATATATTACTTTTAAAATAATTAACATAACTGTATAATTAAAAAATAAAAACAGAATAATAAAATTAAACATACTTTTGTTTTCAATTTTTATATTAGAAATTTCAATCAAACAAAATTTTTAAAATTTTTATATTAAAAATCTCAATCAAATATATTTTTGTTCTTAATATTTTTGTTTTTAGTTAAAAATAAAAACTAAAAATCACAACAAAAAGATAAAAATATAACTAAATGATCCTAAATAATTCAAAGCTTTTACGGTTGGGTTGAATTTTTTAATCACTATGATAATAATTATTTGTAAATTATCGAAACGCAAGAAGTTTACACTCCAGAGACAGACATGGAAACGGCGCCGTTGAAACATATCAATTGTAAATTTAGGGTTTAAGCCAATCGACGCCATCTCGAAGCTTAATTCCTCGCTACTGATCAGATCATCGACCTCACAACAATGGAAGCCAATGGAGGTGACGTGGCACGAATTCGCAGCGAACTCCAAAGCTTAAAAGCTGCAAAGAGCGATATAGAGACTAGAATTTCGGGTCTTGAGGCTCAGCTTCGTGACTTGACTCTCCTAAACGCTTCCACAGTATCCAACGACTCCGTTACCGGCGATTCCAGTTGTAATCACGAATTATCTCCCGACATGATTTATCGTTACAGTAGACACCTTTTGCTTCCTTCCTTTGGTGTTAAAGGTTGGTTCTTTTTACACTCCTTCTGGATAGCTAAATGTTGAACTTGAGATTTCTTTATTCGTGGTTGAGTAATTGTTGCTTGCTACGAGTATAATTCTAGATTCTGAAGGACCCATTGACTATTTCCTTTTCATTTCGTCCATACTATGTGAATTCGTCAGGTATAAGTAACCAATGGAGAGTGTTGCTATTGTTTTGGTATGTGGATGGATAGTTTAATAATGGTGTTAATAGAATATCTCAACAGGAAATTGGATCGGGTATGCTGGAACCCAGTGGCCTACGTAATGTTTGTCTTTTGGGAAACGCTTCAAAGTTGAGAAATTTTGACGTATTCATTGAATTTGTAGGGCAATCGAATATGTTGAAGTCGTCCATTTTGGTTATTGGAGCTGGAGGTTTGGGCTCGCCTGCCCTGTTGTATCTTGCAGCTTGTGGTGTTGGTATGATCCCACATTTTTTCAGAGTGCTGAACTGTTTTTAGTTTTAGATCATACTTGTGGGTTACATGTCTTTAGCAAGGAAGGCTAATGAAATTCTATTGTTTTAAGCTATCTATATGTCATCTTCAGTTGGTAGAGTGAATGTGCATCGTTATAGATCTTGAAGTTTAATATGTTTCTTATTGTAGATTTCTGGTTTAATTGTAGGTCGGTTGGGTGTTGTTGACCATGATATTGTTGAGCTAAATAATATGCACAGGCAGGTATGTTTTAAAAAAATGCATGCACCAGGAATCGTTGATATAGTGCTTGGCTGGTTTCATTTTAGATATGTATGTTAACCAAGTTAATAATACAACTTCCGTCTTTGGTATCTAGCTTTTAGTGAATCTGAATAATTTCCTAGTTACATGTAGAAGCATTTCTTAGAAGTTAGGTTAAAGTTGCGTACTTTTGAACCTCTCCAGACCATGCATCTCAATGAGATTGCTACTGGGACGTTGTTGTTGTTGTTGTATGTAGGAGCATTTCTTATAATACAAAAGGGAAAGATGTTAGGGTTCATAGTCAAAGTAGAGTCTAAGTGAACCAAAATAGAGTAGTGTGATTTATTAGCTTCTCTTTTTCCACTACATCTAGAGAATTTAGTATCATTTCTATAAGTTTGCTGCAACTTTTCCATTATTTAACATTGCAAAGGTTTATTTTGTCCATGTATTGCAATTGGTTGCATGTATTTTTCTTAATGCTTTATCCCAATACTGCACACACGTGGTGATTGTGAAAAGAATCTTCTTCAAATTGCTGTTTTTATTTGTTTACTTCAGGTCATACACACTGAAAGTTTTATTGGTCAGCCAAAGGTCAAATCTGCTGCTACTGCCTGTCGCTCGTATGTTCATACACTTAAGTATATGTTTGCTCCTAGTCAACATTAAAAAAATTTAATGTAGGTCAAATCATCTTGTTTGTATATGTATGTTTCAGGATTAACTCTATGATTAAGATTGTGGAACACCAAGAAGCTCTGCGCACGTCCAATGCCTTAGAAATTTTGAATCAGTATCCTTTATATGCCAAAGGGTTAAGATTGACCTAGAATATAATACTATGATTTCTTCTACATGCTTTCCTTCTTACTGTCTATATATTACCATGCAGCTTAATAAATATGATTTCCATAACTTGGGACCGCTCTTAGATATGACATAATAGTAGATGCAACAGATAATGCACCAAGCCGCTACATGATAAGTGATTGCTGTGTGGTCCTGGGAAAGGTAAATAGGAAGTTTAACTGCCCCTTTTGTATAAGGATCGCACATAGCTTAGAGACTAACTTGAAAAAGATTGTCTCGCTGATTATGTTGAGCTACACTGGCATATGTTAGATTTGTTCCTTTTGACTGTTTAAATATAAAGAACAATATTAATTTTCTGATCATAAAGTAATTACAGTGCGTGCTGATACCAAAGGCTAAAAGAGCCTTTTGTGTTTTCTCTATCTTGCCTGTTTTTCACATATTTGGTAAATTAAGATCTCAAGCAAGAGTTAGATAACACTATAACATGTAGTCTGTATTTTTTTCTGTGAGTATTGACTATTTGTCATTATTCTACCTGCAGCCTCTTGTATCGGGTGCTGCATTGGGATTGGAAGGACAGGTATTAACTAGTGTTCAGAATCTTTACTCTTTAGATTTTTTTCTTGAAAGATCCAAGAGTTACTGAGGAGGTCTATTTGCAAGCTTTTTTTAAAAAATGAAAACCGTCAACTTTTTATATAGCTTACGGTCTACAATTACAATGGAGGTCCATGCTATCGATGCCTTTTCCCAACTCCACCTCCTACAACAGCCTGTCAAAGATGTGCTGATAGTGGAGTTCTTGGAATAGGTAAGTTAAAGTATCCTAAGACAATGGTCAACCAGTAGTATATATAAAATTTTCATATAAATCAATTTTTAATGAGTTATATAAAAGATATAAACTCTGAACTCCCCTGCGCAAGTTGACCTCACCTTCAATAGCGCACTGCTTGTTTTAATTAAGCTAGGTTGATTTTTTATATAAAGAAAATACACTTAGTTCTTATTGGACATTCAAGGGGTATGTCTCTTTTGTTTGTGTTTTATAACATTCAGCTATTGATCAGTCATAGTGTTATTAGTGAAAGAAAGGATTCACCTCTTTAATCTGTTTCACTGCAGTTCCTGGTATCATTGGCTGTCTCCAAGCACTTGAGGCCATTAAAATTGCAGGTGCTATTGGTGAACCGCTATCTGGACGGATGCTTTTATTTGATGCATTATCAGCACGGATTCGTATTGTAAGTTCCATATATCATATTGGTCTCTTAAAGGGTTTCCAATGCTTTCCATAATGAAGGATATTTCCTACAGCTTCCAATCATGTTTTTAATATAATCAGATACTTTCTGATGTTTGTTTGTTGGACATTGTGTAGGTAAAGATAAGAGGCAGATCACTAGACTGTGAAGTTTGTGGAGAAAATGCAGCATTCACCCAAAAGCAATTTAGAGATTTTGACTATGAAAGATTTACACAGTCTCCTTTGTCAACAGTAATATTGCTCTCTCCATATATCTTCTATTTCCGACTGCAAATTGCTGATTTGAAATTAAATTAGGGCATATGAAATCATTTTACTTCTAAAAGGAACAAAGTAAATGATGTGTGGTGTTTATCTCGATCTTGGCAGTGAAAGGATACTTTTATCTGTCTCTTCAGTTATCACTAATTATTTTCGTTTCTCTGTTTCATTTTAATTTACTTTCATTCGTTTTGTTTAAAATATGAAGTGATATATTCATTTTACTGCTCTTTTACTTTCCGAATTATTTGTTCATCTATATGCAGCCTAAAATGCCACTTGTTTATTATTAGCTTTTTGACGAATGCTATTAGACTTCCAGCACATCTTCATTTGGCCTCCCAATTGATTTCAGGCTCCCTCGAAGTTAAACCTGCTTCCCGCAGAATCTAGAATAAGCAGTAAAGAGTTGATGAAGAAAATTGTCAAGGATGAGCCATATGTATTGGTTGATGTACGGCCTGCACACCATTTCAGGATTGTTGCACTTCCCAATGCCTTGAATATCCCTCTCTCAAGTTTAGAGGCTAGGTTACCTGAGATCTCATACGCTTTGAACAAAAAAGGTATTACTGATTCAGAAAAGGGTGCTAACTTATATGTAGTATGTAGAAGAGGTAACGATTCACAAAGGGCTGTGCAGCTATTGCACAGCAAAGGGTTCACTTCAGCCAGAGATGTCACCGGAGGACTGGAGGGCTGGGCTCGTGATGTGGACCCAAAGTTTCCCACATATTAAACTTTATTTTTTGTAAATTTATGTGACGTTTTAAACATATGGCGGCAAATGTCTCTGTAAGTCAATACCCATGACCAACAGTTGCAATAATATTTAAACTAAGCAAGTATATCGTGTATCTTGTTGATTTATTTAAGCACAGGGGAGGCAAATTATTAATCCAAAACAAAGAGAAATGATCATTAAGAAATTTCAATTACACTGTTGGCTGTAGATTTTCGGAGAGTTAATAATCGATCGACAAGACACACAACTATGTCAGGCTTGTTCGACCAAAGACATTTCAATAGGGGAGATCAGCTCCGGCTCAAAAATAGAGAAGTCCTTTATTTCCTCGTTAAGCAAGGCCATATAACACCCAAAAGCTGTCGATAAAATAAAAAACTGGTATCTAAGTAGAAGTATCACCACCCAATAAGAAGAAGTTTCAAAAGCGCCATTCGGATAAAGAGACCGTTCTTTGCTTGTCTAAAGTAAGCAGCCCTATGATCAGCATCGACATCCACAGTTATCTACATGATATGATGAAATCATATGAGCATAAAAACCATATTCAAGTCCAAATATGGTTAAGAACATGTGCTCCGATATCATTTTGTTGAATTGTAACAATTGTGACTCATCTCACAATTACAAATCCCACATTGAAAAAATATGAATTTGTGGAAGGTTATTTCCCTTGCAAAACAAATTCTCCTCCTTTAGTTTTAATCATCCCAAAATTATTTGTCTTTCTTTAAGGCAAAAACGCTCTATTTCTTTAAAATTGTGAAATATTAATTTAATAGTGTCCAAAGATATAAGCATAATTGACCAAATTTTATTAAATTATGGTGTTCTTTATTTGTCTATTTAATAGCCATTTTTAGGCACAATTGTAGTAAATTATTACGTTATTAAATTACATGTCTAGGAAAATTATAAATAGATTGAGATTTAAGTGAATCGTCTGTGATCCCTCTAGTCTTTTCTGAGAATTTACCTGGTGTGATTTTTTAGTATAATTGTTCACACTCTATTCACCTATGCAATAATGCTCGAGGTGAATTTGTAGTTATTTGTAAAAATTAACCTGAGTTTTTACAACAATTAGTATCAGAGTCAAGGTTTTTTCTTAGTATACTTTGTGATTGTAGCATAGTTTGATCTTCTACATAAGAAAAGATTTCCTCGGGTTTTGACATTCCGCCTCAACATCTATTCAATAGAAATTATAGCAGAGATAACAGAAGATAGAAAAAACTTCACGCCATCCACGTTGACTGCATCTTTCTTGTCCATTTTGGCGGGAACTACAGTGATAAATGCAAGATTTGCAGTGAAAATTTTTGATGGTGTAGGTCATTTCGACATGTGGCAAAGTGAAGTTCAAGACAGTTTTTTCAACAAGGTTTTGATATTGCTACTATAGAAAAGAAACCAGATGATGTTGGGAAGAAAGATTGGAAGACTATAAATCGTTTGAAATGTGATACAATTCAATCGTGTCTTTCAAAAGTATGCTTTCTAAAAAGAAACTTCTACATATAAATTGTGGAACTCGGTGGAAGAAAAATTCTTGAAGAAAAACAGTCATAATAAGCTTCATATGAAGAAAGGATTGTTTCGTTTCTCTTATGTTTCAAGTACTACTATAAATGATCACATCATCAGTTTTAATCATTTAGTTACTGATTTAATAAATTTGGATGTAACATTTTAAGAAGATCTGGTTTTGATATTGTTGGGATCCCTTTTTGAGAAGTTTGAATTTCTTGACACTACTCTACTTTATAGGAAGATTACTGTGTCTCTTAGTAAAGTTATAGTTGCTTTGTACAGTCATGAATTAAGAAGGAAAATAAAGAAAGAACATACAAGTGGAGCAGCAAAATCTTTAGTAGTCGGAGATCATTCGTAGAGCCAAACTAAAGGAAACAAAGGGAGATCAAAGTTGATGTCCAAATTGAGCAAAAAAGAATATTCCTTTTGTCGGAAAAAATGGTACTAGAAGAAAGATTATCCTAAACTAAAAAATAAAACCCAGTAAAGGAAAAGTTGTTGTAGATTCAAATATAGGTGAGTGTAATGATGATGACTCAAAATTTTCACTTGTTACGTCATCAACTAGCTCTTCTAGTGCATGGCTGCTTGATCTCTTTTCTTTCCTTTAGTCTGGCTTTACGAATAACCTCTTACTACCAAATCTTCTGTTGTTTCATTTGTACGTTCTTCCTTTGTCTTCCTTCTCAATTCATGACTGTACAAAGCAACTGTAACTTTACTAAGAGACACAATAGCCTTCCCACGAAGTAGAGTAGTTTCAAAAAACACAAACTTCTCAGGAAGGGAAACCAGCAACATCAAGGCGAAATCTTTATCTTCAAATGTCACATCCAAATTCATTAAATAAGTAACTAAAAGATTAAAAATGATGATGTGATCATTTATAGTGGTAGCTAGAACATATGAGAAACAAAACAGTTTCTTCTTCATATAGAGCTTATTGTGATCACTTTTCTTTAAGAATTTTTCTTCCTCCGAGTTCTATAATTTATATGCAAAAGTTTCATTTGAGAAAGCATATTTTTGCTCTCTACAAAGACACGATCGAATTGTACCATATGTTAAACGATTTATAATCTTCCAATCTTTCTCCTCAACATCATCTGGTTTTTTTTTTAATGGCAATGACAAGACCTTGCTAAAAAGAATGTCTTGAACCTCACTTTGCTACATGCCAAAATGACCCGTACCATCAAAAATTTCCACTGCAAATCTTACATTTGTCACTGCAGTTCTCGCTAAAATGGATGAGAATGAAGCAGTCGACGTGGATAACGTGGCTTTTTTTTTTTTGTCTTTTGCCACCTCTGCTACAATTTCTATTCAATAGTTGTCGATGCAGAATGTCAAAAACCTAAAGAAATCTTTTTTGATGTAGAAGACTAGACTACATTGCAACCAAAAAGCATACTAAGAAGAAACCGTAGCTCTGATACCAATTGATGTGAAAACTCAGGTTAATTTCCACCAATAATAACAAATTCACCTTGAGTACTATTACATAGGTGAATAGAGTTGAATGATCGTACTGAAAAATCACACTAGGTAAATTCTTAGGAAAGACTGGACGGATCACAAATGGTCTCATTTAAAACTCAATCTCTTTAGACATAATTTTCCTAAACATATAATTTAATAACACAATAATCTACTACAACTATACCTGACAATAGCTATTAAATAAATTAATAAAGAATACTAGAATTTAACGAGGTTAAGTCAATTATGTCTACGTCCTTGGGCACTATTAAATTAATATTTTACTATTTTAAAGAAATCATATTAAGTGAAATATTACAAAGTGAGAGAATTTTTGCCTTAAGGAAAGATAGGCAATTTTGGGAGGATCAAAACTAAAGGAAAAGGGTTTATTTTATAAGGGAAGCAATTTCCCGACGTGAGATTTGCATTGACAATTCAACATCAAGTCCAAATATGATTAAGACCATGATAAATCAACTCAAAACATTTACATTTACCTCATCAAGCCTGGGGAGTGGATGCATTACCACAGCACGCTTCTGCATTACATTTAACACACCACGATCCACAATGTACTTGCCTCTAGCTTCTTCATAAAGGTCAATTCTCTCCCCAAAGCGTTCTCGTTGGATGCGAGTTTGATAGACAACATCACACTTAGATGCCACTTCCATTAAGTCATCACTTTCTTCCCATTCAACTCCCTTTGATGTCAGATAGTGCTTTATATCATCCTAAGAAAGTATAATCATATATGAGGAATTAAGTAATAACATTTTGCTATGGACTAGTCTTAGCTCAAAATGCAAATATTTCTAGTTGTCTCAAGTCCAATATATGATCGCAGTTTGCTTAGTTTGTTTATTGAAAAAATAAATTAGCCCTCTCACCTTCATTTTTACTACATCAGGGGATACAAAGAAGATCTTGACGTCCTTGTACTTGGCAAGTAGGTAAGCAAGTGATCGCACTGTCCTTCCATTAGCAAGATCTCCCACAAGTGCAACTTTGATGCCATCCAATTTTCCTATTTCTCTATCAATAGTATATACATCTAGAAGAGCCTGTACAAGTTACAGCACGGAAACTTTAAACAAAACCTGATAATGACATTTTAACATCTTTCATCCATTTACATTCTAATATATGGTCAAAGATTGTATTACGTATACTCCTTGTTGAAGGAGAAGGCATGTGTAATGTTAAACTACATTTGTAATGTTATATTTACAAAATTAGGAACAAGTCACAGTCACAAGAGCTAACAATCAGATTATTCTGTGCAAAAACTATCCATTGCAAAATTTCATCACTTCCTTTTTTTTTTTTTCCCCTTATCTACTTCATCAAGCAACTTTTAACTCTTAATGCTTTAGTAAGCATCTGTGGTTTTCAAAATGAATCTGTGCACTTCATTTTCATCAAATGAACTGTAGACTTTCATCATCTCACATAAACCCATATCTTGATGCTAGAAAGCGTCTGCAGTTTTCAAAATGAATCTATGCACTTTATTTTCATCAAATGAACTATAGATTTTCATCATCTCACATAAACCCCTAAAATTTGACTTTCCAAGTTGTATTTAGCATATAATAAGGCAAGTTGATTCACTTTTTATCAAGCAAATAATTCCAGGCTAGGGCTATTAATGATAAAACAGTGAATTACTCTCGCACCTGAGTTGGATGTTGCCCCGGCCCATCCCCTGCATTAATAACCGGAACGCCAGCAGTAGCTGCTGCTCTTCTTGCAGCTCCACTTTCAAAGTGACGCATCACAATTATATCAGAATACCCTTCCACAGTCCTAATAGTATCTGCAAATCCACAGACCTCTTAGAACAGCTAACATTACTTCAAACCACCATCAAACTCATATCAAATGCTTCAAGTTACAACTTTAAAACACCTCACCTTCAAGGGTCTCCCCCTTGGCTGCAGAGGAAAATTCCCTAGCATTCTCAGTAGTCAGGACCTCACCACCCAACCTTTTCATGGCAGACTCAAAGGACAACCTAGTACGTGTCGAGGGCTCGTAGAAAAGAGTAGCCATTAAATACCCTTTAAGAATTTGGCTCCCATGTGAGTTTTTCTCAATCACTTCCATCTCACGGGCTACTTCAAATATATTCCCAAGGATTTCCCTATCAAATTGCTGAGCCTCAATCACATCATCCAATTGAAACATTTTGCCTTTGCCAATAACCTGTGTTTTCTTGATCTCCAGTGCACAGCACCGGACTCCACTCCTCTTAAAGACCCTCCTTTCAAAACTTAAATTTATGGGGTTTCCAGTGGATAATGTCGAGAAGTTTAACGCTAATTCTCGGAAATACGAGATGGGTTCTCTACAAAATGAACGTTCTTGCAAGAAGTAGCTAGAGAATGGTGTGGATGTTGCCATTAGCCTATAAAAGGAATAAAAGACGATATTTTTACCATAAAGAACCAATCTTGAAGATGAAGTTAAAGACCGGAAACAGTGAGATAGCTTAAAAACGTCTTGAAATTCGTAGATTTTCAGAGAAATACAAAAGTCTAGAGAGGAAGACAATACCTGAGAAAGGGCAATAGGGTTTAACACTTATTCGGTTGCCGAGAAAGCGGTAGGGGATTACAACGGGAGTGACGGACACAATGAAGCAAAAAGCTGGATTTTTTCGAGGGTGGAGAGTTTAGATTTCAGAAAACAGAAATACATTTTTGTCCAAAGTTATTTTAAGGTCACTTTTCACACCAGAATTCATGCATGTTGCGTTGGATTTCTCGAATCTCAACTTTTTCCCTGTTTTGTACACAAAAAATATAAGTTGAGAAGCTGACAGCCGTTGTCCATAATATACATCTACCAAATAGAGCTAAATCTGAAATGTGATACTCCTAGAAGTAACTTTAGTTTTAAAAACATGCAATATTAATGTTAATTTTTAAGATAATAAGTATGAGTTTATACAATTAAGATTAATTTACATTTACAAAAATGATTAACTATTTAATCAGTTTAAATTTTTATACATTAAATACTACTTTATTATAATATTAAAGATATACATTTAATACTTATAAATAAATATTAAATGCATATATTCACGCGTATTAGATTCCAAAACAAACTAACATATATAAAAGTTTAATTCTTATTGTATTTCAACTATTTTCAAACTTTTCATTCATAAAATATGATAACTTCTAGCGAGATCAACGCTAACTTTAAATACATATGCATAGACATACATACATAACTATTGATGTTAATTTTTAAGATAATAGATATCTATTTATAAGATATAGATCAATTTATAAATACTAAAAATTTATTAATCATTACTATTATTCAATCATTTTGAAATTTGTATACATTAAATATTACTCTACAATATAATATTAACATATATATTTAGCAATTCAAAGTACAAAATAAAATATTAGAGAAATTAATCTATAAAAGCAAATGTATGCAAATATGAATGTAACTTTATATGTTATATACATAGTTAATTATTAACATAATTTTTAAGAAATTATTAATCGTTTGAAATTTGCAAATATTTTTTAGAAATTAAAAGGGAATTATATTACAGAATAAAATTTTTGAAAATTAAATATAACTTCATAATATAATATTAGAGTTGTACGACATGTAATGCAAAAGTTAATTCGTACATATACCATTATTAAATGTTAAAAATGTAAGTGATATATTATATAACTTATAAATAATCACTTGAATATATATTTTTTATACATAGTAACTAAACTTTTATATAATATTTATTGTATATATTTGAAATTTTAATAATTCACTTTTAAAAAAGATCCTTTTATTTATTATTTACATTTGTGCAAATTAATTTATTTTTCTTGTAAAAAATATTAATAATAATTTTAAATTCCCCCTTTCATTCATTTAAAGTGCAACTTTTGAAGTTCCTTCATGTTCTTGCAATTATAAGAAGATATTAATTATACTTACCTTTGTATTAGAACTAGGAAAATTCTTCTACTCTATTTGGAGCTCTAAGTACTTACGCTTTTAGCTCAATCTCTACTTGTTTTTAGCTTTTAGTAGCTCTTATCTTTCCTCCTTTTATTCCTACCTTGGTGCTTCATCTTTATTTCTATGCTACTTTTAACTCAGGATATAGGTTGCCAAGGCCTTTATACCCCCATCTTCCTTTAGTCTTCTAGTTCCTTAATTCCAAATTAACCTTACTCTCCTTCTTTCTTCATGCCTTCTGCTTTCCTCGATCTTCTTTTACCATTTATGGTAACAATGTCCTTTTAAGACTTGGCCTAGAAAATTTTCCTCAAGGCTCATTTTTTGCCCAGACACCTTCCACTCACTTAACTTCTAAGACTTTTAACCACTATGCCTCCCAAGCACTAGGTTTTCCTAACCCAAGGTAGTAGATAACCCCTTTAGGCTTTCCTTTGTAAGGCCCTGATCACATCAGTCTTTACCCACCAATTCCTAAAGCTAACCAACCTTAATTCTGCTTAGATTATCCTGGGGGGATTTCAACCCACCATCTTGCATCTTTTAGAAGTAGAAGGGAATGTAAATATGAGAAACTATAGTGAGGGTTTGAGGAGTGTTTTGTGCATTTACAAATGATGAGTTAAGGATAATGGTTTTTTTTATATGGTCTAACAAACAGGGAGAGGATGGTTTATTTGCAAAAAGTTAGATAGGGCTATTGTTAATGTCATATGGTTAATATGGTTTCAAAATAGTTTTGTTTCTTTTCCCACTTCCTTATTTCAGATAAGCCACCTTTATTAATTAGATTGATGAACCAAAAAATTAGGCACGTTTCATTTAAAGTCAATAATTATTTAGTGGAGATTGGGGGTTTTGAGGAGGCTACCCAAGCTAGACTCTAAGGTGCATTCTTGGGGCATATATATATATAGGGCTTAAATTAAAAAAATGTATATGCTTCACTACAATAGCTCTTCAAGAACTGTAATAAAAGCTAGAAATGAGTTACAAGGTTGCAGGACCTACTCCATATAAATCTAGGGGATTAAGGAATTAAGGCACTTAAAGCCAAGGCATGGACTCTTATACTTAAGTTGTACATATAAATTACTCACTTATTAAGAAGAGATTAAGAATTCTATAACTTAGGGAAGGTAAAAGATGCTTAAAATTTTACTTTAAGATAGTGCTAGCTAGGAAGAATTTCAACAAACTAGTTTCCCTTTACAAGGCTGATGGAACAGAGAGTATTAGTTAGGACGAGATGCAAGAGAAACCTTATAACTACTTCTTGGTAGCCTATACATCCACAGATACAATGATTCCTTCTCTAGCCCTCTTACAGGAAATTGTAAAAAAGTAAATCACTCCTCAGGAAATGGATATTTTTAGAGCCCTATTTTTCATCCCAAATGTGGACAAAGTAGTTTTTGAGTTGCATCCTATCAAAATGCAAGGCCTAGATGGATTGAATGCCTATTTCTTTCGAAAATCTTGGTCAATGATCAAGGATCAATAAAAAGCTTCTAGAGGAAATTAACAAGACCTTTATTTGCCTAATTCCCAAGGTACCTTCTCCTAACTTCTTAAAGGATTTTAGGCTTATGCCCTATTAACATCATCTATAAGATTATTCTTAAGCTTCTCTCTAATAGGCTAAAAAATGTTATACCAAAATACATTGACTCATTTCAGGAATCTTTTATAAGAGGAAGGCAAATAGGAGATAACATACTCCTAGCACAGGAATTCCTCAAGAATTACAATAGGAAAAGTCATGGGAGTGATTGTGTATTAAAAATAGTTTTTCATAGAGCTTGTGATACCGTATAGTGGAACTTGATTTTAAGCACTCTTAAAGCTTTTGACTTCCCTAATATCTAAGTTAATTGGATTCAACAGTGTATATCATTTGTTTCATACATTATGCTTCTAAATGGAGAGCCATCTAAGTAATCAGAAGTACAAGCAGACTAAAAAAGGGAACCTATTGTCCCTATACTTATTCACTTTGGAATAGAGGTGTTAAACAAGATTATCAAATTTATCATCTCATATGAAAGGAAATTCAAGTTCTAATTTAAATGTAAAAGACTAAGTAATGTGACTTTAAGTTTTGTAGATGAACTAATGCTTTTCTCTAAAGCTTCATGCTCCATCAAAGCTATAATGACAGGCCTTAACTTATTTTAACTTATTTAAGGGCATATCTAGGTTATCCATCAACATGAGTAATAGTCTCCTAATTCTTTCTATTAGTGTTTATAATGCAACTAATTGGCTCTCTTTAATAGTTGGTCTAAAAGTGGGAAAAACTCCAGTTACCTATTTAGGCATTCCCATCTTCTCTTAAAAACTCACACAAGCTAGTTTTCAACCCCTACTTGAAAAGGTCCAAAAAAGGATTATTAATTGGTGAAAATATTCACTCTCCATTGCAAGTAGAATCCAACTACTAAAGAAGTCCACCCAGAAGATTCATAAAGAAAAACTCATTAGTATGTAACATAATGATTTAAGTGTTTTTATTTCAATTTGATAGTGTTTAGAATCTTTAGCATTATTTTTACTATGTTTTTAATTGATTTTGTTTTTCACATTTGTTTTAATTTCAAAAGTAGTTTTAAAGTCATGAATTTAAGTATATCTTGATGTTCTTACATTATTTGACTAGGATTATCCTACTTAGGATAAGAGTTATAGGTTATAGGCAACAAAGATTCATATATCTCCATATGTTATAGAACATCTCTATACATCTGTAGAGAGAGGGCCAATAATGAGGAACTCCAACTCCAATGACAAATTAAAGATTAAGGATTATGGATAACATTAGACTATGTCGATAGTTTTTTATTATTAGAAGAGTACCAATTATTTTAATTTTCCTTGTTTCCCTTTATTTCCTAGTTTTTCTTGTATGTCATATACATTGGAGACATTATACAACCCAAGTGGGGGGGGAGGGAAGGGTCGTTAGGGAATTAATTACTTATGGTTATCATTTTGTTGTAATTAGCTCAATAGGAAACAATTCTAGGAAAATTTTTAACTTTAAAAGAATATTGATCCTAATAACTTATAAGTTTCGTTGACTTGTTTAGGTAAATAGTCATGAGCCTTGATGATTAAATTAAATTTATTTGCTTCTTTAATTTTAAAAGTGGATATTTAACTTGCTATAATACTTTTGTATAACTTGGACAAACAATTGAGATAGAAGTATATTTTTTAAATGCATTTTACTATCTCAATGAAAAAATACATTATAAAGAAAAATGAGTGAATAAAGGCAAATTAAATTAAATTTACTGACTTCAAGCTAAGTAAAAGGTTTAAATTAAAGAGTGATGCTAATAGCTATTTAAATGACTTGATTGTGTAATAAAGATTGCTCATGACAAAGTGTTCAATCTCATATCAAAAGGTTAAGTGAATTTTCAAACAAGCCTTTAAATGCTTTAATGTTAATTAAAGATCATTATTTTTCTTTTTTCAAATAAAGGTTATAAAAATATTTGAAATTCGAAGAATCTTTCTCATATATGTTCACTTTACGCATTGTGTTTTATAGACTGAATTAAAGTTTTAAGGATTATGGAACTAAATCGATTTTATTTATAACTTGATACAGGTAGCTAAATGTCTAACAAATTGATAAAATTTGCAATTGAATGAATAATAAAGAGTTTTAATTGATCTAATTGATTTTTAAAAATTCATTAATGAAGTTGCCACCTATTTCGGTTATGAACAATGATTGAGGACAAGCAAATGCTTAAGTGTAAGAAAATTTAATAAGTGTTAAATATACTATGTTCTTAGCGTAATTTTGAGAGCATTTTGCATATATTTAGATTATTTTATATGATATAGTACTCAAAGCGGCTTTATATTTTATTTGTGGGCCTTAGTTTAACTCTCTAATGAAGAAAGAATGAATTCTTGTGCAAGCGATTAATCCATTATGTTTCTTCAAAGATTTGTCACATAGACAACTTAATCTAAACACGAACTTGTGTTTATGGTCTTTAAACTGGTGTTTCTAAGATGAACACTTTCAAATGCGTGACAGAGAAGTTATTGAGCCAATATAGGGATAATACATATCCGTATTAAGGTCTTATACTGGTGGTTATATTTATACAAAATAAGATTTTTTACACTTGTAAAGAACACTGGCCCAATATGGATTCGTGTTAGTCCCATGTTGGATGAGACGCTTTGATTGGTTTAGGTTTCATGAGAATTAGAGTATTTTTTGGAATTAGAACATACTGGAATGAAGCAACTTTGGTGGAAACAAGTGGATTCCATCAACATTCAACAAAAGAACATCAAGACTTTAACTATCCATGAGAATAATTTATTTTTATCTTTCTTTGTTTTCTAATTATTGTTTGTTTATTATTTTAGGATGAACTAAATTGGGATAGATTAAATGAACTACAGAATTATGATCTTAGATTGATTTCTTTGATTTGATGAAAGACTCAATTTTGTTGTCAATCATTCATGATTACCTCTTGTATTTGAATAAAAATATGCTAGCGTCTTAATCCAATTTTGAATTTCATATATAGGAATTGAGAAATAATATATATAACTAAAATCTAGGATGAATAATAAGAGTTGCATGAATCCTAAAGATGGAACCACATAAATAGTTACATAGAATTATGAAATGAAACTATAAAAGTCTTCTAGTTTAAAGTCAAATCTATGATATGTATTCATATAATGAGTTAATGCATTCTTAGTTATTTTGATTAGAAAGATATTCAATCAATCAACTTAAGGCTATGGGATGTATGTCATAAGAAATAAAGAGTTGTATGTCTAAAGAAATAATATGACTGTAACTTTGAAATTTCTACTAGTCCAAGAAACTAGGTTAATTTTTGAATTAAGATAAATTGAAGTATAGTAAGGTTTTGTGAGGATTCTACATCTATATCTTAATTATCATTGGGTAGTTCCATTCTTTTTCATTATTTTGATTTGCTATTTTAGTTTCATTAATTTTTTCTTTTAATTAATCATTAATTTGTTATAATGATAATAAAAGACGATTAGTATTAGTTCTTATAGACCTTTAGGGATCGAAATTCATATTCACTCTATACTATAAAAATGATAGGTGCATTTGCTTAGTGATTTCAACATAGTTTTGATCATAAACACATATTACAATCAATGTTCATTGTTATATTATGACAATAGTAGTGAGTTTTATCAAAATAACTTGACATAAATGTAGCAAAAGGTTGTTTTAATAAAATTAAACCATAATGGTATTTTTAGAACAACAAAATTACAAGAAAAGTCTGTATCTTTTACTCTTTAAAAATTATGATGATTAATTTGCTTTGCAAACATATGCTTATTCTCGAATGGATATGGATTTATTAACAAAGAGAATTTTGATAAGTACCCTCTTTCTATTGATTAATTAGTTAGATTAATTATAATGAATCTTCAAAGTTTTAACCTTTTATTCATTTAAATCCACACATTTAAAAAGTCATTTTTATTATTATTTACCCTTTTGTGGTATTGTTTAACTATCACATAATATTTTCTATCATACTCCATTAATTTTCTATTTATTCAAAACTTTTGAATGACATCGTATTAGAACTTAATAATTTTATTACTATATCATTTAAATTTAAAAAAGTAAAAACTAATGAAATATGAAGAAAGGATTATATGATAGCTAAATAATATTGTAAGCGAGAGTTTTTTAAATATGAATATTAAAATTAATAAAAATGGCAAATTAAAAAATAATATATTTAACTCGTTAATGTTAATTAAATTTGTTCTTTTTTTCTTTTTGGGGTTTAATGTATATAAATAGTAAATTTGAGTTTACTTTTGAACAAAAGACCTAATTGTAATAGCTTAATTAGCACATATATATGCAAAAAGTCTTATCTTTCATTTACTTGAAAACCACAGTAAACTTAAGTTCATTTTTATATGTTTGGTGCTATTATCTTTGTCCTTTGTTAGAATGATTACAATTTTTTTTACGGATAATAAAATATAAAAATGGTTTAATAAAAAATAAAAACAAGTACAAGTTAATTATGATATTTTCATTTTTATAATAATTATTACAAATTTACACCATTTATTAGTTATTACATGTATATATTTGTAGATAATACTAGAAATTTTTATTAGTGATGATTCATTTAATACATATATTGTTCTAAGAAAACAATGTTTTATTAATTGTGTAAGGTTAGCTATGGTTACATGCATCACATGCATGTGTATGTAGTTGAAGTGTCAAAATCAAGATTCCGACACTAAGAAAACCCAAAAAATCACATAATCATAAATACATGCAAGCATATGTAACAAAACTTTTTACCTTTTATTCCTCCTCCTTTCTTGTTTCATCTACCAAACCCTTCCTTGATCACCCAAGAACACGTAAAGAAGATGAAGAAATAATGTATAAGGGTGATTTGAGTACCAAACTAGATGAGTTCTAGTAGATGCTTAAGATGATGCAAGATAGATCAAGAATCTTGTTGCATGTACTTTGATTCATGCAACAATTACATGAATTGCCAGAACAAGGTTCTTGATACCTCTATCTTACTCTAGAACTCTTTTAGAACCCTTAAGCTCTCAATTGAGTGTGTAAGAAGTGGTAAGACCTCGTGTACATGAGTGAAAAACTTACTTATATACTCATTCGTGCCCTCTATCATGAACGTGGCCAATGAGCGACGATCGTGGCCCTTTAAAAAATTAGGCTCGCCTTTGGCCATGATCGTGGCCTACTTCAAATTAGCCGTACACGCTATATTTTTCATCTGATCTTTTATACATGTGAGTTGAATTAACTCTTAATTCAAGCAAATCATGAAGGGTTTCATGATGCCAATTTACCAGAATATAAGTGGATTAATACATGAACTCTTCAATAGTTAATTATCCAACTTATGAACCTTTTTATAGACAATTATTGTGTAATTCATTCTTTCACCATACTATACCCCACTTGGTTCTAAGTATGGGCTATATGTCAACTCCCACTTGACTGAATATGTCACATATAGTCCAAGTGATGTTAGTTCTTATCCTGAGATCTCATTACTCTATGTGTCATTAAAGACTCTCTTCATGACACATAATTGCTCTGGCCAGAGACTCCCGAGTAATGACTCTGATAAGAGGCCGTGTGTATTATCTCCTTTTATTAGGAGTGGTAAATCCTTTATTGGCTACCTAATTACCTTTGAATACCAATAGCTATACCCAATCACCACCCTAAAAGCAACCTCTTCTTGAGGTAACAAGAAATGATATCAAAGTACAAGATTAGTATCCAAGATATCCTTGAGTACCTCAAGTCTAAGAATATTTGCATCATTGCTATAATGAGATTAATCATTGACATTTAATATATCACCCATATTATAATCTCATAGTAGGCCATTCGATGTACATATTACCCTTAGTAAGCATGCACATGTTAACTCTAAACATCTCATGTTTAATAGTTCATGAGACTGCTAGATCAAATCAAGAAGTATAACATGTGCTAATCTGTCTATATTAATAATGTCCTATCTTGTTAATCCTATGACTATGGATTATTTAGATACTAACATAATTACATACGATAGGAATCTCATTATCTTGACCTTATCATGATTTCTTTCATGCTATATTTTGTATCATAGACTTCATTAATTAAATTTAAGATCAACATCAATTCATATATAAAAGAATATCAAATTAATGAAAAATGTCTTTCACTTTATTAATCAAAATAAAATCAGTATAAAAGTGCTAAAGGTGATTGCCTTTAGAGCACTACTCTAACAATCTCCCACTTGCTTTAAAGCCAATTGCCTTTGTATCTAATACTATAAGCGAGTACACAAGAATCAAATTTCACTTGAGGAAGTGACTTAGTTAAAGGATCAGCGATGTTCTGATCTGTGAGCACTCTCTATATATTCACATCACCTCTATCAATTATCGCCCGCATTAGGTGATATCTCCTAAGTACGTACTTAGACTTCTTATGAGACCTCAGTTCCTTTGATTGAACAATAACCCCATTATTGTCACAGTACAATAATATTAGGTCTACTATGCTGGGAACCACTCCAAGTTTCATGACGAACTTCTTGATCTAAATAGCTGCTTTTGTTGCTTTTGCAGCTGCAATATACTCTAACTCAATCGTTGAATTTGAAATTGTGTCTTGTTTGGAACTCTTCCAACTGACTGCTTCACCATTTAGTGTGAAAACATAACCTTACTGGGATTTGAAGTCACCCTAGCCAGATTGAAAACTGGCATTTGTGTGCCCACTCACTACAAGATCTCCATTTCCATATATCAAGAATACATCCTTAGTCCTTCTCAAGTACTTTAGGATATGCTTGACAGCTACCCAATGACCCACACCAAGATCAGATTGATATTTGCTCGTAACACCTGGAGGATACAATATATCAGGTCTTGTACATTACATAACATACATTATTGATTTTACTGTTGATGTGTACAGGATCATACTTATGCGAGTCCTCTCATTTTGTGCCTTGGGATACATAGATTTCGAGAGTTTTATCCTATGAGTCATAGGAAGAAACTCTCTATTGAACTACTCTATGCTAAACCTATTTAGCACTTTGTCTATATATGTTGACTATGAAAGACCTTGCAACTTCCTTGATCTATCTCTATAGATCTTTATCTCAATATGTAAATTGCTTCTCCAAGATTTTTCATGGAAAAATTCTGGGACAACTAAACTTTGACTGATTGTAAAATTGAGACATCATTTCCTATTAGTAATATGTCATCCACATATAACACAAGGAAAATGATAGCACTCTCACTAACCTTCTTGTACACACAAGGTTCATTAGAATTTTGTGAGAAACCAAACTCTTTGATTGTCTCATCAAATCAGATGTTCCAACTCTTAGATGCTTGCTTTAATCCGTAAACGGATTTTTGAAGCTTACATACCTTTCTACCATCTCTAGATGCGAAGCCCTAATGTTGTATTATATACACATTCTGAACAAGGTTTCCATTTAGGAAAGATATCTTCACATCCATTTGCCATATTTCATAATCAGAATGAGTAACAATGACTAGGAGTATTCTAATGGATTTAAGTATGGCTATGGGGCTAAATGTCTCATCGTAGTCAACTCCTTGTCTTTGATGATAATCTTTAGTGACTAGCCTTGCTTTATAAGTAATCACATAACCTTCCATGTCAATTTTGTTCTTAAAAGTCCACTTACACCCTATACGTTTTAATCCTTAGGGTGGGTCAACCAAAGTCCATACTTGGTTTTCATACATGGATTCTGTTTCAGATTTCATGACTTGAAGCCATTTTCTAAATTCTGAACGCTTCAGAGCCTCTTTATAGGTTGTAGGCTCATCATCCTCTATAAGCAATACATCATTTTGTTCACTTACGAGAAATCCATATCTCTGTGGAATATTACATATCCCAATTGACCTACAAACATGTTTTATGTCAGAAGGTTCAACTATTGTCTCATTTTTGTGGACAACAATTCAGGTTCAAGTTCAGGTAGTCGATTTGCATCTGTTTGAGTATCATGAATTTTATCAAGTTCAACTTTGCTCCCACTGTCTTCTCTTAGAAGAAACTCTTTCTCTAAAAAGACAGCATGCTTTGGGACAAAAACTTTTTGCTCTAAAGCATTACAGAACTGATATCCAATTGCTTTTTTAGGATATCCTATAAACAAACATTTATTAGATTTCACTTCAAGCTTGTCTGATTGAATTCGCTTCACATAAGTTGGACAAACCCAGGCTTTCATATGAAAAAGGTAGGGCCTTTTGTTGGTCCATATCTCATATGGAGTAACTTCTAATGCCTTAGAAAGGACTCTATTTTGTCACATAAATAGCAGTCTCGAGTGCATAACCCCAAAAGGATTTTGGTAGATCTGCTAAGCCCATCATTAACCTTACCATGTCCAATAATGCTTGGTTTCTCCTTTCAACCACTTCATTATGTTGTGGTGTGTAAGGTGGAGACCACTGGGATATTATCCCATTATCTTTGAGATAAGTTAGAAACTCCTCGTTCAAGTATTCAGCACCTCGATGTGATCAAAGTGTCTTAATACTTCTACCGAGTTGTTTCTCTACTTCATGTCTAAACTATTTGAACATTTCAAACGCTTCAGACTTATATCTTATTAGATACATATTGTGAATAATCATCGACAAAATTAATAAAATACATAAAACCACCTCTGGCATGAATGGACATCGAACCACATACATCAAATTGTATTAGGTCTAATAACTCATTTATTCATTCACCCTTTCCTTTAAAAGGTAATTTAGTCATCTTGCCTAACAAGCAAGATTCACATGTGTCATATGATTCATAATCAAATGACCCTAGGCTACCAATCTTGTGTAGCTTAATCATGCATTTCTCACTTATATGCCAAGTCGACAATGCCATAAATAAGATGATTTTATGTTGTCTAATTTTTTTCTTTTATTGTCATTGATATTTAAAATTGGATTGAACATATCTAATATGTAAATTTCATTGAACAATGTAGCAGTACCATACAACATTTCATTCAACTTAATTGAACAACCATCACTTGAAAAAGTTAAATGAAATCCCACTTTGTTAAGACACGAAACAGATACAATGTTTTTAGTCACGATGGGTACATAATAGCAATTTTCCAAAACTAACTCTAACCCACTAGGAAGATACAAAACATATATCCCTACAACTATTGCAGCAACTCTTGCTCCATTTCTTACACGTAAGTCCATCTCCCTTTTTGGGCGGTCTACTATCCCTGAGATCATGCATATTAACATAAATGTGTAAGCCATATCCTACATCTAATACCCAAAACTTATGATTAGAAATAGTATTTACCTCAATGACAAACAACACATATGAAGTAGACAGTGGGGCATCTAATGCCTTCTTCTACTTCAGCAACTCCAGATAAGCTTTGCAATTCCTCTTCCAATCTCCTTCCTTGTTGTAATGGAAGCATATCCCCTTTAGTGTTATCTCCTTTGTCTTCTTCTTGGCTACACCTCCCACCGGCTTCTTGGACTTCTTCTTCTTCTTTTGGTTCTTCTTTCGAGAACCAGAAGCAGAGTCCACCAGCATCATAGCCTTACTGCCTTTCCTGACAGTCTGCTCAGTTATTTGAGCATATTAATCAGCTCACGAACTGTTGTAGATATTTGGTTCATCTGACAGCTAAGCACAAACTGTGAATAGTTATTAGTCAAACAAGTCAGAATTAAGTCTATACTTAATTCATAATCTATTATGAAGCCCAAACTGCCTAACCTCTCAATATATCCATTCATCTTCAATGCATACTGTACTGAAGATGATCCCTTAGCCATCTTTGAATGGAAAAACAACCTCTTGAACCTTTCAAACCAAGCTTGCTCATCGAACAGTTCCCTCAGATGGAAGACCATGGTATGATCATCCATAGCCTCATGCTTCTTTTACAGTTGTGGTAACATAAAGGCTAGCATTATACAGCTAGCCAACTCACTATCATCCAGTAGCTTCTTATAAGCTTTCTGATCTTCATCAGATGCATCGACAGTAGGGGGATCAAGAAGTGGTTCATTTAAGATATATCCTAGTTTTTTGGATTTGAGAACAAATCTCAAATTCCGTAGCCAATCTAAGAGGTTTGGTCCCATAAGTTTGTTGGAATCTAGTACACTGGAAGACATCGTAGCGATTTAATAACCTAAAAGAAGGAGAGAAAGTGTTAACATGTACACTTAATGCATATCTATAAGGACTTTAACATGTATTATAGGTCCCATTATTCTTATTCAAATTCATAACCCTCACTACGAATTCGAGAAAACTTATAGTTTTCTTAATGGGTTGATATCCGATATCACCAAGAATGACCTTGGGTTTGCCTAACAAGCCACCTTATGTCAATCAATAGGTATCATTTATACCAATTGCATTGATTTATGCAACTTTCAACTCTTGATTTAGTACACTCATTGGGTCATCAACTCTTGATTTATATACATCCTATGTATATAACCCAACTTTGCCTCTATCTATGTTAACGTTGGGTTTGCCTAACAAATCAATACTTCTAGTTAAGACCAACCCATTAATTTAAAAATCTAAGTTCCATGGTTTGAACATATTCATGTAAAGCGGGCCTGAGTATGTCCAACTACCTAACTCTAAAAGAACTCTAGTTCTTGCCATATCAATGGAAGGCGTAAGTCATAATATTTCAATTTGAGTTAAAGAACTCTAGTTCTTACCATATCAATGGAAGGCGTAGGTCCTAATATTTCAATTGAGTTATTTGTTCTTTGTTCTCATCAATACTTGGATGATTATAAACAACTAAATTAAATTAAGCCTAACTACCCTTAAAATGGATCTAATGCATGTATCACACAAAGAAGGCTTAATTTAGGTTGTGACTTGACTATGTATATAAAGTTTATGATTTAATTCAAATCTTGAACCCAATTGGGTACTAGTGTTAGGTTTGGCTAATCTGAATTATGAATGTGATTCAATTAGGAACTCTAAAATTCAATTATTTTGATGTCCAAATTAAACACTTTAGTCTTTGTAAATATGCCTTAATCTAGTCACACTAGAAATGTTATGTTTTACTTGGATTAATTCTAAATTAATCCCTGGGGATTCTGAAATTCTTGTAAACCAATTAGTCCTTTATAATAGCCCTAAGTCATCTCAAATTTATCAAATCAATTTCGGCACATACCAAAATTTATCTTGACAGCCAAAATTGTCAAGATAAATAAATTAACCTACTAGACACTAAAGAGATCGATTTGATATAAGGAAAATTTTCAAAACCCTAATTTCAAGCACATGCATTAAACATGTTATTACCATCAAAATAATACATTGCTTATCACATAAGAACCTTATTTAGGTCTCATAAACAAAATGCATATTATATGTCAGTAAGTGAACTCCATCAACTTCCAAACAGTTGGCCAATGTTGGCTTTGACTTTGTCTAATAATTGAATCAAATTCAATTAATTCTGAAAAAATTATAGAGTCTTATACACATTCTAAATGTGTCTAATAATAAAATTTCGGAACCTAATTCTTATTAATTATTTATTAATAAATAGGAAATAGCCAGCACATCACATTTATATGACACTTGTTATATTACTTCTAACACTAGTCAACCGTTACATCATGCATGCATAAGATAATCACTTTAACAACAAGTGTCATGCATCTCATACACGTGGCAACATCCCATCTTGGATGTACATGTATAAAATTTATAAAAACAATTTTTATAAAAATTATTATGGAATTTTCATACATGCATGTTCATCACATTTCCAAAATTTCCAGAACGTCATACATACATCAAGCTGAAACTAAGTTCGTAATAAAATAGCAAATGACATTCAATTGCATTTTCTTTTTACAGAAACATAAAATAACATCTTATAAACACTTCTATGAAAGAAAATTAGAAAACATTTCTAGAAATATTACAAAAATTTCAAAGTAAGCACATGCATTCAGTTTTTCAAAAAATTCCCAAAAATTAACATATGAACAGTCTGGATATTAATTCGGAATAAAATAGCAAATGACCTTCAATTATAATTTCCTTCTACAAAAACATAGCATAACATTTTATAAACATTTTTTAGAAAGAAAATTAAAAAATTTTCTACATTTACACGAATTATTCCAAATCAACATGCAAGTCAGTTATAACCCATCAAATACTTTGCCATATTCAATACATCATCTATAACATGCATAAACTTGCTCTGATACCACTGTAAGGTTAGCTATGTTTGCATGCATCACATGCATGCGTTTGCAATGGAAGTATCAAAATCAAGATTCCAACACCATGACAACCCAAAAATCATAGAATCATACATGCATGCAAGGATACGTAAAGAACATGAAATAACAAAACTTTTCACCTTTTGTTTCTCCTCTTTTATTGTTTCTTCTCCTTGTTTGGGTTGTTGCAAAAACCAAACCCTTCCTTAATCACCCAAGAACATGCAAAGAAGATGAAGAAATAATGTATAAAGGTGATTGGAGTACCAAACTAGATGAGTTCTAGTATATGCTCAAGATGATGAAAGATAGATTAAGAATCTTGTTGCATGCACTTTTATTCATGCAACAATTGCATAAATTGCAAGAACAAGGTTCTTGATACCTCTCTCGCTCTCTAGAACTCTTCTAGAACCCTTAAGCTCTTACTTGAGTGTGTAAGAAGTGGTAAGACCTCGTGTACATGAGTGAAGAACTCACTTATATACTCATTTGTGCCCTCTATCACGATCGTGGCCAATGAGTCACGATCGTGAACCTTTTAAACAATTGGGCTCACCTTTGGCTACGATCATGACCTATAAGTCACAATTATGGCCTACTTAAAATTGACCATACACACTATGCTTTTCATCTGATCTTTTATGCATGTGACCCTTAAATTTCTAGTTATTTAAGGCACTTGAATTAACTGTTAATTCAAGCAAATCATGAGGGGTTTCATATGTCAATTTATGGAAATATAAGTAAATTAACACATGAACTCTTCAATAGTTAATTATCCAACTTATGAACCTTTCCATAGACAATTACTGTGCAACTCGTCCTTTCACTATACGATACCCTACTTGGTTCGGAGTATGTGCTATGTGTTAACTCTCACTAGATTAACTACGTCACATCTAGTCCAACTGATGTTAGTTCTTGTCCTGGGATCTCAATACTCTATGTGTCATTGAAGACTCTCTTTATGACACATAACTGCTCTGATTGGAGACTCCCAAGTAATGACCCCAATAAGAGATCATGGGTGTCATCTCCTTCTATTAAGAGTGGTAAATCCTTTATTAGCTACTCAGTTACCTTTGAATACCAATAGTTGTACGCAATCACCACCCTAAGAGCGACCTCGTCATGAGGTAACAAGGAATGATGTCAAAGCATAAGATTATTATCCAAGATATCCTTGAGTACCTCAAGTCTAAGGATATTTGTACCATTCCTATGATGAGATTAATTATTGATGTTCGATAGATCATCTATATGATAATCTCATAGTAGGTCATCTGATGTACTTACTACCCTTAGTAAGCATTCGCATGTTAGCTTTAAAAATCTTATGTTTACAATTTATGAGATCTACTACTTGATCAAATCAAGAAGCATAACATGTACTAGTCTGTCTGGATTAATAATGTCTTGTCGTATTAATCCTATGACTAGGGATTATTTAGATACTAACATAATTGCACATGATAGGAATCTCATTATCATGATCTCATTATGATTTTCTTCATGCTATGTTTTGTATCATGGACTTCATTAATTTGATTTAAGATCAACATCAATTCATATATAAAAGAATAACAAATTAATGAAGAATATCTTTCACTTTATTAATCAAAATAAAGTCAGTACAAAAGTACTAAAAGTAATTGCCTTTAGAGCACTACTCTAACAAATTGTTTACAAAATATATTTGTAAATATTTATTATTTTATTTTATTATATATTCACATGAAATTTAATTTTTTAAATTAAAAAACTGAGAATTTATTATATAATTTCTACTATTTGAATTTTTAAAATAGATTTGAGTTTTTTTTTATAGATTTGAGTTTTTTCTAAGTTAATATTAGTTTTATGTAAAATATTAAAATACATTCATTATAACTAAAGATGAATTTAATTTTAATTTATTTGTGTGAGCTATTTTAAAATCTTACAAAGATTATAACTAGTTAATTGCTATTGATAAAATGATTAACTCAATAAGCTTTAATTTTCCAAGTCACAAGCAACTTGATGAACCATAAAACAACTGGAAAGGAAGTGCAATGCAATCTTTTCAATATAAAGGAAGTATATGCAGAGACACCTGAATTACCATTATATATATATATATATATATATATATGTCCGAAGGTAGAATACATAGGACGTTCGACAACTACAATAGAGAATGTCATCGACATGAAACATACAGTATAGGAGTATTTTATATTGACTAAATATAAAAATATTAAAGGAGTTATAAGTGATAAGGGTCAATTATCCAAATAACTAGTTCTAGTCATTTTGACAATGGTTGACCGAAGCTCAATTTTTGTAGTGGACTCTACACTTTGCCCATATTAAAAATTCTAATACGGTATTAGAGTAGGTTTGGTCCAGATTATAATTTCTCAGTTATCTGTCTGAATGTCTAGTCTCAGCGGCCCAATTTGGTTATCACTGTATTTATTTCAAGTGACAACTAGATGTCCAACCTCAATTGCACTTGAGGGAGAGTGTTAAAGTATTCCATATTAACTAAACATGAAATGTTAGAGGATTTATAAGTGGTAAGGTTTATCTATCCAAATGACTAATTCTGATCATTTTGACAATAATTGACCTAAACTCAATTTTTATTAGTGGACTTTACACTCTGCCCATATTAAAAATTCTAATAAGCAGTAACAAGTTCAACAAAAAACCTTTTGATTATTTCAAATATAACTAATTAAAAATCATACTTACTATATAACTATGTTTCTAATAACTTTCACTCATTGCAAGCGATGGCTAATCAATGTGGCCTTTTGGAAGGTAGTGGTGGTGGTGGGACAACCATGGTTTTAGTGGCTTAAGAGGAAATGGGAAATGAGGATGAGGCCAAGCAGGTGGTGATGGCTGACCAACATATCTGCAGAAACCATGAATACATCGAATGCCCCAAGGGCATCAATTTCTACGTCAATCATAGTTAAAGGGGTTGTTATTGGCATCAACACAGAAACCATCATAACATTGCCATGCAAAAGGACATCTTACACTTCTTTTGCATCTCCACTAGGAAGAATGAAAACAAGACTGAAAGAGGGCTTAGTTATCAACGTCTTTAGCCCACATTGATCAATACCAATAGGAATAGAAGTCATATAGATATAGGTTAGCGCTTCCTTCCTTACATCCGAAGTAGCAATTCCCTTCTTCGCTCAGGAAAGTAAAAAGGGAACACAACATTACCAAGCAGAAGGAAATCTTATCTCACAAAAGCCACATCAACACATTGGTTTCTGCAACATCTCATTCGTGCAGGTGGATTTTCTCTTTGACACATCTGTGCCACTTTCATACAGCTAGGAGGTCATGGTCTTCCATGGTTCTTTACTTTCTCAAGCCATGATTAGGATAATAAGTAAGTTGTAAAGTTGCGTTGCAACCCTTTTAGGGTTAGTTCCTTTTGCTAACACATACAACAACAAGATGGCTATCACAACATTATCTAGCTATGTTATATAGAAGCATTTTCGTTAGGAAATGGGAGTTCCTGTGTGTGTGTGTGTGTGTGTGTGTGTGTGTGTGTGTGTGTGTGTGTGTGTGTGTGTGTGTGTGTGTGTGTGTGTG
>JAOSBN010000005.1:24130754-24149081 GCA_027563595.1 Erythroxylum suave
CCTTATTTTTGATAGTAGAAAGAAGAAGAAAGAAGTAGGTTTATGTGGAGAAAATATTGAAGGAAGAGAGAGAGAAATTAGGGTTTTGTTATATGATGAAGACGAGGAAAGAAAGAAGAAGAATAAGAAGAGGGTGTTATATTTTAGTTATTCTAGTTAGATAAAAATTAAGAAGAGATTTATTGTGAGCTTATTCATGGAAGGCTAGGGTTAGGAAAGCTTTATGTGAGTGTGATGAAATAAAATATGTGTGTTTTTTGGAAACCGGGAATATAGATGCCAAGAGCGAGAAGAAGAACAAGCTTGACTTTCGAAAATTTCACGTTAAATAGGTGGGTAATATATTTATAGTTTGTGATGATGAACTATTATGTATGATGAGTATGTTGTTTTATTCATTGTGAATGTGGGTAATATGTTATGGTTTAACGATGATGAGTTGAAATATTTAGGTGTATGTATGTTAGATATGTATGTTTTGAACCATTGTAGATGTGGGAAAAATATTTCATGAATGTATATTGTGTTGCATTGTGGTAATTTTAATGACCTTGTGTGAATGGAAAGAAAAGAATTATGAAACATGAAAGCATGAACATAATGTAGAATGTATAATTATAGAAAAAAAATCTGTTATGTGGGCGAGAGAGAATTCCGTTTCGTTAGTCACGTGCACGTTGACCTATAGCCTTCTCCTGGCTGCTCGCTTGTAGCCACGAGATCCTAAGAAATCGGACTCGTTTCATCTCACAGTGTAAACTTCGGTTTCGCCGTTTCGTTTCATGGAACTCTCGAACCATTGTTGTATGCATTGTATATTTGAACATGTTAAGATATAATGTATATTGAATGTTATAATTGATAAAAATTTTCAGCCCATTTTGTTTGTGATGATGTGTTGTATTATGAATGATTATTGTGTGTGTGTGTGGTTCATTAGAATCGACTATGAATATATTAACCATTGAGCCTCCCAGCTCACCCCATCAATTTTCACTCCTCAGGTGAAGTAAGAGCAGATCAGTGAACCTTGTAAAAACTTTGGGCAAATCTTCCAAAAGTTCATTCATTGTAACTAAGCCAGATTGAACACTTTAGGTGATTCTAAATCATGCATACATAATTGTATTTTTGATCATACTACTGTTTTCGTCTTTTAAAATTGAAGATATGTATAAATTCTACATTGACTAAGTAATGAAAATACTGGATGCGTTTGTGAAAAGACAGTAAAAGTGCAAAATTTTCATCTTATGTTAAATTGGTTGTATGCTGAATGTTGGGAGATAATATGATGAGTTGATTATGGTAAATTGTGTAGTAAAGGAGTACGGTATGTAAGGAAATTCATGTTGGTTCGGGTCCTTTGAAATACGGGTGAGAATTGTTTGTGAATTGATGAGTGAAAGTAAGGAATGGGGTAAAAAGTGTGAAAATTTGGGTAATAATCTACACTGATCTAGGCAGAATTGGGCTCGGTAGTCTATATAAAAGTTGTATATTATTCTCTTAGCTTTCTATCGCTCTAAAGATCGAAATTTTTGGACATCAAATGCAGAAGTTATGACCATTATAAGGTAGCTATGTCTGCGTGGTCATTTATGCATAATTGAAGTAAGAATTTGGCTGAAATGGTAACCGTAATTTAACTGATTAAATTGTATCAATACAGGTTGAATTAGGTAAGATTGTCACATGAAAGTTGTAGATTTTCCTTCTAGCTTTCTATCGCCATAAGGATTGAAATTTTTGGATATCAGATGTAGGAGTTATGACCTTTGTAAAATGACTGTGCTTGGGTACATTATGCATAATTGGTGTATAATTTAGATTAAATGATAACCTTCTCTTAATTGATTAAATTGTAACGATACATACAAAATTAGACAAAGTTGTCTTCATGAAAGTTGTAGGGCTTGATCTCAGCTTTTCATTGATATATAGTTTGTAATTTTTAGGTTACTAGATTTAAGGATATGTTTATTGGAAGTAAGGATGTCAGATTAGGGAGAAATCGCAATCGTAAGGCGGAGCGATCGCGACAGCGCGGATTTTCCACAATTCGTGATCACGACCGAGACTCAATCGCGATAATGTCTCAAAAATTCACGATTGCGACATAGCGTGATAGCGACTAGCCAAATTTGCCAAATTCGCGGTTGCGATCCAGTTGCGACCGCGAGGCCCCTTTTGTCCAGAACAATGCCGCACCGCCTCTTCCCATTTTTAATTAAATTACAATTAAACTTTTTATCCTCAATTCTTTTATTCTTGTTTATTGTTGCTATGGTAAATGTTGAAATTAATGTTGAGTGTTATTTTATTCCTTCTATGAATTTTATTTAGTTAATAGAATTATTACTTAATTCTTTTATTGGAAATTATCCATTAATTATTTTAGTAATACTTAATTTTTTTTAATTAATCATTTTTGTTTTGAATAATTAAATTATATGTTCGAAATTATTTTATGATCCCACCACGAATTTTCCGTGTCTAGATTTTTAATTAAATTTAAGGTTATAATTTATTTTATTGAAATGTTCCCAATTATTATTATTGCAAATAAATTTTCAAATAGTGACACATAGCCGCTATAAATTATGTACGGGGACCAGGGCCAACATTTCTGCCTTGATGTAGTTGATTTTCTGCAATTATATTTGTGATTGGGTGTTTTGTCTGTTGCATATATTGATGTTGTTAAAGTCATTGTATTGTGAGAAATTTAATTCTGCTTAAAATAGTTTTTAAATCATTAAAAATAGAGTTTAAGAAGCTAAGATATAGTTAGTTTTGTAAAATGGGTTGGATGAGGGTCAAGTTCCCGTCAAGAGGTTGAAGACGACAAATCCCACATTTTTTCATTCTTTGCTAAATTGCAAATTATCAATTTAGTTTTCATGAGCCCACCATGTGTGCTTTAATTGTTAGTGCATTTGCACCGCATGACTTCTAAGTTTAACGTGGGCTATTGTTTGGAAAGTTTTGAATAAAGGATGCAGAAACCTTATTTTTGTGGCCTTTATTGCAACCTTTAGTTATAAAGCACTAATATAATTTTTGTAACTCAAAAAACTTTTTATAGGGCTCACCATTTGCTTTTATTGTTGTATGAAGTCTTGACAAACATGAAATCTGGAAAAGCTGTTTATGAATTGAAGGTTATATTTTGTAGGGCCTTATTGAAAATATACTGTGAATATATTATGATCCATATTTATTTTATATTTATATATAGAACTTATAAATATTCCAGTTTTGACAAATTAGCCCAATTTTATTAAATTGCATGATTTAAATCATTGTTTGATTTTAAATTCACATATATACATATATTTTTAATATATATGATATTGATGCATGGTTAATAAATTTTAAAGGATTATGTGGAACTTTTATTATTGATGTTTTGAATAAAATGAGGTGTCATATGATCAATATAATTTTAATTAATTGAAGATTAGCCACAGCATCACTACAAGAGTTAAGACATTTAGTGACAATTTTTTTGTTACTAACTATTTTTTCGTCACAAATACGAGTTTTTTTGTGACAAGACAATTGATTGATACTATTATTTGAATTATCTGTGATAATTTATTTTTTTGTCACTAATACAATGGTAATTGTGACAATTTAGTATCTTTCACAATTAAGCTATCACTATTAATATATTAATAGTGTCAACATTTCTTTTGTGACTAAGTTTTGTCATTAAAAGTCTATGCAATTTGGCGCCAAATATTTTTTGGCGGTAATTAATTGTAATTGTGACAAAACATATGTTAGTAACTAATATTTTCTATTTGTTGTGACAAAATATAGTTTGGTCACTAATATTTTTTTTCCTATTGTGACAACAGTTTATCGTCACATAATATTTTACTTATTGTGAAAAAATTTTTGTCAATAAATATTCAATTAATTAGTGCCTATTTCATATTGTCACAATAACCAAACTATAATTATGGTCACTACTATTCGCAATTTAGTGACAATTTTTTTGCGACTAATTATTGTTACGTCATAAAATATGAGTTTTTGGTGACAAGACAATTGGTAGACACTATTGTTTGGATCATCTGTGATGATTTTTTTGTCACTAATTCAATGGTAATTGTGCCAATTTAGTATCTTTTACAATTAAGTTGTCACTATTAATATATTAATAGTGTCAAATTTTCTTTCATGACTAAGTTTTGTCATTAAAAGCCTACGCAATTTGGCGCCAAAAAATTTTGGTGGGAATTAATTATAACTATGACAAAACATATATTAGTAACTAATATTTTCTATTTATTGTGACAAACTATAATTTGGTCACTAATATTTTTTTCTTGTTGTAATGAAATAGTTTACCGTCATACAATATTTCACTTATTGTGATGATAAATTTTGTCAATAAATATTCAATTAATTAGTGTGTATTTAATATTGTCACAATAACCGAACAATAACTATGGTTACTACTATTCGTAATTTAGTGACAATTTTTTGTGACTAACTATTGTTGCGTCACGAATATGAGTTTTTAGTGACAAGATAATTGATAGACACTATTGTTTGGATTATCTGTGATGATTTATTTTTTTTATCACTAATACAATGGTAATTGCGACAATTTAATATCTTTCACAATTAAGTTGTCACTATTAATATATTAATAGTGTCAAATTTTCTTTTATATCTAAGTTTTGTTATTAAAAGCCTATGAGATTTGGTGCCAAATTTTTTTTGCGGAAATTAATTATAATTGTGACAAAACATATGTCAGTAATTAATATTTTCTATTTGTTGTAACAAAATATAATTTGGTCACTAATAGTTTTTTCTTGTTATGATGAAACGGTTTATCATCACACAATATTTTACTTATTGTGATGAAAACTTTTGTTAATAAATATTTAATTAATTAGTGTGTACTTAATATTGTCACAAGCACCAAACTATAACTATGGTCACTACTACTTGTAATTTAGTGACAATGTTTTTGTGACTAAGTATTATTTCTTCACGTATACGAGGTTTGTTATGATAAAAAAATTAATTGACACTATTGTTTAGATTAACTTTGATGATTTAGTTTTATGTCACTAATACAATGAGAATTGTGACAATTTAGTACCTTCACAAGTAAATTGTTACCATAATATATTAATAATGTCAAAATTTCTTTTATCACTAAGTTTTGTTACTAAAAGCCTATGATGTACTTGTTATGATGAAAACTTTTGTCAATAAAAATTCAACTAGTTAGTGTTTACTTAATATTGTCACGACAACCGAATTATCGTTGTGAGCACTACTATTTGTAATTTTAGTGACAAGAAATTTTGTTATCACTTGATGAACTTTTTGTTACAAAAGTTATTGTAAATACAAACGTAACAAATTAATGATAAATATTTGTTGTTATAATAACATATTAAAATTAACCACTCTAAAGATAAATTTTGTCATTATTCTAAAAATTTTAGAGACTGAAACTACTTGTCATGATTTTTTCTTTACTATGATTATTTGCAAAAAAATTAAATATTTTCAAATAAAATATTCAAACTACATATATTGATAATCCAAAAGTAATATTTTACATATCAATAAATATTTGGTATACATAACTTTGAAATTTCATCAAAAAATCAAAATAATTAAAATTTAAACATAGTAAAAATCTTTTTCCAAAATATTAAGCAAAACTTTTAACCTATTGAAAATTAAAAACAAAGTTCTTGTCAATGCTCAATCATTATCATCGTCACCTTCCTCATCTTTACTTACTGAATTTGTTTCATCATCATCCATAAAAGTATCTTCATCACAATCAGTTTCATCTTCTTTTCTAGTACTCATAGTATTAATATTTAACGAATTTCCTTTAACAGTTGAAACATCTAGATCAGATCTATCCAAAGATATTGTATTAGTATCATCCTCTAAAGTAGATTCGTGAAGTGTAAAGCCAAAAATATCATTTTCTTGGCATGACTCTTCTCTTTTAGAATAGTGTTTAATTTTAACTATGTCAAGACAAGTGACTCAAAAAGTGTATGTACAGAAAATGATCAATTTTGTATGTGATAGATTGTAACTATTTTATTTGATAAGGAAAAATTATTTACAAAGTTTATTGATAATTTTTAAGAAACTAATAATTAATGAATATCTTGATATAATTATCTTATCATTAACCACATTAAATTTTACAATAAACAACATAACACCAATACAAAATAGAAAATCAAAATCTCAACTTCTATATATTTGTATGTAACTATATAAATATTTTTCAATTCAAACTTTTTAATTTGATCAAAATTTCTAAAGTTAATATACCTATCTCAATATCTTATATTTTCACTGATAACTTAATAATTAAGAATTCATGAGTTAAACATAAACAAAAAACTTGAAAAAGTAATTAAGAATTCAAGTTAAACATAAACAAAAAACTTGAAAAAGTATAACTATTTAATGTTTGCAGTAAAATATTAAATCTATTAAGTATTACATAGATTAAGAAGATGTAATTTATTACCATTGAAACACTACACAAAAAAGGTTAATGCTCTTTTCATATTTTAACGTTTCCAATCAGACTGTTCTTTTGCCAATTAAAACATAGCACTTTCTCCTACAAATAAAGCCTATCCTTTTCTCTCTTTCTTTCAAACGTAATTGTAAGTTTTATCTCTTCGTTTCTCTACCATTTTGAATATAAATTAATTAAGGAGAAGAAGATGTTCGTATACTAGGTTTTATACATTTTGGATTATTTATGACACTTCCTTTTTAACACCAAAAACTGTTGTGCTTGGAGTTGGTGATCAATCAAAAAGGGAAAAAGGAAAGAATGGTGAGGATTACATGCTTTTTAGGGTATGCTTTGGTGGATATTTACTTTTTTTTTAAAGTTTAAGGTAGTAGCGATTACATGCTCTCCCTCTGTAAATCAAGGGTGGGCATTGTTTATGCGACTTCTAGTTTTGCTTTCGGCTCTTGCAAAGAAGGCTGGTATTATCGCTACCTCAGTGTTGACCCTAAACTAATTAGCTTTCCTCCGAAGAAAATATTTCTTTTTCCTTAGAATACTCTCTTTCTATTTTTCCAATTTCTACAATCGCATTCTTTTGATCTATATTAAAGGTTTTTTGTTAGGCGAAAAATTTTACCCAAATCAAGATTGAGGGGTTTTCTTGTTGTTTTTGTTAGTAATTGTTTGAATTTAGATCTCTTTCCTTTGTTGAAAGAAAAAGAAACGAAGATGCTTTACAAACAGAAGAAGATCTAGGTTGCAGAGGACAGTACGATTTTGATTAAAGTGATAGTATTGGGCAATGCTAGTTCGATCTGATTTGTGGTGAACGAAGATGAACTTGTTGCCTAATACTCCTTTGTTTTTAGTCTTTTTCCTTCTTTTACTTGTTTGGTTTGTTTTTTTTAATGCTTTTTTTGGTTCCCTTTTCACATTATTTCTTATTTAATTATATTTGATTGAGGATCTTATTATTTTCTCTAGTAATTCATAAGTAGGACTAGCTTTGAAATGAGTTTAGATGTTTAGTGGATCATGAGTTTTATGAAACTATTGATTTTATGCTTGAGAGTTGTTCTTTCATAAGGAAGATTATTTTTCTTTTGAGTCATAGTGTATGGTGCTTGAATGTGCATAATATCGTACCCTCATCTATAGATGGGTGTATCTTCTGCCAATTTGTAGAGGGAAAAGATATTAGGATTATTCATGCGAGGTGGCATTTGGGAGTTGGTTTTTAATTTAATTCGTGCTTTGGATTATGTTAGTGCTAAAGAAGCATGGTTTCCTTGCAACTTTTCATGCGACATTTGAAGCTAATTGAGCATACTCTGCTTGACTATGGATAGGCCTTTGAAATCTTCCTTTTTATGATCTTGTAGAACATGAAGTTGATCCATTGATTATATAAAACATGTTTTCTATCTATAGAATACTTTTAATTGTGAGAAAATATAATCTTCATTGCAAATTTCATAATTAGTACTAATAAGGAGATTTCCAGCCACTTTATGAATCTTAAATGAGAGTGATACGCACCTTAGTGAAAAACTGACAATCTTATATTCGAGTTAATTATGATACAATGTACTTAATAGATATATTCTGCATGCTTTAAAGTTGTTACAGCAAAACTTACTAACTTTTCATGTACTTTTTGTTAATTATATGGTTCTTAATTATATCAACTTTCAGAACTTGTTGTTTCTTTTTGGGCAAGTATAATTTTTGGGTCTTCAGATCCAAAAGGGCAGCTGGAAGTCTCAGCAGGACCACACCCTCTATGATTTTGATCTTCAGATTTCATTTCAGGTTTTTTTTCTCACTCTCTGTATACTACTTACATCTCCTTTTGCGACATATGTTGGGGTTCATGATGGTCATGGTGGGCCTAAAGCTTCTCGCTTTGTCAACAAGCACCTATTTCCTTATATGCACAGTATGCGTTTGTTTCTCTATTTCTTGTTATGTTGTTATTATTTATTTGGGATTTGCTTGTGGGGCATCGATTCACTAGATAAACAATGACATCCACTCATCTTTTTGGGTATGTTTATTGATTAAGTAGTCTTTTCTACTGTGGTATTCTTAGGTTATCTAAAATTTTTGTTCTTTATGCATTTTTTGGTTTTGATGTTAGCTTCTTTGTGTGATTTAAGGTTAAATGCGTTTTGGGTTTTATTATTTTGATCTCTCTGTATTTGTTATTGTTGGGTGTATGTTAAGATTGAATTTTTATGCCTAATGATCTTATGGTTTGATTGTGGGAGATCTTCTCATGTTCTTTCATTTCAGTATATCCCATTTCTCTACTCTACCACCATGGTTCTGGTAAGACTTAGATATGTATAAAATATTATAGCTTAATATTTTATAAACTAATTAACTAATTTTATTTTTATTTATTTTGTAGTAAACAAATCAACAATGAACTTTTTCTTGAAGAATAACCAGGAAATTTTACTTTAGAGAGTTGTATGGCTTAAATTAGTACGTAGTAGTTTGAGATAATTGTAATAAATGATTTTCTTGGATATTAAAATTTCAAAATTTATATATTGGAAATTAGAATTTTATGCATTTTAGTTATTTATATATATTTTATATATACTAATAATTTTTATTTTCTCGTCTGATAATATCTTGGCTCTAAAAATCCGTATCATTTCTGACAACTTCTATTTTATGGCCACCAATGCAAAATTTTTTATTGATTAAGTAATTAAATTGTTAAATTTAATAATATTATTTGCGAAAACACGAACACATTAGTGATAAATTAATTGTAACACATATTCTTTATTTAGTGACAACATTATTGTAACATATAACTTTCATACTTGTGACGAAATCTCTTAGACAATATAGCCACTGATGCAAATTTCTTTTATAGCTAATGTAATTTTGTTCATTAATTGATAGTTTTATTTGTCATAATAATAAAATCGTTAGTGACGATACGTTTTGTAAGAACTAATTTTCATTTTGTGACGAAATGATTATGGAACTTTTTCATTAAAATTTTAGTTACCAATAAGTAATGGACACTGATAAAAATATTATTAGGGACCAATATTTTGTCTCTATTTATAATTATTTTAGAGCAGAAAATGTTGTAACAATAAAATGAAGTACTGTTATAACTTTATTCATCACTACTTGATATTATTTATGTCGATAAACTTGTCATAAATATATAAAGATATTGTTACTATATAGTGTTGTCACACATTCCTTAGGTTTTAGTGTTGACACTTTTGTCACAATACAACGAAGGTTTGTTACGACTTAATTCCTCACTACTTTATATTATTTGTGTCGATAATCTTGTCATAAATATGTAAAGTTGTTATTACCATACAGTGTTGTCACATATTCCATAGGTTTTAGTGTTGGCAATTTTTTCATAATATAATGCAGTTCTGCTACGACTTAATTCGTCACTACTTTATATTATTGGTGACGATAAAAATTGTCATAAATATGTAACATTTTTATGACCATATAATTTTGTCACACATTTCACAAGTTTTAGTGTCAGTATTTATGTCAAAAAACTGTTACATAATTGTGACCATTTCTTAAATTAGTCACTATTTCAGTAGTGATGGAGGTATTTGTGACGGGAGGTGATGACTTGAAATATTAGACACTATTAATAATAGTGACTAATATTACTGCTTTTAGTGACAACTTTTACTATCACTAAAAATACAATTTCTTGTAGTGCATCTTTGATTAAGAAAAAATTATATATTAAGTGCTATGGATCACATCTAGTAAAATGACACAAGTTGTAATTAATTATATTAAAATATAATAAAATTTATCCCACATGAATATTTATTATATTTTCATGCTTAATTAGGATGGAATAGCAAATTGTCTTTTTCTAAATTTAACCACGAATACTATGAAAAAGAATATAAATTGATAGTTTTATCATAAAGATTATGTATGAATCATTTAATTAAAGTTTAGCCCATAGGAAATTTTAATTGTTATATGATTCACATATGAAATATGGTTGTATGTTTTAACATTGGTAGAATATAATAAATGTTTCTTTGCTTCAACAAATGTAGTGACATAAGCATGTTTATTTGAATTTTGTGCAGTTATTCAACTTGTGAATTTTTTGATATTTAATATGATATTCCCGAATTGAATGGTGATAAGCATTAATTATGCTATTCAAAAAGATGAACTAACTATACCTACTGAAACTAGCACTTAAGTTGAAATTGCTCTTTATGAATGTTGGGAGCAATCTGATTGCCTCAGCATGATGTAAATCTAACCGCCTTAGCATAATGTACATAAAGACCAAAATTGATCCTAGTATTCGTGGTTCTAGTAGAGAGTGTGATCATTTTAGGGATCTATTGAAGGCTATTGATGAACAATGTGAGTCTTCAAATAAGGCCCTAGCTAGCACTTTAATGACTAAGTTATCATCAATGAAGCTCACAAGTGTTAGAGGTGTGGGTGAGCGCATCTTGCGAATGAGGGACATTGTGGCTCAACTGAGGTCTCTTGAGGTTGAGATGTTTGAGTCTTTCCATATGCATTACATACTTAATTCCCTTCCACCTTAATATGGACCCTTTAAAATATCTTACAACACATATAAGGATAAGTGGTCTATCAATGAACTACTGATCATGTGTGTTCAAGAGGAAGAAAGGTTAGTAATGGAATTGGGTGAAAGTGCACATATGGCTATAGAAGGCAGGAATAGAGGGCAAGCTAAACAAAAAGGAAAGTGTAAAATACCAGTCCGTACTGAGATAAAAAAAGGTTTCAATCCTAAGTGTCGCTTTTGTAAAAATAAAAGGCACATAAAGAAGGATTGTGCCAAATTTAAGGCTTGGCTTATAAAGGTATTTCAATCTCACACGTTTGTTATGAATCTAATATGGGTTGATGTTTGTCATAACACTTGGTGGGTTGATTATGGTTCTACAATCTATATTTCCCATACCTTGCAGTTTCTAAGCCACAGGAAGCCAGTGGGCAGTGAACAACATATTTATTCAGGCAACAAAATGTGTTCACATTTGGAAGCTATTAGAACATGCAAATTAGTTTTAAATTTTGGTTTTGTTTTGAATTTGGAAAGAAAATTTTATATTTCAAGCTTCTCTAGAAATTTGATTTCAATTTCAAGACTTGTTTCATGGATCTAATCTTGTTGAGAATGGTACAAGATTGATGGTCTTTTCTGAATTAATTTGCAAGAAAATATTTTTCACAATACAATACATGTCTATAGTAATGCTGGTATTAAAAGATGTGTTACAAATGAAAAATCCTCTATGTTGTGGTACCAAATATTGAGGCATATTTTCTTTGAAAGAATTAAAAAAACTAGTGAATGATGGAGTACTTAATGCTCTAGATTTTACTGATTTTGATGTTTGTGTGGACTGCATAAAGAGAAGGCAAACCAACATAAAAAAGAAAGGTACTAAGAGGAGTTAAGACATATTAGAGATCATACATACAGATATTATAGTCCAAGAATAGACTTGTATGGTCAAAAAGACTTAATCTCATTTATAGATGATTGCTCGCGATATATGTATCTCTATTTGCTTAATAAGAAAAACGAAAGATTAGATGCCTTTAAGGCATTTAAAACAGATGTAGAGTAAGAATGTGGTAAGCAAATAAAGATCGTAAGATCAGATAGAGGTGGAGAATTTTATGGTAGATGCACTTAGGGTGGACAAGCACCTGGTCCATTTACAAAGTTTCTTCAAGGGCATGGGATAATAGCTCAATACACCATGCTTAGGTCTCCGGATTAAAATGGTGTAGCAAAAAGAAGAAACCAAATATTATTAGACATGGTGCGGAGTATGCTTAGCAACTCTAAACTTCCTAAATCCTTGTGGACTGAAGCTCTTAAAACGACAGTGTATATATTAAATCAAGTTCCAACTAAGGATATTTCTAAAACACTATTTGAGTTATGGAAAGGTTGGAAACTTAGTTTGCGACATATACGTGTTTGGAGATGCCCTTCTAAAGTAAGAGTTTATAATCTATAAGAAAAGAAACTGGATCCAAGGACTGTAAGTGGGTATTTCATTGGATATACTGAAAGGTCTAAAGGGTACGGATTTTATTGTCCATCTCATAGTACTAAGTTTGTGGAATCAAGAAATGCAAAGTTTCTTGAGAATGACCTGATTAGTGGGAGTAATCAATCTCAGGACTTAGTTCTTGAGAAGGATGATTGTGAAATACAAACTCCTACTTCAAGTAATAGATTGATTGTCATTCATACCCTCAAAGTCGAATGGGTGGTGAACAACTAATCATTAAAGTTTCACAAGCTGCTGATGACAATCTAGTAGATCCGATTATTCAGCAATTATAAGCGGTTGTTGAGCAAAAAATTGTACGAGCTCCTCCTTAGGAGGGCTCTAATACAACATTAGGAAGATCAACCAGAGAAAGGAAATCAACAATACCTAGTGATTACATTGTGTGTTTACAAGAAGCTAACTATAACATTGGAGTTAAAAATGACCTTGAAATGTTTTCACAAGCCATGAGTTGCAATGAATCTCAATAGTGGTATAATTCTATGGTAGATGAGATAAATTCTATGACATCTAACAAAGTCTGGGATCTTATAAATTTGCTTAATGGTGCAAAGACCATTGGATGTAAATGGGTCTTTAAGATAAAAAATAAAACTCATTAGGCAACGTTGAAAGATATAAAGCTTGCGTTGTTACCAAAATATTTACTCAATAAGAAGAATCGATTACGTAGAGACCTTTTCTCTTATATCTAAAAAGGATTCCTTACAAGTGATTATGGCATTGGTTGCCCATTTTGATCTTAAACTACATCAAATGGATGTGAAGACAACATTCTTAAATGGAGACCTAGAGGAAGAAGTTTATATGAAACAACTAGAAAGCTTCTCCTTCAGTTATATAGAGCATTTGGTGTGTAAGCTTAAGAAATCCATATATAGATTGAAACAAGCTTCCCGTTAGTGGTATTTATAATTCCATGATATCATCTCTTCAGTGGGAGTAAAATTTGTTTCCTTGTTCTATATGTAGATGATATTTTACTTGCTACAAATGACAAGGGTTTGCTATATGAGGTGAAATAGTTTCTTTCTAAGAATTTTGATATGAAGGATATGGGTGACGCATCTTATGTCATTGGCGTTAAGATCCATAGGGACAAATCTCAATACATTTTAGGTCTATCCCAAGAAACCTATGTCAATAAGGTCTTAGAAAGATTTCAGATGAAAGATTGTTCACTGAGTATAGCACCTATTGTGAAGGGTGATAGGTTCAATTTGAATCAGTGCCCAAAAAACGCGCTTGAAAGGGAACAAATGAAAAATATGCCATATGCTTCTGCGATAGAGAGCCTAATGTATGCTCAGATTTGTACAAGACCTGACATTGCATTTGTTATTGGATTGTTGGGAAGATATCTAAGTAACCTAGGTATAGACCACTGGAGAGCTGCCAAAAAGGTGATGAGGTACCTTCAAGGGACCAAAGATTACATGATTATGTATAGACAAATTCATAATCTCAAAGTAGTTAGCTACTCGGATTCGAACTTTTCTGGTTGTGTTGATTCTTGAAAGTCAACATCTGGATATGTGTTTATGTTTGGTAGTGAAGCCATATCATGGAGGAGTTCAAAGCAGACTTTGACTGCTACTTCTAACATGGAGGCTGAGTTCGTTTCTTGAGGTTACATCACATGGTGTATGGTTGAAGAGTTTCATATCTAGGCTTAGAATTGTGGATTCCATTTCTAAGCCATTAAGAATGTACTTTGACAATTCAGTTGTAGTTTTCTTGGCTAAAAACAACAAGAGTGATAGTCGAAGTAAACACATTGAGATCAAGTATTTGGCTATTAGGGAACGTGTCAAAGAGAACAACGTGATCATTCAACACATTAACACTGAATTAATGATTGCCGATCTTTTAACAAAAGGCATGCCACCAAAGAGTTTTAAGGATCTTGTTGCTAGAATGGGATTTGGTTCCATTATGTGATTTATTGTATGTACTTTCACGAAATTCTTATTAATTTGTTCTTTTTCTCATTTTGGTGTGAACATTTTATTTTAAGAATAACACATATTATAGACCTAGAATAAACCTTGATGTTTATTCATTCAGTTAAAGTGAAATAAGAAATAGGATGTATCACGATACATGGAAGATAATACTGATCTATAGAGGACTTATCACCATGACAGGTTTCATGACTTTTAACTTCCAACTTTAACCCAAGTAGGAGATTGTTATCCATTGGACCCAATAGTTGCACCCTTTACTATGGGTCATGTTTGTTGCTTTGTTTATGAACCTTACATCTGTTGCCACTACCTTCTTTTATTTTAATGGAAGATAACAAGGTATATAACCATTAGGCATAGGGTATTTGGTCCCTAGGCTTAGCAATATTCTGCATACACCATCTCTTGCATTTGTTAAAAGCTTAGAAGATCCCTCTCATATCTGTTCGAAATCTCTCAATATCAATGACATGAGGCATGTAATAAAATTTGGCATTTTCATTTTTCTATAATAGACATATATAGATCATTATCATGTCTAACATTTTTCCATAATATTCCTTGGGAATATTGAATGACACAGGGGCTGAGTGTTCTCGCAAGCTTTTTCGGCATACCCCTTTATTTTGATGAATATACAGCTCAAAAAAAGTGAGTGGGGTATGCATGAATCTGTGTAAGTGTTACATTGAACAAGGAACTTCCATTTGAAATACTAGTTATAAGACTTGGCGAGGAAGGCATATTATGGGAGGACAACATCAAAATTTCTTATCAGTGGAAACCATTTCCAAAACACCAAGGGAAAACATGGAAAGCCTTAGAGAAACTTTGAAAAATAGGTTGCTATCCTAAACTTATGGGTAAGGAGACAACAAATAGAGTACAAAGTACTACTAACACAGGGAGTTTTGATACTCCTAAATCCCATGCAACTACGAAAAAGTTGTTTAGCATAGAGATAGCTCTAACTACTGTTATTGCCACTAATGCTAATGCTTTACTTACCTCAGATGCAACTTTTCTATGTGAGCTCACCCTTACGGGTGATGACATTCGTTTAAGGGAGATACATGATGCTTACTCCAGAGTCAATGATTGACCCACCACTTGTAACTCACCATCTAGTTGAACTAGAATGCATGCTATTATAGATCATGACAAGATTCAGAAGCCATTTTTGACTATAGAAAAGCAATGTTTGTAGCGAAGAAAAGGCAAAAGTTCCACCATAAAAACCTTTTAATATGTTAATAATAGTCTAGAATGTCTAAGGTTTGAAAAACCTTTTAATATGTTAATAATAGTCTAGAATGTCTAAGGTTTGAATTGCCATACAAAGCAAGCAATTTTAAGGGATTTTTTCAAGAGAGAACAACCTCTAATAGTCAGACTGCTTGAGACAAAAATAAAGCAAGATAGGCTGGAACAATAAAACATACTAGGGGAGGACTGACCGTATGTTTCAAACTGTGGACACCTGCATATGGGAGACTTATTATTTACTATAAAGTTGATAGGGTAAGAGGGGAAGTTCTCCACGTTATTGATTAACTTATGCATTTGAAATTGTATTTTCTGGCTGAGCATGTTGATCTAGTTGCTTCATTCATCTTTGTTAGTAATTTTTGTTTTCAAAGGGCCCAATTATGGCATGATTTAATCAATCTTCATAGAGGAATATATCAGCTGTGGCTCCTAGACTTCAACTTTGTTCTGTTCAGGTCGCGAGCTCAAGGCAGTTGTAATCTTTGTAATTACACAGAGGATTTTAAGTATTGCATTAATACACTGGGAGTGACAAACTTGAGTTACATTAGACATAAATTTATATGGTCAACAAATAATCATCAAGGTCGAGTATCTAGAAGAAGTTAGATCATGCTTTGGTGAATGCCAAATGATTGGCTCAATTTCCTAGTAGCCTTGCAGTGTTATAATACCTTTTTTTAGACCATGCCTCTATTAAGATTGTGAATATGTTTGAGAAGCTAGTTTGGGTTTATCCTTTTCGGTTTAATTATTATTTGTCTCATGATCCTGATTTCCTTCCTGCTTGTAGAAGAGGGGTTGGTTGTATATTTTAAGGAACCAAACAATATTAGTGTGGTCAACAGATGAAAGCAATTAAGTGTGAACTTAAATAGTTGCACTCCTTAAGAGGTTCAACTGTAGAATTACTTGTGAGAATGAAGGATAAGTCATCATCCATTCAGCAATCACTAGCACTGTCTCCTTTGAACCCTGCACTAGTTGAATAAGAAAAGCAAGCTCTCTCTACTTATTTATTAGCAACAAAAAATGATGAATTCTTGCTTTAATAAAAAGTTAGAGTGAATTGGTTAAAAGAAGGGGATCGAAGGTAAAAATTCTTCTTTCATTCCATCATTGCCCATAAGAACAAGAATAAGATTAGCTCAATAGTTACTAATGGGGGATAACTACTCCAGAACCAAGAGGAAATTCAAACTACTGTTGCAAATTTCTTTGGCAAATTGCTAGGCTCTCCCACTATCACTGCTGGTTCAAATGTTGACCTCTGTACTCTTAATTTGCGATAGATTACACAAGCTGACAGCGAAATATTATCGAGGCCATGGAAGACAGGTAAATTGAGGGAGTAGTCTTCAATATAAATGGCACCAAAGCTCCCAATCTTGAAGGCTTGAATGGATTTTCCTTTCAACAATCCTGGGGCATCACAGGTACTTATGTTATGAATTTAATAAAGGAATTCTTTTCTACTGGCATCTTACTTAAAGAAATTAATAAAACTTTTCTATGCCTGATACCAAAGAGTGCTAATCCTCCAAGCTTTACTGACTTTCGACGTATTTCCTGCACCAGAAGTGAAAGGAGACACTTACCCTCACCGAGGAACACAGAAGCAGTAGCTAAGGAGAATGGAAAATCAATTAGGAATAAAAAAGATCAATTCTAGCCATGGAAAGAAAGAAATATCTTACCTTGCGAGGTTGACCTCATCTGACTCTAAAAGACAGAAAGACAAAGAGTGGCTCCATATGCGAACTCACATACAGGCCAGACACACCTAAGCAGCGGGAATTATTCATAGGGAATAATAATCAGGGACTACTTTGACAAAGAAGAAGATGCAGAAACACACACAATATTAGAAAATGTTACCTTGTAGTAATCACCTGTGGAAAAGAAGGAGAACAACTCGAGCAATGCCCTAATTTGGAACTTTTTGAAGTTACATTTGGTAGAGGCATCCTCTTTTACCCTAAGCAGCATTCCAAGTTGTCTTGTCTGCATAGTTATATTGAATAATAGCTATTCGGTGTCGTTTGGTTTAAGTTGCAGAAACTTGTTGTCTTTTTTTTGTTAACAAAAGGAAACTAATCTAGCTTATAGACGATGATACAGGATTCCATGCACATCATTATCAAGAAGTTCAGTAATAATAATCGGAGATTCCTAGATGACATGCAAGCCTTGGCTTAATAAGACAGCTAGCTCAGCCAACCGATCCACACACTGGTTCCCTTCTCTATATACGTGTTGGACCGTCACCTCCCAATTACCACTACAAGAAAGAAGGCGATTAGCGACGGTCATTACCGACGGAATAACCAAATATTTCGTCGGTAATAACGTTACCGACAGAATTCCCCGACAGCCGGAAAACGTCGGGGATCCGGCCGTAGCTAAATTTCCCGACGGAAATTAATTGTGCGTCGCC
>JAOSBN010000005.1:24151294-24168268 GCA_027563595.1 Erythroxylum suave
ATATATACATATACATATACATATACATATACATATACATATACATATACATATACATATACATATACATATACATAGTATAGGATGGTTATGAATGATATCAAATTTGCAAATACCGTACTGAACTTAGTGCCGGATTAGGTTCTAGTATGATATTGTACCGATACTAGTCAATATCGGGTACCATTTTTGGTAATTTTTTAAATTTATGAAATAATTCCTGAATTTTTTTAGAAATTATAAAATAGTCCATTGTCATATGGCATTGTATATTTTATAAGTTTACATCAACCATGTTTCCAAAAATCATAATAATAAATAATAACTACAATTAATATAAAATAACAATAATTTTCAGATATTTCATATGTAAATAATAACCATAATTGATATAAAAAAAGACAATTATCATTATACAAACATAAAATTAAGAACAATACAAAGTATTTAAAATATTACAATTTCATCATATAATAAATAATAATTACATCAAGATATCAAATAAAAAATAATAAATATCCTTAACTCTCAAACTATTACAATTTACGACAGGAGTTTATGACGAGGAACGAACCAACTAGAAGTGAAACATGTAATAAAAATATTTACAATTACATTACATATGTAAAATTTAACATATACATCAAATAAGTAAAATTTAAAGAAGAGGAAAAACAAAAACTTGGAACTTCATTCAATCGTCTACAGGAGGATACCGGCTATAACTACACTGACCCTAGTTATCATTTAGTACAAAATCAACATCACTGAGAAGAGCTTCATCATCATCATTCAAATTCAATGCATCAACAACATAGTAATGCTTTCCCAACCAAGATTATCTTCTAAGTCATTCAAATATATCAAATATGGTTCCTCGAAAATCCCATCTGCCAAAAGATCAATATTATCATTAGAAATTGGATATGTTGAACTACTTGTGCTATTAAGACTCCTAGTAAACAATAAAATTTAATTATTAGAAAATTATAAGAAATTATATCGAAATTAATAATGATAATAACACACCTTTCTATAAGTTTTAAATTACATATGCCAAATGATAAGAAATTTGATGCAAATCTCGTCACAATAAGGTGACATAAATTCCCAACATTGGTAAATTCCTTTCTCATTAAATTTAACACCTATTCACCATTATAGATGAACTTGGTTACCTTTTTAGCTTTCTGCATAGTCTCATTAATAATACGAAAATAACTAAAATCTCCATATTCTCCAGCATTAAATTAATGTAACATGCAACATAAGAAGTCCAGAAAAAGAATTATACTTATTCTGTAACCTTCTTCCAGCTGCTTTATAAGCGACATCGTTGTCAGTAATGAACTGAACAATATTTTATAGCCTTACTTCATTCACAACTTCATCAAATATCTCAAACAAAGTATCAATATTTCTAATTAGGCCTGATGCATTAATAGACCTCAAAAATATTTAGTCATTTGTAGAATAAACCAAAAAATTAATAATAGGCTCTTGTATGCTATTTGTCTAATCATCAAACATGATAGAACACTCAAAAGTAGTCCAATTCTCCATTCGTTCTGTCAAATAAATTCAAATATTAGAAACTAAACAACTCAAAAGTTTACCTTTTAAATCATCAATCGAAGCAGCTTTGTATCTTGGACCATAAGAGGCTATTCCATTCACCATAGGTTGATAATAATAAGACTGAGAAGCATTGAATGATGAACTTGTATCATAACATCATCTAGCTACTGCCATATCAACATTGTGTGCTGCATCTCTTGATTGCATTGCACTATGAATTGAAGATTGGGCTCCAAGAGTTGTTCTTGGTGCAAAAAACTAGTTCCTAGCCTTCTTCTTTTCCTTACATCAAGTCCGAGTGTAACATTCACCTCTTCCTAGGCCCGGGATGAAATGCTACCACTACCACTACTACTACCATCTTCAACATTTTCATAATCACCATGAAAACAAGAAATGAACTTCCACTACCAATTTCAAAATTCAACCTTTTCTTTTTATCTTTCTCATGTTGATATTCTTTAAGCAATGTTTTCATTTGCCACTTTACATTATAACTTACTTTTTTATAGAGCTCTACATCTCCTTTAACCCTAGTTAAATGCTTCTTTAATTGGGTAATTCCTCTACCTTTCAAATGCTTATTACAAAACAAGCAAATTGTATGATTCTTCATACTTGGGACCAATGCAACATGAGCCCATGTTGGATCACTATATCTTTTTGAAGCAATTTGATCAGTAATACTTAAAATTCCTCCCATTAATCCTTTAGTAGTTTCATTAACAAAATTATCATTGCTAAGTACTTCATGAGGCAATGCAGCATAAATAATATCTTTGACTCTTTATATTAAACCTAAAGAAGATTCATGAAACTAGAGTAAAATTCAGAAATAGAGAGACTTTCCTATTAAAGGGTAGTTAGATTCATCCTAAATTTAAAATCAACATACAGGGTTATGCTTTGTAGTTTTGAAGGTTCAATGGTTTAAGATGATGACTCAACGAATCCAAAAATTCAAGTCATGACTTAAACATCCTTAACTTCACTTAGCATATTCATCTTTATTCTTGTTTTTTCAGGAATATGATTATTGCCAATGACATATCTTCATAAATCCTTGCCTTTAATAAATATCTTGAAATGGAATGCACAAGCTGAGTAATTTTTTTCATTAAGATAAACTAAGAAACTTTCACACTTATCCAAAGATATAATGCCAAGGTACTATGAATGAGATAAAAATTGAATAATAAGAAAATAAGATTTTGAATATGTAAAGACTATGAGATAGACTAATTTTGGGATAAACAAAGGTGAATATGCAAGAGACTTGATGAGATGTACTAATTTTGGGATAAAGACAACTTGGAGATATAGATTTTAGCTTTTTTTTGCTAGTTTACTATATAATAATGACAATTTCAAAACCTCCTTTTTGACTCCTCCATAAGACCACAATCGAATTATTATTATAATCAATTAATTATTTACCCAATATCCAAATACCATTACAATAATTTTAATTAATTATTTACTTTAAAGACTTCACATTCTCGATTTTAAGGTTTTAATTTAGATTCTAACTTTCTAACGTTGAGTTCATCCATGCCGTCCATTTCAATGATAAAACAATTTAATATAAATCTCACGTGAACGAAACCACAACCAATGAACTAAACTCATTTCATTCAACTCCAATCTATTATCCAATCAACGTAAATCATAAACCAATTCACAATTTCATTCCAACTTCCAACTTCCAACCCATTCACAATCACAAATGCAATTAAGCATAAAAATCAATTAAAAAGTGAAAACACACCCAAACAAATTCAAAATTAGTTTTTGGGTCAGGTTGGGTTTAGATTTGGTATTATTCCAAATCTGACAGCTGTGGATACGTGGAGGATAAGAGGAGAGCAATCAATGACAGAGGCATGGAGAAGGATCACTGGTGGCACAATGGTCCTCGTGGAGGAGGGCCAAATCCTAATTGAGGAGGCTCGGTGGTGACTTGTTCTTGTGATAGAGGAAGATGATAGTTGTGTAGTGCAGTGGTTCGTGGTTGTTTTGTCACCAGAGAGGGAGAAGCATTGCCGAAGATGGAGAGGAGAACGAGTGAGAGAGAGAGAATGGAGACCAGAGTGTGAGATAGTGAGAGAGAATGGAGGTAAGTCTGAGAGAGAGAGAGAGAGAAAAGTAAAGTAATAGAGAGTGTATAGTTGGCGTCAGGGTTGGGGGTTTTGGGTAAACATTTTTTGCTTTTTGTTTAATAATCCCTCACTTTTCTAAAACTTACATTACTGGCGAGTATATGGTTGGTATTTATCAACTGCTAGTATCAATAACTTTGATACAGTTTTGTTTTCTGGCCTGTACGGAACGATATTCTAAACACAAGTTGATAGAGAGAAGCTTGATACGTTCATGTCTTTCTTACATACATAACAAATAAAGACTCGTGTTGAGGGAGGTGGTAATTCCTAATTACATGATTAGGAAATAGTGTCTACTAAAGCTTCTGCACAGAAGCTCTTGATATTTGTTGTAACGAATGCTAATTTTACTATAGTTTCTTTGAGGTGTTGCTAAACATTCGAAAATTTGGGGTAATTCCTGGCTTGTATTAATTTTCTTCACGTTATGAACTTATGAATATGACGATTCCATTTAGGTTACGACAATGTTCCTCGTGAAATCAATTGAATTGTTATTTGTTAAGAAGTTAGGACTAATTTTAACCAGTGAGCTCCATGTTCTTCCATGCACCAAGTTAAGAAGTAGACGATCATGGAATTGCCAATGGTTCATTTTCTTCAAGTCTTTTTATATATCATACCTGCAATCATGCTCATATTGATGCTTTAGCTAATGTGTTGACGAATCAGAATCTAATTGTTGGTAAAATAAATTCTGTAAGCTAGAAACTTTTTAGAATAGAAGGAAAAGAAAATAACAAAACTAGAATTGTCCACGCATGCAGTGAATTCGTGGTGAGAATATTCTGCCTTAATCATTTCAAGGTGTAAACTCCAACTTTTTTTTGGCTAATTGTTTATGGAATACTGTTCTTGAAATGTGAGCTCTTGTAAATCGTATAGTCTATAGGAGATAAAGTCGATGTATCTTTCTTCCCAAGAAAATAACCAAAGGCCTTTGTATCTAGAAATTGTTCGAATTCATAGTGGAAAAGGCTTAGTCACACCAGTTACACCAGCTTAAAAGAAGCATTTGTTACAGCAAGTAACAAGAGCTTCAGAGCGCTAGGTCTAATAGACATCCTAATCACGTAGTTAGGAATTACCACCTCCTTCAACACAAGTCTTTATTTGTTACCTATGTAAGAAAAACAAGAAAGTATTAAGCTTCTATATATCAAGCAGTGTTTAGAATATTGTTTCGTACTAGGTGAAAAACAGAACGGTATCGACAGTCTATACCGGCCGATACCGTAAGTTTTCAAAAAGTGAGGGATTATTAGCAAAAAGCCAAAAAAAATTACCCAAACCGCCCACTCCTGATGCCATCTGCACACTCTTCGATATTTTGCTTTTTTTCTATCTCTCTCATACTCATCTCCATTCTCTCTCACTATTGCACACACTCGTCTCCTTTCTCTCTCTCTTGTTGGTAATGCTTCTACACTCTCTGGCGACTACCACACCACACGACTGCCATCTTCCTCCATCATGCGAACTCGCCACCATTGGGCCTCCTCCATCAGGCTTCAACTCTCCTCCACGAGGACCACTACACCACCACTGAACCTCCTCCATGCCTTTGTCATCGGTTGCTGTCCTCCTATCCTCCACACATTCACAGCTGCCACATCTGGAATAATACCAAATATAAACCTCACCCGACCTAAAAACTAATTGTGAATTTGTTTAGATGTGTTTTCACTTTTCAAGTGATTTTTTTCTACTTAATTACATTTGCGATTATGAATGGGTTGAAAGTTAAAATGAAATTGTGAATTGGATTTGTAATTTATGTTGGATGGATACTAGATTGGAGTTGAATGAAATGAGTTTGGTTTATTGGTTGTGCTTTGGTTCATGTGAGATTTATCTTAAATTTTTTTATCATTGAAAAGCACGAGATGCATGAATTAAAAGTTAGAAAGTTTGAACTTAAATTAAAACCTTAAAATCGAGAATGTAAAGACTTTAAAGTAAATAATTAATGAACATATTCTTAAAATCATTGTAATGTTATCTGAATATTGGGTAAATAATTAATTGAGTATAATAGTAATTCGGTTGTTTTCTTGTGGAAGAGTCGAAGAGGAGGTTTTGTAATTGTAATTATTGTATAGTAAATTAGCAAAAAAGTTAAAATCTATATCTCTAAGTTGTCTTTATCCCAAAATTAGTCTATCTCATCAATTCTCTTGAATATTCACCTTTATTTATCCCAAAATTAGTCCATCTTATAGTCTTTGCATATTCAAAATCTTATTTTCGTATTATTCCATTTTTATCTCATGTATAGTACCTTGGAATTATATCTTTGGATAAGTGTGAAACTTTCTTAATTCATCTTAATGAAAAAATTACTCAGCTTGTGCATTTCATTTCAAGATATTTATTAGAGGCAAGGGTTTATGAAGATATGTCGATGGCAATAATCATATTCCTGAAAAAGCAATTATAAAGATAACATGCTAAGTGAAGTTAATGATGTTTAAGTCATGACTTGAATTTTTTGATTCGTTGACTCATAATATTAAATTTTTAAACCTTCAAGACTACAACACATAACATTATACGTCGATTTTAAATTTATCATGAATTTACTACTCTCCAATAGGAAAGTCTCTTTATTTCTGAATTTTACTCTAGTTTTATGAATCTTTACTTCTTTAAGTTTAATATAAAGAGTTAAAGACATTATTTATGTTGCATTACCTCTTGAAGGACTTAGCACTGCTAATTTTGTTAATGAAACTACTAAAGGATTAATTTCTTACAAAACTAATTGATTTATTGTTACAGATAGATGGAAGGAAGTTCAAGTAATCCTGATCAAACTACTTTAGGAAAATATAATGATCCAGCTTGGGCTCATGTTGTATTGGTCCCAGGTATGAAGAATCATATAATTTGTTTGTTTTGTAACAAGCATTTGAAAGGTGGAGGAATCATCAAATTGAAGAAGCATTTAACTAGGGTTAAAGGAGATGTAGAATCCTATAAAAAAGTAAGTCATGATGTGAAGTGGCAAATGAAAACATTGCTTGAAGAATATCAATATGAGAAAGACAAAATGGAAAGCTTGAATTTTAAAATTGGTAGCAGAAGTTTATTTGCTGATTGTCATGGTGATTGTGAAAATGTTAAAGATGGTAGTGGTAATATTAGTGTTCCATCCCAAGCTTAGGAAGAAGTGAATATTACGTCTAGACCTGATGTGAGGAAAAGAAAAAGGCTGGTAATCAATTTTTTCGCACCATTAACATGTTGGATCGAAAACAAGTTCATGTTTGGTTTGGATAAATGGTAGATTTCAAAAAATTTTCTAAAATCAAAACACAACGGAAGCATAAACACCAAATTAACATACTTTTAATCTATACATGATACGATATAAGGAAAATAAATAAACTAAGAATAAGATCAGAATATTACCAACTCCTTACTACAACTTTGACTCCTTGCTACTATGTCCTCAACCAATCTGATCTACCACTTGTTTTCCTTATATAGCTTGGTTATCAAGATCCTTTTGTAGGAAAGGAGAAAAAAAATAATGGAGATCTATCCTTTGCTACGGCTGACAGTTTGGAGAGCTAGAGGAGGGAAAAACCACACACGATTCATTTATCATCAAAGCCAAAAATCAATTGTCTCCATACAAGTCCAACATTTGGACAGTTTTGGGAGAGTGTGGACAGCTACAAAAATGTTAATGGACAGCTACAAAAATGCACCCTTTCATTCACTTTTTGAATGCTAAAAGTGTTGTACATTTTTCTACATACTCATATTCATTTAAAACCAACCATTAAACCATTGATAAGAAGCATTATCGGTTTTGCTTTGGGAGTGAATGGAGAACAACGCGCCCCTTATTCTTTAATAATAAGAGGGTTGCATCTCTTTATGCATAACCGAATCCTACATCTTTGTAGAATTCTGTTTTGCCTTTTTTATTTTTAGTTCAATTAATCTAATAAATTAAATCAAAATCTAGCTCACTATTAACTGCTCTTTTGGGCTTATAATTAACAATTAATTAGTGTAAGCCCAACATTTAATTATAGGCTTAAGACCCAATTTAATTAACTCTTAATTAAATTATTCCAATCTTATTGGCTTGAATCTAATCCTTCCATTTCTCTCCTTTCTGTCCCATTTTCTTTCCGGTAACCTCCATTTAGTTTTTTTACTTTCCTTGATAACTTTCCTAGAAGTCAAGTAGGGAATCTAATTGAACTTAAATAATTTAGGCTCCAATAAGCCTAGAATTAATTTAATCTCATTAGAATTAATTCCGACTTATTAACCAAATGTAATTCCACTATAGTCAATTGGTTTGAACTCTTGAATTACTTAAAATTATGAGAAAACGTGTTTCAAATTATTAATTCGATGTTCAATCACAAACTCTATTATGAACCATATTATAGTCATCTGCACAATAAAAGGTAAAATTACCTTTCTCCACTTATATAGGTTTTTCCTTCTAGATCTCCCGTTTTACTCTACATGGTGATTAACACACAAGATCTAATCTTGGTATCAAGACTTGCTAGGTAACTAGTCCATCAAACTACTGGCGTCAGTTTAATCATCAATCTCTGTCAAACATCTAAAAGTGATATATCACTATGAACTCTTTATTTGAGTGAATGTTTCTTAATGCATGTTTCAAATATTAATTTCAAAAGGTGGGCACTGGATTGATACCCTATAAAAATTCATTCTGATCATATCAAGAATTATAACAAAACACACATAGTTCACTACCCATCAAGATTGTAGTTCGTAATAAACGAATGCTAAGGTGTATGTTTTAAGATTAAAGTAACGATCTACTTTATTCTTTAAAAATATACGTTATTTCATATTCATTTAGTAGTACCATGACCGATAGTCAATTACTATCATAATTTGAATCTTAGTATTCCCTTGAAGTAAACTCCTTTACTTACACAGAGGTAAATTGCAATACTACAGTCCAAACCATAATCAAGCCACAGCGACCAACTTGATTATTTGATTGTGAATCAATTAATTTAGATTAAAATATTATACATGTTTTTTTATACATCTTCATGTATATGTATATTACTTACAAAGGAACTTTGGTACCTTATGACTAGTTATATTATGCTTATACAAATAAAACCAAACTCTTTTGTTTTGTTAATAATAAATATTTTTATTATAATATTGTAACTGGAAGAAAATTAAGTTACATGTAAACACATTTGCTTTCTAGGGTACTATTTTTACATAACCTTATCATAATAGCCCTTGGAGCCCAATCTTTAATTCATATTGCAATGTAATTAAGAGATGCGGCTCACAATGTCGATATGGAAGTAACTAGATAGTGGCATGATACATGTTCAATGCTTCTCAGTCTTATTATTATCAACCTATGGTGGATGCAATAGCCTCCTACCGTCCAGAATATAAAGCTCTTTTGATTGATGACTTAAGAGGTAAATTTTTGAGTTATTTAGTTTCTGAAATTAGAAGTTATTTGACAGAAAGAAGAGTGAATTGAGCCACTTTTGGGTGTTTAATCATGCGCGATGGTTGGACAAATAGGATACAAAAGTTTATTATTAATTTTTTGGTTTATTCTACAAATGACTTAATGTTTTTTAGGTATATTGATGCATCTGGCCTGATTAGAAATATTGATACTTTATTTAAGATATTTGATGAAGTTGTAAATGAAGTAGGATCAAAAAACATTATTCAGTTCATTACTGACAATGATGTCGCTTATAAAGCAGCAGAAAGAAGGTTACAAAATAAATATAATTCTTTTTTTGGACTCATTGTACTATACATAGAATTGACCTAATATTGAAAAATATGAGGGATCCTAGTTATTTTCCAATTATTGATGCGACTATACAGAAAGCTAAAAAGATGATCAAGTTCATCTATAATCATGCGTAGGTGTTAAATTTAATAAGAAAGGAATTTACCAATGGGGAGAATTTATATCGTCCTGTTATGACGAGATTTGCAGCAAATTTCTTATCACTTCAATCTTTTGTTACGAAAAAGAAAGAATTAAGAAAATTGTTTAAAAGTGATAAGTGAGCTTCATCTCAGCATGCTAGGTCTAATGCTGAAGTGGAGGTTTCCAGAATTATACTGAAAGGTAGAAAAATTTAGTCTCAATGTCAATTTGTTATCCATGTTTGTGAGCCTTGGATGAGGGTGTTTCTCTTAATTGATAGTGAAACAAAGGCAATAATGAGATATTTTTTGATGTCATAGAAAGTGTCAAAGAAGCAATCAAAGTCAATCTAAAACATAGGTCTTCTTTATACACATCATATCTTGCAATCATCAATGAAAGATAGGAAAGACAACTTTCTTCTTTGTTGTTTGCAATTTGGTTGTTTTTGAATGCCAATATATATTTCATACTAGATTTTACAAAGAAAGTTGAAATTAGTAGAGGAATGTTATTCACTACTACAACAATTGTTAGTCATAAAATGATGCAAGATTTCTTGAACTCACAGATAGAGCTTTATAAGCAGTGTTGTGGAGATTCTGGATTGTCGATTGCTATTCTACAAAGAGCAAAACTTTCTCCAGGTATTAGTTGTTTCCTTTTTCTTATTTGTTGAAAATTAATTATCATTTTATTTTGTTTGCAATGCTACTTTTGTTATCTTACAACTTACAGTTTATTAGTCGGATCAATTCGAAAGTGGTGTTTTAGAATTGCAAAGGTTTGCAATTCAAATTTTAAGTCAATGTGTGAGTGTAACATGCTGTGAACAAAACTAAAGTACGTTTGAATTTATCCGTTTCGAGAAAAAGAATATATTGGAGCATAAGAGATTGAATGACTTAATATTCGTTCTTTACAATTTAAAGCTTTTGGAAATGTATGTTATTATTATTGTTAATTTCAATATAATTTCTTATAATTTTCTAATAATTAAATTTTATTGTTTGCTAGGAGTCTTAATAGCACAAGTAATTCAACATATCCAATTTCTATTGATAATATCAATCTTTTGACAGATTGGATTTTTGAGAAACCAAATTTGATAAAAGTGAATGACTTGGAAGATAATCTTGGTTGAAAAAGCAATGACATATCATTTGGTACATTAAATTTGAATGATGATGATGATGAAGAAGCTCTTCTCAGTGATGAGGATTTTGTACCAAATGACAACTAGGATCAATGTAGTTATAGCCGGTGTCCTCCTGTAGACGATTGAATGAAATTCCAAGTTTTCGTTTTTCCTCTTTTTTAAATTTTATTTATATTTGATGTATATGTTAAATTTTATATATGTAATGTAATTGTAAATATTTTAGTCACATGTTTCACTTCTAGTTAGTTGGTTCCTTATCATAAACTCTTATCATAAATTGTAATAGTTTGAGAGTTAAGGATATTTATTATTCTTTTTATTGAATATTTTGATATAATTATTATTTATTATATGATAAAATTTTAATATTTTAAATACTTTGTATTATTCTTAATTTTGTATTTATATGATGATAATTGTTTTTCATATTAATTACGGTTATGATTTATATATGAAATACCTAAAAACTATTGTTATTTGATACTAATTATGGTTATTATTTATTATTATGATTTTTTAAAATATGGTTAATATAAACTTATAATGGAACTTTTTGTAATTTCTAAAAAATTTTAGAGATTATTTTATAAATTTAAAAAAACTATCTGAAATAATAGTCAATATTAACTGATACCGGTACAGTACCATGCCAAATTTTAATTCAATACTAGATCCGATATGATATTCGCAACTTTAGTAAAAAATGCTTGAAACAATTGTAAATGGAAACCAAATGATAATCTTGACAGAAAAGCCAATCAATTTCACCATACAGCAATCGCCAAGTTCATGATTTCTTATTTCCCTGCATTAGGTATAGATTGCATGACAAAAATGTAACACTCCAAATCCAGTTCCTCTTCCTCTCAACAAAACTAAAAAGGAAAACTATTTATGGGTCTTTTCCATACCTTCAATGGGCTCCTGCCCATAACGACGCTTCAACTTGGCAATCTGCCGCAAACTTTCAGCCATTTGACGTTTAGCTCTAAAGTGGCATACTTTGCCCACCCGGTGGGTTTTTGTCATCATAACGTGCATCAACCTTCCACCCAGCGTCGCATATGATATCCATTGCATTTGCGGGTGAACTCCTTTTTTCATTTTTGGACAAACCTTCAATTCAGTTCACAAGACCAATTAAACTGAGCTAAACGCCAAAAACATCAATCAGATTTTCTTCAAAGATGCGAATTTTCACAACCTATCACAGCTCTAAGCTACAGTGAAACCCCAAAACCGAAGGGTTCAAGACACTTGAAAAGTGAGAAAATTGACAATTGCCAGATAGAATTTCTGAGATGAAATCAAGGTAAATAGCGAGAAAAAGAGACAGGACAAAGCCTTTACATTATAAGCACAGAATGTGAGCCGAAATAGCATACCTGAAGGACCCACTGAAACGACAACTGGGGCTTTAGGAGAGACTTGTAACACTAAGGTGTGGTTTTGGTTTGTTTTCTAATTTAATTTGTGTCAGATATGCATCAGATTTAGGGTATGTGAAGCCCAATGATGAATAATAGTAGAGAAGCAGAAATTGTTCACGGATTCTCGAATCGAAATTGATACATGTTAAAGAGTTCACATCCCTCGTTGGAACTTTTGGTAAATTTGAGACTATAATGTTTACTACATGCTTCTTGGTTGTGGCTGTGGGTGGGTATTATTTGCAATTTCGATATTTAAAACCGAGGCCTCGTTTAGTAAAGCAGGTTTTTTAAAAAAATTTCGTGTATTATAATATTTAATTCGAGTTTATACCTGTATCATCGAATAAGACTGCGACTCGTTCCAACGTCAACAAGCGACTAAGACAAGACTGATGCTTTTATTATAGTCTTAGACTACATCTGGGAAAAAGGATAATCCTCTAAAATGATTAAATGTTTATGATTAATTGAGACACCAAATTAAAAATTGATCTAGTTGTACCATTTTAATTTTATAGAGCATTACCGCTTTTCCCATCATTATATATTATTAATTATTCCAGAAACCAATTCCCAACGATTACCTTGAAATTTTATATGGAAATTTGAACACACGATTAACGTACTTTCCACAAAACATAATAAAGTACAGATATTTCAAGTAATATTACAAACAGAACCACAGTTGACGCACAATATATAAATCTTACGACAACAATGACGGACCAAGTTCAACAATACAGACTGTGTCTGCTTATTTAGGCCGCCACCACAATCTCAGTAACTTGAAGCTGTTCCAAACTTTAAATCATAGCATTTCTTACTGCAGAACAAGGCATTCCTGGACTCCAGTTATCATAGCTCCACCAGAGCCTTTGCTTGTAGCAACCACTTCCTCAGTAGAGTGGGACTTGAGCTCCGTATCCTTGACCAAATTCTCGCAATCCTGATTGCCATTATCCTTGTAGCAAATTGCTTCAAAGATGAGAGCACTGACTTCTCGAAATCTTTCTTCGGAGAGAGACACCTCAGCGAGGAGCCTCCAAGCATTTTCCTCAGATGCCTCCTCATAATCTTTCTTCCTCTTCAACACCATGTGACCACTAATTTCCCAAACCGCTGGATTCACCTGGGTATCAAGAAGCTCGGGACTGACTTCCCCAAGAGCTTGTTTCTCAGCATAACACTGTACATTCGTTTAGCAAAACCCAAGTACTTGTTAAGACTATGCAATTACCAGCATACCTTGAAGAAATAATCACTTGGACCAGGCTCAAAACATTACCTGCGGGAAAACAAAGATACGGTTTCCACAATCTGAGATGAGAACATTGAACGGTATGTTGTTATTTTGAAGACAAATGCAAGCATTGGAGACAGTGGCAGACAAATCTTGCAAGGTATTTCCACCCTCAAAGATTAGACCTCTGACTGGATAGTTCACAAGCTCGGATATTTTCACTCCAGTATCCAAGGTAGTTATCTTATTAGCAGGAGCTATCTCAACAGGAAATGGCACATTCAAGTAGTAAGCCTGATCCATGAAAGTTAAAATTCTGTCATTAACAACCTGCAAATAATTTTGTTTGCCAATCCACCCAGGAAGTTTATATCCAAATACCCAAACGGTAAATAACCTGGAAGTGGAGGTGGTTGATTGTAGCAAATGCACCCAAGCTGTTATAACCCAATCGGAAAAAGGGACTCCCAGCCTCAGCTGCCATGTAAATAGCGAGCAGGAAGCTCTCATGGTCGATACTCTGAGGCAAGCAATCCAGAATGGAAGGGATCAACAACACATGCCCATACTCGATTGGGCTAACCTATAACAGTGACAAGAAATATTGTCAATCCTTTAAAGCCACCACACAGGCAGCTCCCTCAATCGGAGAGAGGTAAAGAATTACTACAAGAAAAAAGGTACTTACATTGATGACAACCATGCTTGGTGAATTTTCACAGTCAATTGGGGCACTGGGGAAGAACTGAACTTCACCATCCTCGCTGGCTTCAAACTGGAAGAGGACCTCTTCTTGGCCAACCTTAGTGAAATTAAATTTGTTTCCATCAAATGGCTGGAGGACCTTGTCAACTCGGAATTCGGTTGGTCGCTTCTTCAAGTGACGGCCCTCGTTCAGCTGGGCAATGAAACCATACCGGCCAGGGATCACCTAAACCAACATAAACAAACAGTACGACGCCAAAGCCCATAACCGTTAAATACTACGTTGCACAATCTTGACTCCAAAATGAAAATGAAAATGAAAATTAGCTAATAAACATACCTTAATAAAATATTAAATAAAATACTAAGAAATACAGCTTAATAAAATATTAAATAAACATACCTTGGTTTCGCACGCAGTGACATCATAGCGAAAAAGTCCCCTTTGCATGCGGTTTTCCCACTGAAAGAAATCCAAAAAGAAAGAAAATTTTGAACCTCAAAACAAGATGATCACACCTAATAACAGCAGCACGAAATTATTCATTTGCTTAAAGAAGGGTACCTCCCCGAGAAGAAGAGAATCAAGGAATGCAACTGGAGGCTCGCCAGAACCATGCTCGATCAACTCCTTCTCGTTAATCTTGTTGACCCTTTTGAAAGCATACAAAGGAAGCCTTGCACCTACCCCAGTGGACCGACAAATAGAACACAAAACCCAGTTACGAACAACGCCTAAAAAGATCAAAAACCTTTTAAAAAAAAAAGGATCCAATTTTTCAATCACGCATCATAACCCAACAGAAACAATCCATAGAGCACCTCGAACGCAACAGTCCCGAAGGCAATTGCGACCACAACCGCCAACACGTCGGGCACCACCTTCAGCCTCGTCCTTCTGGTAATTGGACACGACGGTCGGAACCCTCTTGATCCTTAACATCATCTCCATGCTGTTGTTGTTGCTGTTCATCTTTACACGATCTTTTTTGCTCAAGCAATACCTTAAATACCTTCGTTTTTGGCTAATACAATAGCTTGCTTCGTAACTAGGTATACAAACAACGAGTTTTTCTACCTAAACAAGAGAGAAGAAGAAAGAAGAGCCACCGCCGGCAAGGAAGAGAAGATCGGAAGGGCTACCGCCTTCGGAAGGCAAAGCGCCACGCCCGCCGTGCGGCGAAGGGTTGCTCTCAATCACACATCCCCTGCGTCGTACAGCACGGACATGAATTAGGGGTCGCGTTACTCCGTGTATAGCCGTGATGTCTGCAACTTGTTATACCCTTGGTCTTTACAGCCACACCACCCACAACACACAAACACCCAACAGCTTCTTCACAAGAAAGAACCGAACTTTTCTCCCTTCTACGTAGAAACCTACCAAAACGAGCAATTCCCAGATGGTAAAAAACAACAAAATGTGGCCGTTTAAGGTCGAGTTGGAACGCCAAAGCCAGATGGGTAAGCTGATATATGTGCTTCTTTCGAGAAATGTTGCTAATGTTATATATATATAAAGACAGAGAGGGAGAGAGAGAGATAAGGGGAATTGGGTAGTTGTGGCTGTGATTTAAGCTAGTAGGCAATGATGGGGTGTTTGTCTCTGGTTCTCAGCTTTGAGTGGGGTTCGGTTTATTTTGGTTTGGCCCGGCCGATGGACTCAGGGCCGCAAGCGTATTGCAGCTGTCGTTCTGGGGTACTGCTGCTTCCTGGGGTTTTACGTATGGCAGTCAATAACCACAAGTATCTGACGACCCAATTTCAATTTCTTTCTTGGCGATTAATTTAACCCAATTCAGTAATATTCACGCATCTCCGTGCCTCTTTCAACAAACAGGTAGTTTCTTTTCATATAAACAATTGTGTGAGTATTGGTTCAATGAAAAAGATACTATTTGTTAAACAAAAATATAAAATTATTCTAAAAACGTTATTCTTTCAGTTTAAATATAGTTTTAGATGTTCCTAAAATGTAATTATTATTATTATTAAAACGAGCTTATTCATTAATTATTCGACCATGTGAATTTAGTCATTTCATATGTTATTCTAATTTAATTTATCTTATTTTAAACTAATATTAACCACATTTATACACAATATATTTAATAGCGATGACCGGACGCCCTTTGGCCAAGTCTTTACCTTCTAAACCAATGGTTGGTGTCGTTTATATGCCCAGGATCATCATTTTTTTACTTCCTATATCTTTAGTTTTTGTCATTTCTTTTTCATTATCAATTTTCTGACCCTTGAATATGACCGATGCTTTAATTTTTAATTAGGGAAATTTTGAGGAAGAATTATTCGATTTATTTATTTTAAAAAAATATTTATGTAAGTTTATTAATCAATTATTTATATGAACTGAGTTATCCTTATCACTTACTTTTTAAAATTTTTGTAGATAATAGTAAGTATTTGGCTACAAATTGTTTAAATTATAGCTTACTAAAGTAATACTCCGAAAATAAATATTTTGCTCTAATTTAACAGCCAATTGAAAATAAATTTGATAATAGATTACATTAAAATTTTGTAGCTAATTACATTTAGTTATTTTTTCCCATAAATTTCATAAACTAGGTTAAATCATAGCTCAAATTCAAATCAACCTCAAAATAAAATCAACGTTTTAGCCTAAGAAACACGGATACGGACACAGACACGTGACACGACATGGACACGGACACGAGAACAAACCAACTTCTAAAATTTGGTGGACATATATGGACACGGCATATATATATATATATATA
>JAOSBN010000005.1:24168368-24180219 GCA_027563595.1 Erythroxylum suave
CACGGACACGCGACACGACACGGACACGGACACGGGGACACACCAACTTCTAAAATTTGGTGGACACGGACACGGCAAATATATATATATATATATATATATATATATATATATATATTAAAATTTAGAATTAAGAAAAAATTCAAAATTCAAAATATGATATATATTGATTGATGTGTTTCAAGACTTCCCAACATCTTGATAGTTTATACATTTAACTAAAGTATCTACCCTCTAATCACTTTACTTTCAAACATTAGCATTGCTTTCATCGGCAAAGGTCACACTCTCCAACTCTGGTTCATCAAGTGAAAGATTGACAACTTCAAGGATTTCATGATCATCATCAATTGGTAAAAACTCATCTCCTGTAATGTCCCACATCATTGCTTCTCCTTGTTTGTATTGTGAAGATTTTCTTGAAAGGAGTCACAAATTAGTATGAATGTATACTAAACTCTCAGTACACTTAGGTTTGAACTTGTTCCTTTTAAGAGAGTGAATAAAAGAGTAAGTACTCCAATTTCTTTCACAACAAGATGAAGATGATGGTTGTCCAGAGAGCAATCTTTTGAACAATTGGAGCATGAACATCATGAACTAGCCACCAAGATTTTACATCAAGGATACCTCTATCATTTATAAAGTCATAATCATCAAACTCTTGTCTACCATCCGAAAAATTAGCAAACTCAATGCTCACTTTTCTTCGATCTTCTATATTAGGAAAATACCTCTTCAAACATTTTAATCTCTCATTGATGAGATCCCCATCTTGATGTGGTGGAACTCGTTTTGAGTCTTTACTTAACCATTCATGGCTATAATACCTATATAGTTGCAAGAAAAAAATGTTATGAATTATTCTTCAATTACCATTTATTTATTTCTAATAGAAAAGAAAGTATCTAAATTTGAATAATCACCTTGGATTCAAAGAATGAGCTAAACAATAAAGAGAGGTACTACTTTTTGTCCAACGCTCAATTAAGATTTGGTGGACCACTTCATAGAAGGTTGAAGATTCATTGTCATCCTTTCTTTCAAAAAGATATATGGCCTTTCTTACTTTTTCAATCATGGAATCCCACATCTCATACACCAAATGGAGAGTAGATGCATCCGTATCTGTGCTTCTTAAAACATCATAAATAGGATTGGTGAAAGAAAGAATGAAATCTATCTTTTGCCACCAACTATCACTCAGTAGCTTCTCTTTGACAAATTCAGCTTTGCCAACATCATCTTCCTTGTAAGCAGACCATTTTTCACTTATCACCATCTCTTGGAGCCCATGTTTGAGAAGTTTAAACCGCTTCAACATCACTATTGTAGAGGCAAATCGAGTAGGAGCAACATTAAGTAACTTCAATGAAGCAAACTCATTAAAGATGGACAACCTCATATGGTGATTAACAATGAAGTTCTTAATAAAGGAAACATTGTTAGCAATTTGTGAAATCCAAGAACATTCTTGATACATGAGATTGTTCCTTTATATATTCTTAGCCGCAAAAATGCTCTTCAAAGCAAGATTAAGAGTGTGGACAACACAAGGACTCCAAAAAAAGTTGGAAACTCCTCATCAATCATTAAACCAGTTGCCTTACAAACTGGTACGTCATCCGTCATAATTTGCACGACATTATAAAAACCAACTTCCGTAATTACATCTCCCATTTGCTTGGCTATAAAATCCTTGTCTTTGATATTATCAGAGCAATCAATTGCTTTCAGAAACATTGGCCCACTTTCAGTCACAACCATAAAGTTGAGAAGAGGTCTTCTTTGTGGATCTCTCTACCTATCACTTACAATGCTCGCTCCTTTTTGATTCCATATATTCCTTATAGGTTAAAGAAGCTTCTCAACATGTTCTCTTTCTTTGTCAAGTAAAGTCGTTCTCAACTTGTTGTAGCCTGGAGGAACATAACCATTAATTTAATTAGTAGCGGCAAAAGAGAAAGCTTTGATGAAATGAGGATTCCTTGCAAGATGAAAAAGGCAATCCTAAAGAGTAAAACGTTCTAGCAATCTCAAGATCTAAATTTTCTCTAGCTTGCATTTTGAATGTATCCTCTAGAGGTCTTGATGTTGCCCTTCTCTTTCTTGAATCAATACTATTAGTATATGATGCTTCACCAGTTGAGAAATTTTGAGATTGACTAGATAAGGGTGGAAGAGGGACAGGTCTTGCCTTCGAATTTTTAAGCAACAATGTAGCTTCATTGTCAATTTTTTTAAGTTCTGTCGCCTTTGAGGATGGAACGTCACCACAAACTCGAATTTCCTTGCCTGACAATTCAACAAGTGCACCCTTACCTTAGTGTAAGAACCTCTGAATGAGCTATGGCAAAAACTACACTCAAACTCAAAGTTTCCACCACCCTCTACTTTATTTTTCTTCACCACATATTTCTATAGTGGTTTTTCTGAATTTTCTTATTCAGCACCACCATTAGAAGCCATGGAAAAAGGAGAATAGTGGATTGAAATACCTAAATAAGATACCAAATTGTATTAACAAACAAGTAAATAATATTAAGAAACAACAAAGTGTTTTTATGTCAATGAAGAAAGCAAGACAGGGAAAGCAACTTTCAACCAAACACATTTCTAATTTCAAAATTACACATGAAGATTGCTACTTCTAAAAAAGGATTGTAGCCTAAAGCATTCCAGCCATAAAATCATCAATATTACATTGCAAAACAATAACTAAACACTCACCAAACATGTCAAATAAGAATTTCCAATCATACCATCCTCAAGAGTGTTTAACTTTGAAACAACCAAAATACAAATACCTAATTTGATAAGCCCAAGTGTAAGCAGCATAGGTTGTTACAGAGACGTGAGTATTTTACGGAACATAAATGCAGTTTTCGCAAGATCATATATGGGATTGAAGTGTTATTACAGTGAACTGATTTCTCGTAAATAAAATATAAATTTAGCTACTATAAAATAAGTATTAAAAATTCAACAACTGTTTTACTATGTCCATATGAACTTAAATTAATTAGCGATTTTAATCCAAAAAACATAAGTATCTCTGCATAGCAACAGAAGTGGGGGTGAAAATTTTAAAATTTCAAAATTTTAAAATCCTAAAATTCGTTTCAAATAAGAAAAATGAAATTGATTTTTAATATATTTCAAATTTCTTTGAATGTATATAGTTTTCTACCAATAATTATGATCCTATAATTACAAACTAACATTTCAAGTTATTATATTGTCAGGTATAATAATGATTTAAATAAAAATAAAAAGAAATAAGAGTAGAGAAAAATGGCAATCTATCTTTGAATAGGCGGTGCATTGCATATTGAGTGTAACCGAGCAAAACAAGCCAATGGCAACCCATAAAAAAGGAATGGATGCTGTGATTTGAAGAAAGAATAAAAGAGACACCTGACATGTGGCTCAACAACGGCGAATTATATAAGGAGTAGTAAGTAGCATGTTATTGAGTTTTTGTAGAGATAAAACAGAGTTTTTAGCAATGGCGGCCTTCCATATTGCAGAGATAAAACAAAGTTTTTGGGGTAAACTGGCGTAATATGGTAGTTGTAGGTTCTAGCAAATTAAATACGTTTTTATAGTTGACTCCAACTTTTGATGTCGTTTTATCAACCAAATCTCCAGCTGTATTCAAGCCATCTCTAGACGTGTCCGAGCCAACAAAAATTATTTTTTAATTCCAACATGTATGAACACGTGTCGGACACGTCTTCGACACGCAGACACGACTCCATTTTGCCGTGTCCATGCTATATAGGTTTTAGCGAATTGTTTGACAATCTAATTGAAGAAATTTCCCTTCGGTTTTCTTTTACTTATTCGTCGTCTTCTTCTCTCTTCCTCTCTCCCTCTCTCACGTCTAGACATCCATTGGAATGTGTTCAACTTTTCTAAACTCTGTCACACTTCAGTCGTCACCGTCAAGCCCTGGGTTTTTAACTTTTACAAACTTTCTATCTCACGTTGTGTCTAGTTCTCAAGCTTGGAATCCAAACCCAATAGCCGAGCTACCAGTTTGAATTTTCTATTGGTTGTCACCAGTGCATTTACGGTTGATCCCAAAGCTACCAGCCAGAAGAATCAAATCAGAGGTTAATAATTCTCCAACAAACCATATACTTAGAATTCATAAACTTACCAACTTAAATCACTCCTCACAACCTGAGATAACTGTGAGGACAAATTGTTTTTTTTACATTATAAACGATTTTTAAATCAATAATTTTCATATACTTAAATTTGAGGAAGAAGACATAATATTGGATCTTGATAACAATTACCTTCTTTGTATAGAAATTTTGGTTTCTCTCCCCTTCTCCCTTTCTTTATTTGATACGCCATTTTATGATGGATGTATAAGTTTTTCTTAAACGTATAAATTAAGGCAAAAAGATGACCAATTTTATGTTTGCATTTCTTTTAATATGATATGTACATCAAGTATCAATGTGTAATTAATTAGCGGATGGAAATTTTCTATATTAATAATTTCCCTAATAATATCATATTTGAGTAGTTGTATCTGAATAGGAAGTTACTAGCCTCAATCCCTAATTTTTAGGCCATTTTAGAAAGTGCCTTACGACAACTTCCAACATTATCCCATTTAGCCTAAAATTGGATCAAACTAATGTATAAGTATGATGCATTTATAATTAAGCACCAAAACTCATTCTTAAAATATCATAATTTTCTAAATATGATAAAACATTAAATAGGGGTTATGGCAGTTATATATTTATTACATAACATGCTCCTTTCTATTTATCACAAACACTAGTGTTTTATCATACTAGATCAATAAATGACATATGAATTCCATCATGGTCCACATTAATGTTTCTAGTAAATTCAAGTTATGGCATGTCTGAATACAATTATGTGCACACTATAACCAGAAACAATAAATGGTGTATATTAGAAACACACCAATAAGTTCGAAGTGTTAACTTCATTAGATGCATCATTCAAAAGGACAACTAAGACCCATTCTTTGTACATGTTCTTTAAATGCCTTTAGTCGTAAACCTTTAGTTAACGGATTTGCTATCATGAGATTTGTTCTAATATGCTCAATAAACACTCTCTATATATGAACCTCCTGCTTCACGGCAAAATACTTTAGTTCCATATGTTTGACATCTCTTGAGTATTTTTCGTTTTTTTGAGAAAAACACTATTGCGGAATTATCACAATAAAATGTCTTAGTAATGGTGTCAACAACCCTAAGTTTTGAAATAGAGTTCTGCAGCCATAATACATGTATTGTGGCTTTAAGCACATCCCACAAATTCTGCTTCCATAGTAAATGAGGCAATGACAAATTATTTAGCACTTTTCCATGATATTCCTCCTTCGGCAAAAAAGAATAAATAACAATAAGTTGACTTTTTACTCTCAATACATTCAGCAAAATCTAAATATGAGTATCCAATCGCTTTTAAGTGATTAGATCTTCTATATATAAGCATGTAATTCTTTGTTCTTAAAGATATCTTAAAACTTTCTTTGCAGCTTTTCGATGATCAATTACAGGGTTACTTTGATACCTACCTACACTCCAACTGCAAAACTAATATCTGGTCTTGTACAAGTTTGTGCATACATTAGACTTCTTACAACAGAAGCATAAAGAATTGATTCCATTTGCTTTCATTCTATATCATTTTTTTGGATATTGCACAAGACTAAATTTATCTCCTTTTTAAACCAGAACAATTCTAGAGGAATGTTTTTGCCAGTATAGGCATTTTGAGACAATCCCAACAGTCCTTATGATTTATTACAAAATATTTCAATTCTTATCAAATAGGATGCATCTCTCATATCTTTCATTTCAAAATTCTTTGAGAGATAATCTTTTGTCTCATGTATTATAACCAAATCATTAGTAGCAAGCAAGATATCATCAACATATAAGACTAAAAATAAAATTTTGCTCCCACTAATCTTTCAATCTATACAATGATCAGCAAGATTTTCTTCGCAACCGAAAGAGGTAATGATATCATTAAACTTAATATATCATTGCTTAGAAGCTTGTTTAAATCCATATATTGATTTCTTAAGGGGGTGTTTGTTTCTATTTTTATTTTTGGTTTTTTATTTTTGTATTCAAATTCGGTAAAAAGATCTTGTTTGTTTAAATTTTTAGTTTTGGTTTTTAATTTTAGTTTCTTCCAGTTTTCAAAAATTATGAAAACCATAAAAAGTGGTTTTATTTCTTGTTTTTGTTTTATTCTTATAATTAAATTATATATAATTAAATTTAAAATATAAATATTCAAATAAAATTTGATTTAATAATTAAAATATATTTCAAATAAATATTAATTCATAAATTATTTTATTTTATTAAAATAACATAACTTTATTAATAATTTTTAATAAATATTATGTAATAGATTAAATAAATTTATTTAATTAAAATAATTTATCTTAATATTTATCTAAAATTTAGTTATTATCAATGATAAAAAAAATAAGTACATTAACATTAATAATCAAATAGGTTTTTGTTTTTATTTGAAAGAAAAACAGAAACAAAAAATTGAAAACGAAAACTGAAAACTATAACAAAAAAAAAAAGAAGTAGACCAAACAACCCCTAAATTTACATATCATATGACCTGTTCCTTCGATTGAACCAAAATTTTCATCCAGTTATATAAGACTAGTCCAAACATGTTTGACGGATGATTTAAATTGCATTCTTCTTCTACCATTTATATACAATTACATATTTTATGATTTTTTTCATTTTTAAAAACTTTTATTTTAAATTAATTATATTGAATTTCTTATAATTTGATATTTTCATCTCGATTAATACATTTTAAAATTTGTTATTTATATTTCTTGAATTTTTTTATTATATAATTAATTATTTAGTATTATATTATTATTTATAATTTAAAATAATTTCGTATCAAAATTTAAGAGTTTTAATATTATATAATTTATGATAAAAAATAAAAATTAAGAATATAACAAGAAAAATATGTGATAATTAAATAAAACTATAAAAATAAGTAGTATTGTTTAAAAAATATATACAAATTAAAATAAAAAATCTTAAATGACAAAGAATTTTAATATATTTGACCTAAGATTAAAAAAGGAAAAAGAAAACCACGGAACTACTCTTGACGAAATGTTTGATGTCCTACGTGGGGCGACGGTTCACCCTATAGGTAAGTGGAGGGCATTGATTCCAAAATTAGTACAGACACCTTATCAGAGAAGTAGAAGATGAAAATTAGACAAAGTCGTCTCAGAGCATCTAAGAATCAGAATCATTCCGTGGGAAGCAACTTTCTACGCAGTGGTCCTAATGGTCGCTGATTATGACCCGCCACTTGAATCACACCTTCCCATTGATGGAATATCTCTTTCAAGTTTACAATTGCCTCCAGGCACCCACCTCCTTCTTATTCTAGTGGTAGTCTTTAAAAATTAAGAAAAAAGGGAAAAGGTTGAGCTTTTGGTGACGTGGTCAAAGAGCAGAACTTTTACTTGGTGTGGCGATGGCTGAAACTGCTTCCGTACACTGTTGGAGACGGAGACAAACGGAAGGAAATTTCCTCGTCCCAACGAACGTTCCACAATAATATGTACCTTTTCGTGAAAACAATCTGTGATGTAGGAGACCATAAAGTTAATTCTGTGATGGTCAACAATCTGAAAAGGAGCAAATAAATATAGATTCCAAAATGTGCACCAACCAAGAAGCTGCAGTTCCTGATCTCTTTCGATGATGAGCACAATTCGTGATTTCTTTATTCCTTATTTATATGAAATATGTTTGCATTGCTCTACTGTTTTTAATCTGAATTTTTGCATGGGTTATAATGGTAAACTCTTTCCCCCCCTTCGAACGGTCACTGCGTAAACATAAATTAATATTATGTATATGTATGCCTTACTATAATGATTCATGCTATATGTGTGGGATATATATATATCAAAATTATTTGTTTCAACGAGGCATATGCCCCCTAGGAATAACTTGGCTTCCCCCCTTATGTAGTGTACAATAATAGCAAAACACAAAGAGATATATATATATATATATACATATATACACACACACACTCACATAAATTTGAAAATTTCCCCTCAAAATATAGGTCTAGTTCTTTGATCATATTGTAGATTTAACAAATTTTTTCTTATACTTTTAATATCTTTATTGTTGATCTATACCTAAAATCAACTGGTTAGTTGTAATTAAGCAAAATAATTATTTAAAGACATTCTTTATCTTATACATATTCAGATATATATATATGATAAAAATTCATAGGGTAAATATACCTTCAAATAAAATTATTATAAGGTAATAATTATGAGATTCATAATATATTTAAATCAAGTTAAGTTAGCTTATCCCAGTGCAAAAGGCTCCTTGGCGAGGATCGTGGGAAGGTCATCAATATATGCAGCCGTCCCTTTGTAATTTTTGTAAAGAGATTATTTCTGTTATTTGAACCTGTGACCTTATGGTTACAATAATAATATATTTATGTATTATCCATAAATTGTTTCTAGTCTTTACTCTATTAAGATTGAACATTAATAAAGTAAAAAAAAGCACATATTATATTTATTCCTTATAAAGGAAATAATAGATACCATAGCTAGACTAGGGTATTGGGATACTTAAACAAATATATCAGCGTTTATTAGGGAACAAATTCACTAAACTGATCCCATATGAAAAATTCATTTGAAACATTACTTGTATGTCTATGAAATGTTCATTGTGATAATTGTAAAAGTGATCATTTAACTTAAGATCACCAAAGAATCTCATACATATATTGATATATTTTTATACTACGTATGACCTATTTTAGTAAAAGGTAGCTCAGTTAGTAATTATTGGATATAATATAAACTAGATGGAGGTAGTTAAATGATCAATTCAGGATTCATCCCCTAAAGTAATTATGGAGAATGCTTCATTATTCTCAATTAATATTAATTTGAAAAATCATTGGTCAAGATGGAATGACACTAATATGTACTTAATTTGGATATATTCAACCCTTTACATTTAGTGATTAATGATATGAAAATGCTTAAGATACTTACTTTAATTCTTATATAGTTTTAGGTACAATTTGGATGTAAAAGAGCTTAAGTGAGTCAAAAGAACAACATTTGAGCTGTCTTCTTGTGTTTCACACTCACTTGTCTTCATTGAGCAAGAAGAAGAAGGGTTAGAACAAAAGAAGACAAGAAAATGCCAAAAGGAAGGAAGAACAACATATGTCATGGCTGAAGGTACATTTTTCATGGCTGTAAGAGGTGTGTCATGGGCACGTCATGGGTGTGACACTAATTGTATAGGCCTGAAAGCCTATGTCACACCCAAGCAAAGTGTCTTTGTGAGATAGTGCCACCTCACTTGAAACCCTACATTTTGCATAAAAGCATCGTTTTTGTGATGACAATGTTATGTTTTCGTTTGGGAAAAGTTTGGAGAATTGACAGAGGGGTTTCGGGAGAATGAAAAGGGGAAAACCTCTCATCCTTTGGAGACCCATGGAGGGCTAGGCTTCCTGACATCTGTTCGGAGGTGATATCAATGCCAAAGAACCCGGTTAAGCATTTCTCTTATTGTTTGTTGTTTTTTCTCTTAAGAATTGATTGTGTTATCCCATGTTTAATGTTTGGGTGTTATGTGAGAATGATTGAATGCTCTATTTGATTATTTTATGAAAGAACCCATTGCTAGAATTTCAATATAATTCGTAGCTGTTATGATGAGATTCGTTTGTAGCAACTAATAGTTTTTGAATTATTAGGGATAATATAATCTAGGTTAAATGACCCCAGCTTGTGTAGTTGTTACCTTAATTAATCTGTTTTCCTAATTCATAATGTGACTATCTAATTAAATCTAGAGATCTTATTCTAAGTTGTTCGATAGCTAGGTTTAATTAACAAGTTCTTCTTAATTAAACATGACTTAAGGAAAACTGGGGACAATAGAGCTTATTATTAACCTATGATTAATAGATGATAGGAGAGGTATAAGAACAATAATTCAATAAAATATGTTTAACTGGGTGTAGGTTGAGATTGAACCAAAGAATCGAGTCCCCAACGAATTTGTCACTTTCATCCTTTTTCAATGTTTTCTTTAACTTTTTTTCATTAGCTTAGTTTCATTTTTATTTTCTTATTTCAAACCAAATGAAACCTGCTCATAACCTAAACACCAACTATTTTCATGATAAAAGTTAACTGAACACTCTCTGTGGGATCGACCTAGACTCACCACTACTATAATTGTAGGTTTATTTTATTTTGTATAGCGTTACGACACGTATGACCAATTTTAGTGTTGTTGCTAGGGAAATCTGGTGATTTAGTTTTAGTTTTTGATTTTAATTGGTGTTTTGTACATATTTGTTTGTAATTATTTTCCTTTCAGTTATACTTGATCTTTCCACTTTTCATTTAGTGTTTGTGTGTTGAAAAAAATAATTCATGTGCAGAAGTAATTTTTTCTATAACTCATATTTCCAATCTTATGACCATGTTTGGAACGTTCATACTAACTTTAGTTATAGATGGGATAACCAGCAAAATTACTTCCTTAATAGTATGTAGGACACATAACAATTTTCATATAAACCAGAAGCTTCTTATTATGACTCAAGTCTATCTCTGGAAGAATTGGTTAACGCTATTATTGCTAATACTCTGCAATTATAGTAAAATGAAAGGCAATTTTGGTGTGGTTTCCAAAATTTAGAGAGCCATTAAAACTTAGGTACATCTCTGGAAGAATTGATTAATATTATGAACGCTTATACTTTGCAATTTCAATAGAGTATATAGCAGTAACTTCAACTGCTTTAGACGGAGACAAAAGCAAACATACAGAACTTGGTAAGCCAGATAGGTCAAATAATGGAAGCTCTCGATTGCTTAGAATCACAAAACAAAGAGGCACAACTATCTCAAACTGAGGTGTACCCAAGCAACATTAGTACAGAGGCCTTACAAAGTAAAGAGGAGCTTGAGAATCTTGAGAATACTACTCAAAGAATTGCTTGTGTGGAAGAAGTGGAGAAGGAGATCGAAGTAGAAATGGATACATCTTTTAGCTCGAAGGTAAATACTGAGTTCCTAATTGTTGTTAAAACTGACTCGTTACCTTTACCTACCATGTTAGAGAAATTGATCGAAGAAGAAAAAGGTGAAAAGACAATCGAAATATTTACAGAGTACAGCAACTCAGTAGAGATTGAAAGTCAGAGGATAAAGAAGATGCTAACCATGAATGATTATCAACCAAGGCTTTATTTTGAACATCCTCACATAGGAGTGGCTCAAACTATGATACTAGAAGATCACAATTTTGTCACATGAGGAGAAAACATGAAATCGAGCCAGCGACACTAAACAAAGGTGTTACTTGGGAGGCAACCTAAGGGAAGTTAAATTTCTTTTCCTTTACTTTTATGCATTTAGTTCTTCTATGCATATGTGTGTTTAGTTGTTTTAAGTTTTTAACAAAACAAACAATTTCTTTTTTTTTATATTTCTTTTAGGACTATATAGTCATGATTAGAGTGTGAAATAACTAGAAGAATCCATGAAAACTTGAGCATGTACTTTTGCTTTTGTAATTGGTCAATGTGCATTATGTTGGGCCCCGAAAATTTTTTTTTATCTTATTCGAATTAATTATTTATTGACTTATGGATTTATTCGTTAATTTTTTTCATTTTGCCTTAATTGATTAAATTATGTGTTTAGATAGATATTTTTATGTTGGGCTTGGAAATTTGAAGTTGGGACTTT
>JAOSBN010000005.1:24187708-24210759 GCA_027563595.1 Erythroxylum suave
CTCTTACTCACTTTCAGATTTTTCCTATAGCACATCATTTCAGGTCAACTTTACGTTCTCTTCTTGACCCCGACACTAAAGTCATTTTGCATCACTTTCCTCTAGAAACATAATCCCCTATGTCTTATGTCTCCATTGACACCAAAATCATTCAATTTGATTCTGTCCTCAATCATATTGAACCTTTTTTTTTTATTGGGGCTACTAGCATCACTTTTGCTATAGGTATCTGATCAAGATCGTTGTTCGATGGTTTGAAAGAGGACTTATAGGTCTATAACTTTCTTGAAGACCTTAGGAACAAATTCTATCATCTGAAGGGTCAAAGATGGACCAGACGATACAAAATGAACAGTATATAGAAGAAGAAGTCTCGGTCACTTGGGCAGAAAGCAGACGAATGCAAGAAGTAGACGAAACAATAAGCAGATAAATGCAAAAGCAGACGAATGCCAGAAGCAGATGAAGCAATATGCAAACGAATGTAAAAGTAGACGAAGTAATAAGCATACGAATGTCAGATGAATGCAAAAGCAAACCAATGCAAGAAGCAGACAAAGCAAAAAGCAAACGAAGCAAAAAACAAACAAAGCAAAAAGCAGACGAAGCAGAAAACAGACGAAGTAGAAAGTAGACGAAGCAGAAAACAATCGAAGCAGAAAGCAGATGAAACAGAAAACAGACAAAGCAAAAAGCAGATGAAGTAGAAAACAGACGATTTAGATGGTCAACTTAAGACAAAGCAAAGTCAACTTAAGACAAAGCAAAGTCAACTTAAGACGATGCAACTCTTAAGCACCGTCTCTTAGGACGATATGACGCCATCACAGACGATGTGACCTCATCAAAAATGAAACATTTTTACAGAAGATACATCTTTATAGACGATAATAAACAAAAGAAGCAATAAGTAGACGAATGCAAAAGTAGACGAATGCAAGAAGTAGACGAAGCAATAAGTAGACGAATGCAAAAGCAGACAAACGCTAGAAGCAGATGAAGGAATAAGTAGACGAATGCAAAAGTAGACGAATACAAAAAGACGAAGCAATAAGCAGACGAATGCCAGAAGCGGAAGAAGCAATAAGCAGACGAATGCAAAAGCGGACGAATGTAAAAAGTAGACGTAGCAATAAGCAGGCGAATGCAAAAGCAAACGAATGTTATAAGTAGACGAAGCAATAAGCAAATGAAACAAAAAATAGATGAAGCAAAAAGGTAGACGAAATTCATTAGAAGGTAGACGAAGCAAAAAGGTAGACGAAATTCTTCAGAAGGTAGACGAAGCAAAAAGGTAGATGAAGTTCTTCAAAAAGTAGACGATTCAGATGGTCAACTTAAGACGAAGCAAAAGTCAACTTAAGACGATAAGCAACACAGACGATAGACGAATGCAAAAAAGTAGACGATTTAAGTGGTCAACTTAAGATGATGCAAAGTCAACTTAAGATAATACAACACAGATGATACGTCTTTACAGACGATAGACGAATGCAAAAGTAGATGATTTAGGTGGTGGCCAACTTAAGACGACGCAAAGTTAACTTAAGACGATGCAACACAGACGATACGTCTTTACAGATGATAGATGAATGCAAAAAGTAGACGATTTAGGTGGTCAACTTAAGATGATACAAAGTCAACTTAAGATAATGCAACACAGACGATAGACGATTGCAAAAAGCAGACGATTTAGGTGGTCAACTTAAGACGATGCAAACTCATCTTAAGACAATGCAACACAGACGATAGACAAATACAAAAAGCAGACGATTTAGGTGGTCAACTTAAGACGAAGCAAAGTCAACTTAAGACGATGCAACTTTTAAGATGATATGACATCATCACAGATGATACGTCTTTACAAATGATACGTCTATACTCCTGAACATCTCCCCCTTATTAAGACCATAACTTTCTACTTCACCATCTATAACTCCCATACTAAATATTCTCAGTAAACTTCTTCAACACATTTTTCTTTACTAAATCCAACACTTAGTTTTTATTTATAATCTTCCTACTTCATTTCATTCTAATCATTTGCTATAACCACAATTCTCAATCTATCCCATTACTATTTACTATACCCGAAATGTCAATGAGTGTATATACAATTATCTTCATGTGTGCAAAGACTCAAATTCACATGCATGTATGCTGACATTTTGCTGAGCTTGAAATGCAAATTTTCCCTCTAACTCTCTCATTTCCATTCTCCCCATTATTGAAATCGAGGTTATAACCCTTAGTATGGGGACAGGATGCTACATTTCTCCCCCCTTAATGAATTTCGCCCCAAAATTTTCATTTAATAGATCACTAAGGTAAAGATATTATTTCGTCATATGCCTCTCCATTTCCCATATACTTCACCACTCATATACTTTTTCCAAATAACTACAGTTGATAAACTCAATAAGTTCTTCAATCACTTATCTAGCTATCACACTATCTTGACTATTTCATTGATATATTTCAAATTACTCATTAACTTTTTCTTCGTACGCTGTTAGTCTATCTCTACCGGTCATACCATTATTTCTTACCTATTCACATATCACATATTATGAGTCTAAGACGTCTTTCATCAGTAACACTAATTTATAATAATTTTTGTATAAACCAATTCATAATAGCTTAACTTATCCTTTCTCTAAATCTGAGTGCATCTCGTACTCAATTTATGCACACCTTGGCTAGGTGTTACTCAAAAAAACACTTCATCTGTCCTTTGATAATTCACTTCTCTTTAATGTTAATACATTCAACTCTTATGCCTATTTCACTATATTACTTATGTCCGGTATTGATCCACCTAACTCATTTATCTTTCTTGAATCACTTAACTCCTATTATGGATGCACTTAACTTATCACCAGTGTCTCAAATCAATCCTGGTTTTTACTAATTTTGAGGCACTCTTCCTTTTTAATGTAAGGGTGAACAACCCCTCACCATCATACAACGGCTTATAGAGTATTTTAATGATGTCACTATATCTGTAGTCAATTTGAATTATACAGCCGTCTCACATTCTTATAAACTTCAAAATATAAGCCTTAGGCATATCTCCAATAGTTTTAACCATTGGTACTTCAAACATTCTGTCATTTATTTCTACACCCTTAGCAATACCATTTTAGTGTATGTGTACTAGGATGTCTAGCTTAGGTTGTTATTGCATTGCTCTATCAACCTCTTTACTCAATCTTCCTTATCAAGTACACATACTTCTTATTTCAATCACCAAATATGACTCTTCTGATTCCACTCAAAAATTCATACTCATTTTCAATTCTGCTATGGGGTTCACAATTTTGAATCCTTAGCTTTTAGGCTTTATCACTTCTTTCACATGAAATTGGTCTTAACTTTCAATGCAATTAATAACACTTCAATTTGCCCCGTATTCAATTCAACATTCTGCACTGTTCATTACACCAAATTTGTAATCTCAATATTTGAATTTGTACTATTGCATTATAGAATTGTATTTGTATATTCCTGTCAACTCGATAATTACCTCAAACTTACATGATCTGTACATTCATATATCCAAAATGTTTGTAGATATACAGTCTCCAAGCTTGCAAAGCAATTTCTATTGTAGCAAGTTCTCACTATATCATCACTGCTATTTTCTTTGGGGTCTCCCAATATGCCATGTTCAAGTACTGTCACTTCCATAATTTATTTGATCACGCTAAGATTCACTCTCATTAAACTTGTTTCTACTTTTCGAATATGCTCCAATTATCCTCTATGATCCTAGTCACCCATTGATACAAAATTTTCTTAGATCACTTTGATCTTCAATATCATAACGCTATTGAGGTATGATCACTCCAACAGATATCTCTCAAATTTTTCTTTATGTTCATAATTGATTCTTGCAATTCCTTAGGTGGCTCATTCCTCAATTTAGGTAGTAACATCTCATGTCATTTTCAGCTTCCCAATTGACTTCTTAATTCACATCGACTTAATCAGCCTACTCATTCATACTGGTTTCTCCACACGTTTCAATTTGTTGAATACTTCACTTTGTGTGTCGGTATCACATTTCTCAGATTCAGTTTGTATCTTCCGAACATATTTACACCTAATATAATGTGGACCTACATTTCCCTCACATTAGCAATAGCGTCACCTCGAATTAAATATCCACTCACATAGTTGGATACTTAACATCAAACCAATCCACAAACTCTCAGTAGCATATTCTACCTTTTATTCCTGAGTCTCCGTTTGGGATATGACTCCATTATTCACTTTTGACTCATTAACTACTCATTTCCGATTTGTTTCTTCATTGATCACTCTTTAACTGAATCATCCGGTTTACTAAACCCATCTCGATGAATTTCTTCTTTGGAAGAAGATTTCTTGATACCATCCTTAATACTGCTCATGAAATCCTTATCCATAAACTATTTTCCATGATTATTTATCAGTCATTCTTAGTACCTCAAGAAGATCAATTTCACTATTCATAATATCTTAATAGGATCAATTTCTGCAATAGCTTAAATGATTAGAACACCCTTTAATATAAGGCTCAGTGAGACATTAGACAATTTTATTTACTCTAATACCTTGGCATAAATCGCCAAACTCATTACAACTTATTTAGAGATGTATTTATGTCAATTTACCAATTAGTAGCTTATGCTAAGGATACTTTTTTCCCATTCAATTCTAGATAACTCTTCTCCTTTGGTGCCAATCATCAAACGTGGGGACTATGCCATAATCGTGTCCTTCTTCTTTTTCCTCAATTTTATCACATATGGTAACATCAGTAACAATCTCAATTCCTTCCCAATTGATCACTACAAGCACTATCACGTCTTACTCTAACTCATCTCAGACTTTGAACTATAGGAACTATGATTAGCACTTATTCAATAAGTCATTGATTACTTCCTCTATCATCTGTACACATATTATACACATATGCTTAATATTTTCACTTGTCATAGTGATCCCACTATTAGATGTGCACTCACAATGGCAATTAAACCTAAACTCAACAGTTTTTTCATATATCTGCTACCATCATTCCACTTTTTAATTACCATTTATCATCATGCGTACATATGTTCGCAATCAATTATGAATCATAGCTTCATACTCATCCACAAATCCTGATCTCAATTTCACAAACATATTCTTATACTTAATCATAACTCTTATCACACACATTTTTTTTAATTCAAACAATCATTTCAAGTCCAAGTTCAACCTCTCAAGGTCACTTTCAACTTGGCTTGTACTCTTTATTCTCACCATTTCTACTTATATCCTTATTCTTCCTCAAACAATCCATAACAGTGCATCAATTTTTTTATCACATTCGAGGACATATCATCAGAACAAAATATCAATTTCATAGTCAATAATACAACCACCGATACAAATACACTGAATCTTTATCTGTTATATCTAACCATATACTATTTCTTATACTGAATTACAAACTCTTATCACAATACTTACATAACCATTTCGGTTCCAAATTCATCTTTTTATGATCATAATAATTCTATGATTTCATTTCATTCCGCCTATACACTTTAGTCTCCTCATTTCTACTTATTTTCCCATTTTCCTCAATCAACTCACGGTAATATGCCTATTCATACCTATATCACCTTTTAAGGTACATACCCCATTGTGGTGAACCTTTATCTATCATACAAAACTAGATACTGTTTCTCACTTCCAAATGTCCATAAACCTTTATTTTCTCACATTCTATCAAATCATCACTTTTATCAATGCTCTTTACAGCTCAGACTCTTAAGGAATGCTTATGCATGTGACTCATACTGGGGATCACTTGCCACTGTCTGCTATGACATGACTAAAATGCATGTAACTTGACACATATTTCAGAATGCCCATGTAAGATAGTACTTCTGGGCTCTGATACCACATAAATGTAGCACCCCACTCCCACAAGACCCGTGCCCGACATCGTGGGTGATATCCAAGTCTGTGCCCCGTGAGGGTGGCGTGCTAAAGCACTCACTCACTCGCAAATCGGTGTAAAAACCTTTTTCTTTGTTTTCTTCAAAAACTTCAATCACACATATTATGTGGAAGTTAAGTATCACATAAGGCCCACTCTCACTAATAAACACTTTCAATCATAGTAATAAAATCAACAATAATTTCAATATCACTTTTGGGCCCTTTCACAAATACAAAACGCTTTAGTTGTTTCGAAATACAATTTTATACAAAAAGTTGCGGAATACACAATTCAATACAAATTAAGGAAATGGAATGCAGACGCGAACTGATCCTGACCTCTATCCTTTATTTATGTTGTAGGCATACTCCCGTTGGCCTAATGGGGTACTCTTCTGATCCCTAAAAATAGTTGTAAATTTTGGGTGAGTTTTGCGAACTCAATGGGTGACCATCATCGATGGCTCACCCAGTCACATAACACACAATCACATTCATAACATTTCACATTCCACAATCAATAACAATTTAATCATTCATATTATGCATATGCAATGCATCTGAGACTCACTTTCCATTTATTACTTTGTTGTGAACAAGTGCCTTTTTACTAGCTCATATCCCTTGTGGATACCGAGCTGTATCGACTAATGTCCTATATCCCTTAGTGGATACCGGGTACATGCACAACTGAACCAAAGGCTCTTATCACATTCTGAGCTTTAAGCTCTTTTCACTTTCGGTGGCTACTACGGTCACAACTGCCATTATATTTCAGGCATTCATGAGATGGAATACATCACTCATATTTGTATGATCTCATTCAATCACTTTCCCATATCATCGGACCTTAGTCCAGAATTTAACATTAACGTTGAGGAAACACTTTCATTCATATTTAAATGCACATTTAAACACATTTATCATCGGACCGTGGTCTGGCATTTAACAGTCAAATCATGCACACTTATTTCATCTCATTCACATACAAGTAGCACTTCAATATCCCATTCAAACATCATAACCATTAGACCTTCTGTCCAGAATCAACAATCAAGACGCATTCATATCAACATTCAGTAGTCAATTAATACAAAAATCAAACCAAACAAAACAAACAATGAAATGAGACCATCTAGGTCTACTTACAGTACGCTCCAGATTAGCATTTGCTTCCAAATTTTGGGAATACCTGAATGCAGACACTTGACCTGCACAACCCATTTATGCAAGACACTCATTTCACACTAATCAATAATTGCACACATATAAGCATTTATTCATGCAAAATTGTATAGGGGGACTATGTACAATACAAGCTCAATGACAAACTTAGGTACTGTAACAAACTTCACATCTTATGCACATTCCCATTTCATAACTCACTCATCAGTTCTTTGAATTACAACCTCAATCCTTTGGTTCTTTGATATCAATAACTCATTCACTACTTTACCAATATAATCCCATATATGACTAGTGAAGAGGAAAACAAAGTATATCACTATGTATATATCATTATCAATTTTTTGCTTCAAGCTTAATATTTCATCTAATTATCACTTTAATTGTTCTTTCACACCATTATACACTTTCATTTATCTTTCAACTCCCAAAACTAGTTTATCACTATTCCATAATAGTCCAGTCATCAATCTAAAGAAAATCACTATGTATGGTACACTAAATCTCCTCACTCATTTTCCAGCAAATAAGAATATCACTGTTCTTAACCATTTAGCAGTGAACTAGCGATGCATGCTTCATTTCATGCAAAAATACATAATCATAACAAACTTACTTGTTTGAAGCTCCAATCTCTACAAAATCACGTAAACCTAATCTCTCATGCACCTACGTACATCAACTTGAAAGTTGACAGGGAGGCTCGGTCTTTCTTAAAATGAAAGAAAGGAATATCCAAATAGAAGTGGGGACAAACAGAGAAAAGTAAGGTTTAGCTTTGGTGAATATTTGATGAAAAGATCTGGGTTGGGGGATTTCTAAAGAAAGAAGTTTTCAAGAAAAATAAAGACAAGGACAGTAGCTTGTCTTTTATAGGCAATAAAGATCTTAACTAGCTACGACACCTGTCCAATTCTTATCCACTTATCCACTTCCCTTTATCCAATCTAACTTAAGTATATAATTTATACTTAAGTTTATGACTCAGTAATACCACTGAAATCACAAGTCATAACCTCTTACTCCCTTTCAGATTTTTCTTATAGCACATCATTTTAGGTCAACTTTACGTTCTCTTCTTGACCCCGACACTGAAATCATTTTACAACACTTTCCTCTAGACCTCAAAGACAAATTATTTCTTCTAAAGGGTCAAAAATGAGAAAGAAGATAGGTACAGACGAAGCCAAATGAAAAGGCAGACCAAATGGAAAAAGACAGATGAAATGAAAAAAATGCTATAACTTTCCTTACAGATATCAGATTAAGTTGTTCTTTATATGGTTTGAAAGAGGACTTTAAGATCTACAACTTTCATGAGACCTCAGGAACAAATTCTATCATTTGAAAGGTCAAAGATGGACCAGACGATACAAAATGAACAGTTTACAGAAGAAGAAGTCTCGGTCATTTGGGCAGAAAGTAGACGAATGCAATAAGCAAAAGAATGCAAGAAGCAGACGAAGCAATAAGCAGACGAATGCAAAAGCAAATGAATGCCAGAAGCAGGCGAAGCAATAAGCAGACGAATGAAAAAGTAGATGAATGCCAGGAGCAGACGAAGCAATAAGCAGACGAATGCAAAAGCAGACGAATGCCAGAAGCAGATGAAGCAATAAGCAGACGAATGTAAAAGCAGACGAATGCAAGAAGCAGACGAAGCAAAAAGTAGGGGAAATTTGTCCGAAAGTAAACAAAGCAAGAAGGTAGATGAAATTCGTCAGAAGGTAGACAAAGTAGAAAACAGACGATTCAAATGGTCAACTTAAGACGAAGTAAAAAGTCAACTTAAGATGATATGACCTCATCACAAACGATGCGACGTCATCATAGACAATAGACGAATGCAAAAACATAGATGATAGGCAAAACACAGATGATGTTTTCTTTGCATCTGTCTTTTCCTTACGTCTGTGTTTTCCTTGCGTCTGTCTTTTCCTTACGTCTATGTTTTCCTTGCGTCTGTGTTTTGGTGATGTCATTACAGACGATGTTTTCCTTGCGTCTGTGTTTTCCTTGCATCTGTATTTTCCTCGCATCTGTGTTTTCCTTGCGTCTGTGTTTTGGTAACGTCATCATAGACGATAGGCAAAACACAAACGATAGGTAGTCAACTTAAGATGATGTAAAGTCAACTTAAGACGATGCAACACAGATGATATGACGTCATCATAGACGATGTGACGTCATCATGGACAATACGTCTATGCTCCTGAATATCTCCCCCTTATTAAGACCATCACTTCCTACTCTATAACTCCCATACTAAATATTCTCATTAAACTTCTTCAACACATTTTTCTTCACTAAATCCAACACTTAGATTTTATTTCTAGTCTTCCTACTCCATTTCATTATAATCATTTGCTATAACCACAATTCTCAATCTATCCCATTACTATTCACTATACCTGAAATGTCAATGAGTGCATGTACAATTTTTTTCATGTGTGCAAAGACTCAAATTCACATGCGTGTATGCTGACATTCCGCTGAGCTTGAAATGCAAATTTTCCTCCAACTCTCTCATTGCCATTCTTCCCATTACTGAAATCGAGGTTATAACCCTTAGTATGGGAACGGGATGCTACAGATACGACATCCATTTGAAGAAACACAATCCTTAAGTAAAGAACACATGTTTGGAGCTTTGAGGAAGGATTGAAGATAAGGATCATCATCAAGATTGTGCAAACTATCATATCAACACCAAAATTTTAGATTTTGGCAAAGAAGAGAAGGAGTCTTATATTCAATTTTCTATCACTTTGATTGCTTCTGGTCTTTGTAAATTGTTTTATTTGAATGTAGATGGTGTTATGCAGACCATGTTAGGCTAATTTCATTTTAGGGATTGCTTTTGGGCCTATTGTGTTGAACTCCGATTTTATTGAATTGAATGAAGTGTCTTTGATGATTGTTGTTTTTAATTGTCATCTTGCAACAAATCAAGAAAGTTAGTAAGATGAAATAAGTGTGGGATTATACAACGAGAGTTGGCAACCTATAAACGTACAATTGTCATGGTAATTGAATAGTTAGAAGAGAGATCTCGTCTAGTCAATTGATCATCCGTAGGATAGTTTAATAACTAGTTGAATCGGTAGAGTAATTAGGTAGGTTGAGAGATCATCCAATTGATTCCCGTTCATTCAATTAGGGACAAGTTGTTACACCTTGAGAGAGGGTAGTTAGTACATTAGGAAATCTAGGGTGAGACACAATTCAATCGATAAAATAGGAGGGAGACAAAATAGGGAAAAAAGTAATCTCTAGTCTTGAGATTCTTGAATTCTGATTTTTCTGCATTTTAGTATTGTCCATTATTTTGTGTTAGTCTTTTGTTTTTAATTTGATTTTCCAGATTATTTTCATTAAACAATTTTGTTTCTTAAGCAAAGTTAGGTCTAAATTAAGTGATGTCTAGGCATCAATCTCTATGGGATCGATATCCACTCTGTTTAACTACAAGTCACGACCGATTCACTTACAGTTTTTGAGTGTAAAACAAGTAGATAGGTTTTACTGTCAACAAGCTTTTGGCGTCGTTTTCGGGAATTGATTGTTAAGCATCATGTTTGATTTATATTAATTTGATTTAAGAGTTTTTGATACTTTTTATTGTGTATTTGCAAGTGTATGAACACAAGGAGCACGAAGGATGAAAGAAGTAATAGAAGACGAATTTCCTGGCATTAAGAAACACGAAAGAGAAATAAGAAGGGCGAAGTGTCTGAACTTTTCAAATTAAGATATAGCTGAAGAAGGAGATCAAAGAGGACCAGAGCGAATGTTGATGGATTTCATAAGGCCAGGATTTAGTCCTCAAGGAGTAGCGAAACCGGTAGTCCAAACAAATAATTTCTAGATAAAGCTAACACTACTTAATATTTTGGAAATTAGTGTGCAGTTCTACGGGCTATCTAATGAGCATCCGAATGCCCATATTGCAAACTTCTTGGAGATCTGCAACACTTTCATATTCAACGAAATGTTCGATGATGCAATGAAGCTGAGATTATTTTCATTCACGTTGAAGGATCAGGCTAAAACATGGTATAATTCTTTGAATTCAGTTCATATCACGACTTGAGAGCAGCTCACCCAAGCATTCGTCACCAAGTACTTCCTATTGACAAAGATGATAAGGATTATCAAGGAAATAATAGATTTTCAGCAGAGTGACAGAGAATTTCTCTATGAAGCATAAGAGAGATTTAAAGAACTTCAAAGATGTTGTTCACATCATAACCTCCAGAAGGAGTTTCTACTTCAAACATTTTATAATAGAATGAATCTGAGCACAAGAGAGACAATTAATGCAACAGCTAGAGGTTCACTGATGAGGAAGACGGTGGAAGCAGCACATGATTTGTTGGAAGAGTTAGCAAGCAACAGTTGCATATGGTTGAGCAAGAGGAGCAGACAAGGCCAGAAGGAACAAAAAGGTATATTGTAACAGTCCAGATCACCCCCTACAAATATTTTAGGCTTTGAGCTTTCAACTTTGGGCCCAACCAAACCCTCATGGCTTTGCTTTTCCCAGCTCAGTTGGAAAATCGCGTCTCTGGGGGAGAGTTATCCATACCCTTATAAAATGTACTTCGTTCCCCGCTCTGACCGATGTGGAATTCTCACAATCCACCTCCTTTGGGCCCAGCGTCCTAGCTAATACAACAGGTCAGGAATTGGCTCTAATACTATTTTGTACTAGTCCAAACCACCCGCCCACAAATATTTTCCACTTTAGGCTTTGAGCCTAGCCTAAACCCTCAAGATTTTGCTCTTCCCAGCCCAGTCGGGAAAACGTGTCTTTAGAGGAAAGGTATCCATACCCTTATAAGGAGTACCTCGTTCCCCTCTCTAACTGATGTGGGATTCTTACAGGTATGATACCTATTGGCTCAGTTACTGCCTTGTAGGCTCAGATCACGACATTTACAAAGTAGCTAAACAACATGCAAGGAGCATCCACTTCAGCAGTTAAGGTGATGTAAGCACAATGTGAGTTGTGTGGGGAAAACAACCACAACTCAGCGGAATATTTCCTAGTGGGAGCCAGTGGCACTGAACAGGTAAGTTACCTAGGCCAACCGCAACGAGGTAATAATCCTTATTCGAACACCTATAATTTGGTTTGGAAAAATCACCCAAACTTTTCTTGGAGTAACGATAATGCAGGTAGCCAACAAAGACCACAAAGGCCGCTAAGATTCTGGCAAGATCGACTCGGAGCACTGGAAAGTAAAATGATAAGATGATGGAAGTCTTAGGGTCCAAACTGGCAGTATAAGAGGAGAATAACAAAAGGATGCATGTAAGTCAGGAGGAAAATCAGAAGAGGATGAAAGCAAAATTTGATCAAATTTTAAAGAATTGCGCGTCATCCATCCATAATCTGGAAGTTCAGGTAGGCCAATTAGCTAACGCTTTATCTTCGCACAATATAGGAAGTCTACCAAGCAACACTGAGGTGAATCTGAAGGAAAAAATCATGACCATTACTCGGATAAAGAAAAGAGAAAGTGACTATGAGGAGAAAGATAGAGTCAAGAAAGAAGAATTCCTTCCAAGTAGATCAGTAAGCAATTCGATTAGGGAACTTCAACTTGGACTCCCACATCAGATTTTTGCTCAGCAGAAATCACATTCAAGTGGAGAGTAGCTTGAAATTATAAGGAAGGGGAGTTAAGCAAGATGACCGAGATAAAAAATCAACTCCAGACAAAGCTTATATTAAAGGAATCGTTAAAAGAAGAGATTATCAATCACATATCAAAAGAAATTCCACATGTAGCACAACAGAAAGAAGATCCAGGGGACTTCTTCATTCCGTGTGATATAAATGGAGTTAAGATAGATCGAGCATTGTCGTACTCATTCAATAAGAAGTTAGGTCTAGAAGAGCTAGAGCCTACTAAGACATTAGTTAAGACAGCAGACAAAAATATGCATTTACCAAAGGGGATTATCAAGAATGTGCGACTACACATTGATAAATTTACCTTCCCCATAGATTTTTACATACTGGATATTAGTGAAGACGAGGAAACTCTTATATTTTTGGGGTGACTATTTCTGGCTATTGCTCATGTGATCATTGATGTTGATGAGGGCGAGTTAATACTGAGGGTAGGAAAGGAGCTATTACATTCAAGGTATCGAATAAAAATTATCGTCCTACACCACCCCCAACAGATATCAAAGAACCTGAACTTTAAGGAGGATGGGAAAATATTAAGGACTCGAGAATGTGTTTAGAAAGAAACGAACACGTAGAAGAAGGAGAAGAAAGGAAAATAATAATAAAGGTCGAATCCAAAATGGGTAGCTCATCTACAGAGTTTGAGATCAATTTCTGCACGGGCACCAGATCGGTCATTTGAGCGATCATGAGCATAAAGGGAAGTCGAGCTACTGATAGTAAGCAAAGTGCTAGAGGCAACCTATTGATGTTATTCCCTTTTGAATGCTTTTGCCTAGTTTTTGTTTGACTTTGTTGGTTTGATCATTTTTTAAATTATATTTGATTGATGTTTGTGTTGATTTTATTTAAATTTCAATTTGTTTTCTTTTCAAATTTCTTGTTGATGATATTATCTTGATGTGTTTATAGATTTTGGGATCATGGAGAGTACATATAAGCTTGGAAGAATGTTTGAAATTGTGATGATCACCAATTCCCACGTTCGTGGGAATTGCAGTGATTCCCACAAACATGAGATATCTCTCCAGAAAGTTTCCGGAGAGAATACCCACGTCTGTGGGAATTGTGGTGATTCCCATGGACGTGGGAATCCTTTCTAGAAAGTTTCTGGAGAGGAATCCAACACTCATGGAAATTGAGGGGATTCCTACAAACGTGGGAATCCCATCCGCCTCCCTCTTTTTTCTCTCACCCACTTTCAAAATTTCACACTCTCTCTTTCTAATCTATAATTTTCTCTCCTCTCTCTCTCTAAAAATCTTCAATCTTCATCTATATTCTTGGTATTTTTTTCATCCCTTTCCATTAATCTTACATTCTTTCATCTTTTCATGCATTAATCTTTCCAAACAACAAGGATTTAGTTGAGATTTTTGTTTCCTCTCTCTTTAAAAGTCGAATTTCACACTCTCTCTTTCATTTTTGTGGATCCTCTTCTCACAATGGCTCCACTAAGGATGATGAGGGTTTGAAAACCAGTCGACGAGTTTTACCTTTAAATTTCTGACGAAGGAAAAACCAACTTGGCAGCAATTTATCAGGCCTTGTTTCTGATTTATTCAGAAGAAGAAGGTGTGTGTTTTCATGAATTTAGGTATAGAGCTATAGTCACTCCTTAGTATTTTAATTTTGAAGTGTTAGAAAATATAGGAGTGAGACACTGACTTGAACGATTAGCTACAAATATAGGGTGGAACAGATTTGTTCAGTGCGATGTACCTATTTATAACACCATAACCTTAGAAAATTTCACAACAATTAGGTACAACCTAAAATGGATTTGTTTTGGTTTAGGGTAGGTGGAAATGTTTTTAAACTTGATTATTCTGTCATGCGTGAATTGTTTAATTTGTCGAATACAAAAATTCTATATAGTCATGCAGATTTTGATGTCAATGCTTATTGGAACACTATCACGGGTGAAGAACATTTTGATTCACGTAATGCACCCAATTCTCTAATTTGGAGTGCTGAGCATTTACTTTTGCACAAATTTATGTGCCTGACTGTGTTTAATAAAATGGAAATCAATAAATGTTCAGCTAAAGAACTTTTCTTTTTCTGGTGTATTAATCGAAAGCTTAAAATCAATACACCTTATAGAATTTTTAGATCATTAGTAAGTGTGGCTAATAAAAAGATTATGTCTTTTGGGATGGCTTATATTGCTTCTACTTTGGGTGCATTTTATAATGTTAATATGGAGAAATTGCATACTACTCCCCATGATATGTTTGACATAGCCTATTTGAGACACTATGAGATTGTGGAGGTCCAATCTATGGAACTCCATAATCCTCAGGCGTGCATTGTAGTGAGGAGTAGGAGGAGTGGTGGTACAGTCACAAACTGACCCTCCACATTCAACACAGCTCCAGAGCCAGAGGAGGAAATAGTAATGGAGGAACAGAGGGAACTAGTGGCAGTTTACCGATATCAACCAATTGTTGACCAAATAGTTGTAAAGCATCAACAAATGACATCCCAACTTGATGAACTCAGTACTCAAATGTGAAAGGTTCATAAGGAGAAACGAAGCTTGAAGAGAAGGTTCCTCAGCTTTTATCGACGGAACAATTTTGAAGCTCCTACACCATCACCGCCTCCATCATCATCTAAATAAGCTTTTCTTACCCTTTAACTTTTAACTTTTGTGTTTCTTTTGTGTGATTGCATTTCATTTCATGTTTATTTGGTTTCATATCATTTATCAATGCTATATCTTTTGTTTAGTTCTAATTTCTTTAATTTTGGTTTGAATACATTTTCTTTGTTTAGTTTGATATCATTTGTTTGTTTCAATTCAATGTCATTTCCACTCACTTGGGGGTCAACTTGTCACATTAAGGACAATTTGATCTTTAAGTGTGGGGTGGTGACATCAAATTTCTTACTTGCACTTTTTTTATATTGTGTTGAATATGATGCATATTTAGGCATATTATATGTGTTTTGTGTTAGCAATGGTGGTTTGTGTTAGCAATGGAACTGCATTTGAGTCACTTTGATAAATATTGCCATGAGATTCTATCATGTTAGTTGGAATTAGATTGAATGCATGCTTGAACTTATATTAGGCTACTTGAGTAGAAAGTGAACCATATAAAGTGATGAAAAATAGTTGGTTACATAAGCTTGGTCACAAATTGACATTTGAACAATAAGGTAGTGTAGAGATGCATAATGAGTTTTCATTTGAGCTACAGTGAGGATTGAGCCATATGACTCCATCTATAGTAATTTCATTTCTTTTTTGAGTGTTACTTCCGTAGGTTACTACCTTCAGAACTTGCTTTGAATCAGTTTAAGTCTACTAGATGCATGCTTAATAGAGATGATCTAGGTACTTTTTGTATTAACCATTGACTTAAATGACCTACTTGTTGATCATCCCTTGCTACCCCCGTTGAGCCTTAACCTTTTGTTTCTTGAAAACACCCAAAATTTTAAAACTTCCCCCATTTTCCTACCCTTTCACAAGCTTAGTAAAGTATATAGTAAAACATTAGTCGGGATTGTGTGAAATTTTTACCGAGATAAGTTGAGTATATCTCTGCTTGTGGACTACATTGTATATAGTGCTAGTTTTGATTCATAGTTCTTCCATGTATGAAGAAAAAGAAAGAAATATGAAAAAACATATGGAAAAAAGAAATAAAGAAAGAAAACGAAAAAGGAAGAGCAATCGAGTAGTATAAATGAGTACAGAGTACTACATTAGTTTGTTTGGATATCTCGGAGTTATGTTGTGTTATCCCATTGTATCCGTTTTGTACTTTACTTATGCTTGTACTTAACCTTCTTTCCCCTCTTTTGACTCACCTTAACCTTACCACGCTACAACCTTAAACAAGTCCTTTTGGTCTATTTTATGCATGCAATGCTTGTAGAGGAGAATTGGTGTATTAGCAAGCCTAAAGTAGTGTAGTTTCCTATAAGAAGTTTGAGCGAAATGCTAACCTTTATACACTTGGGGGAAATAAGTGAAAACTGTGAGGGAAATTCATTTGTGCATCTTTACTTATCTTTGAGTGATGGTGTCAATTGTGAGTTTGATTATGTACACCATTGAAAAAGTAGTCATGATATGTGTACTAACTTGATATTTGAGTTGGCTTGAATTTGAGAGATTGTATGTTTTGATCTTTGCGAAAATGACGTGATAGAATTGATTGGTTGTATTTATTTTGCTTGAGGACAAGCAAAGATTCAAATGTGTGCATTAGTACATGTCTTTATAGGTAATTGACATGTGTTTTCTAGCATAATTATTGTTTATTGTTCTAGTTTAGGATTCATTTTGCATGTTTTCATTAAGTTTGATTTCCATTGTTGTTCTTGTGTGTTTGATTTTAATTGAGGGCAAGAATTAACTATTTTTATGTAGAAAGAAAAGGGAGCAACTTGGAGGTTGAACAAAAGATCAAAGAGGAGAAGAAAAGAAGAGCGAATCTGTGTTTAATTCCCACGCTCGTGGGAATCATGCAAACTCATATGGATGTGGGAATTATAATCCGAGGCTTAATGCAGGGCTTCATTAAACTTAAGGTTTTTGGACTATTTAAGCAACATTAAGCCTCCATCTTCAAAGGGAAATGACACCCATCTGTAGAAACAGCATTCTTGAGTGAAGAACACATGTTTGGAGCTTTGAGGAAGGATTGAAGACAAGGATCACCATCAAGATTGGGCAAAATAGCACATCAACACTAAAATTCCAAATTTTGAGAAAGAAAAGAAGGAGTCTTATATTCAATTTTCTATCACTTTGATTTCTTCTATTCTTTATAAAAATGGATTATTTGAATGTAGATGATGTTATGGAGACCATGCTAGGTAGATTTCATTTTAGGGATTGTTTTTGGACCTATAGTGTTAAACTCCTATTTTATTGAATTGAATGAAATGTCTTTAATGATTGTTGTTTTTAATTGTCATCTTGTAACAAATCGAGAGAGTGAGTAAGATGAAATATGTGTAGGATTGTACAGCAAGAGTTGATGACCTATAGACATACAATTGTCATGTTAATTGAATAGTCAGAAGAGAGATCTCAGCTAGTCAACTGATCGCCTATATGATAGTTTAATAACTAGTTGAATCGGTAAAGTCATTATGTATGTTGAGAGATCGTCCAATTGATTCTCGTTAATTCAATTAGGGACAAATAGTTACACCTTGTGAGAGGGTAGTTAGTACGTTCGAAAATCTAGATTGAGACACAATTCAATCGATAAAATAGGAGGGAGACAAAATAGGGAAAAAAGTAATCTCTAGTCTTGAGATTCTTGAATTCTGATTTTTCTACATTTTGGTATTGTCCATTGCTTTGTGTTAGTCTTTTATTTTTAATTTGATTTTCCAGATTATTTTCATTAAAAAATTTTGTCTCTTAAACAAAGTTGTGTCTAAATTAAGCAGTGTCTGTGCATCAATTCCCATGGGATCGATATCTGCTCTATTTAACTATAAGTCACGACCCGCTCACTTGCGGTTTTTAAGCATAAAACAAATAGATAGGTTTTATTGTCAACAATAGGTCATAGGTATTTTGTATGAAACTATGTGCATATAACTTATATTGATCATAATGATGACTATATTGATTTTTATTCTATAAAACATTAAGTTTGTTTACGTGAAGGAACATGTTTGTGAATTTCAAGCCATTATTTTATACATATGTAGATTCATTTGTTTGATTTTACTATTAATACCATCATCAATTAAAGCATCCCCAAATTAGATGAGTATATATATAGTCATCATCTAAGCTAAGTGCATGCTATCGATTACGATGATTGATGATAATAGGGTACATGAATTTAAGAATTCCCATATCATATAAGGAAGGATTGAAGATATGTTTACTTCCAAATCAGTCTTATAAGATTCAAAATACCATGGTTGTGAATTATATTATTAAAATATATTGATAAATTTAATGATATAAACATTAGTCTCACAACTAGTCATGTGACCTTATATAGCAATAGTGCCTTTTTTAATACAACTTCCAAAGGCTTTGGCATATATGTGTGTTGTTTGCTACAAGCCCGTGTGTTAACTACTTGTGGATCCTCCAATCACTAATCAAATCATATGATAAATTGGGCATGTATCAATGATTGATCATTGACAAGAACCTTTCATATTGTATTTAAGTTGTAAGCTTCAAATTACATAATTTATTAAGATGAAATGCACATATCACTCATGTTCCTCTATGATTATGAGTCTTTGTTGAATTAGGATACATGAATTCAAAAATTTCCATGGCATATCATGAAAATGAGAAAAAAGGATTCTTAACTTCCAATTCAGTCTTCTAAGATTTAAAATATCATTAATATAATATAGTTATGACAATGCATTGGTGAATATAATGACGTATACACTAAAAATATAGCCACTCACATGATCTTAAATACTAGGAGTTCCTTTATGAATGCAAGGTCTAAAATTTTTTCGACAATAATGTGTAGCAAATTTGTTTTCCATTTATGGATTATATAATGGTTGACCATTATTAATGTTAATTTGAGCATGGACCAATCAATAATGAATAAAGTTCCCTCTTATGGACATACTTTACATTTAAGTTACGTGCTTTTAAGTATATAACTTAAGTCATTAATTAACCAACCTGTTCATTTTACACTCCTTTTGATTAACAAAAAGCCTTTTAGAATTTAGAAATCTTACACCTATGATAGTCACATATATTGAATTATTGAAGCACTAGTAGTGGAACGATTTTTAGTAATCTTTTATATACTATTATAATTTATGTTATTTAAGCGTAAAAAGGATAAGAAGTAAAATGATTATAACTCTACAATAGAATTCTCTAATAATTAAGGCCCTCAAATCTTTCGAAAAGAAGAAGAAAATCTACTTATCTAAAATTACATGTTTAATGCAGGACCATACAATCAAATGTGTTCTTGTTTAAAATTTGAACTAAAAATATGTACATAGATTGGTACATGACAGTGGAGGAAACTATTTCCATTAAAAGTTTTGTTCAATATGGTTATTTAGATGAAAACGTAGTTAACCATATTTTAGTTTAAAATTTGGTAGGTAATCATGCGTAGACTTGATTATTATGCCATTCGTAATCCTTGTTATGGTGTCAAGTATTTACAATCATGCATGGGACCTGTCATAATCTATAAGACCTTTTTACTTAGAAAGGAGAAGGGAGCTCATGATAATTTCCTTTAAAACATGTTTATGAATGGTAGGGTAGGACCAAAAATTTGTATAAGTGTTAGCCAACATACTAGACTAGTAACGAGGAACTCACATCAATTGTTACTACCAAAAAGAGAGCCTGAACAATAAGATGAAGCAACAAAGAGCATAAGCATGCCTAGGAGTTTGAAACCATTTCCACATCAGGACTAGCTGAAGATTGCCCAATTGGAGAAGTACATGAAAATTATACAAGGAAGCTAGAACATTATATGGGATGACCATATGAGCTGATGGTGTGTGTGACATAATTGGAGGCACATGAAAGATGGATGGATGAGGTGTTATGCAAGATGATAAGACACCTTAGACTTAAGGTACCACCTCCATTAATTAGAACTAACCCATCATCATCCACTCTAATAGCAGTACCTAAAGACATAGAGTTCATGAACATTCTCAGTACTTCAAATGACTGACGAATACAAGGTAGTCCAAAATTCTAAATTATGGTCACCTTATTTTATTTTTTATTTTTTATATTTTTGTATTTAATATTTTTTTTTTCTTAATAGCTATCAAGGGGTCAAACTTTACTATTACAATGTTATTATAGTTTTATTTTTATTTTATTATTAGTTATCTCTTTTTAATTTCTTTTTACCTTTTTTTATCCCCTTTTATTTCTTTTTTGCAAGGATAATTATACTTAATATTAGATAAAAACTGCAAAATTTTGTATAATAGTATTAAGGGAAGTACAAAAGAATATTCCTTTCTTACTATGTCTTCTTTGATATTATAATTTTTTTTAATGTTTTTATAGTGTACATATGGACAATGTACACTTTAAGTATGGGAAGAGGAAAATGGAAATTTCAAAGAAAAATTTCACATTTCTTAAGTTTATTATAATCTTTATTATTTATTCTTATTAACTCACATCCTAATTTAGTTAAAATTTATCTAAAACACTTTAGGTTATTATTGATCATTAAGTTAAATTAGTATACAAAAGGATCAAAACTGTATTATTATTTCTTTCATAAGCCATTTTTAAAAATAAAAATATATTCCTTAAACTCAAAAGCATATGTATATAGGGTTGGAAAAAATGCTAGTACAATTACATCATTTAGTAAAAATAAAGCTTGCCTATAATAGGTAAACTTTTGACCACACGCTTAGCAATTAGTATATCTGACTAAGTGATTTTTCAGTTGTTGCATACTTTAGAGCTAATTCTATTTTTGTTTTTGTAAAGGATTAAATGTAGTCTGATTTTGTCCAGTATATGAAATGCAATGTCATTCACCTTCTAACATTGATTATTGAAAGCTTTGTTATTTCTTTCTATCCATATGTTAGCAATCAGATAGGATAGAGCAATATAAACTGTCCATTTGTCTCCTTCTGCATGTCTTTGAGCTAAATACACCAGCTCATTATTTCATTCCAATTCATAAATATATTGTCTATGCTACACAGATCCATTTTGGACCTCTATATTTTGTTGATGAAGCTACATTGAAAGAAAAGATGATTATGAGATTCTTTTTAATTTTTCCATAATATGCTCCAGTTTAGATAGTATAGAAACTCTCCTAATCTATAAAGTGGGTGTGATGCTTTACGACTATAGTCCTTACGCTATACTAAATTATGGCAGGTTATTTGAGGATTTTCTTGATTATATAGTAACCTAACAAAGTTGTTAAAGTAGTAACCAAATGGTTCCAGCTTCCATATTATTTTATCCATATGGTGATAAAAAAAGTTGATTACACCAAATGATGAGGGAAGGAAAGAGCTTTGTTTTAAGGTTGATAAGCCATAAGCCCCACTTACATCCTACTTAATTGTGGTCTTCAGTTGATCAATCATTGATTTGATCAAGTGGTCTATAAGATGTTTAACAATCAAGCCAAAAATTAGTAAATTCTCGATTTCCAACCTGATGGATATTTCTCTTAACTTTTCTTTGATTTCAAAATTCATCAGTATTAAGGCATTTTTTGGAATTATAAAATTGTACAAGCATTTATCCTTGATATAATATTCCTTCACCCACCTTACCCATACACTACAAGAAAATGAATGAATAGCAGCGGAACCTTTCCGACGGAAACATTTTCGCCGCTATTTACCGACGGAAATAACAATTCCGTCGATAATATGGCCCCGTTTTCGGCGAAAAAATACAACCGTCGGTATAGAATTTTGTAACTGATATTTGCAATGGAATATAGCGACGCCGTCAAGAAACTGTCGGTAAAAAATGTGCCAAACGTTTGCGCATTTTATTACCTACGGTAACACACCGACGGTCCTAATACGGTCGGTATATATACCGACGGGAAGGAATATGTCCGTCGACAAATAGGAAATTCTGGAATACGAAAAATGTGTTACTGACGGAATAGAAGATACCGTCGCAACATTCAACTACAACAAACATCTTCACCGACGGACAAACATTTTTCGTCGGTGACTTAGTAAACCTATCACCGACGGGGATATTTTTTCGTCGGTAACGTTCATTCCAAACTTGAGTTCCCGACGGACAGTATTAGTCCGTCGGTGAGTTGATTGCAATATCACCGACGGACGAGCTTAGCACGTCAGTAAATCGTCCAGAATGCTTAATTGCCGACGGAACGGGCTCATCCGTCGGTGATAATGCAATCAACTCACCGACAGATAGTGTCTGTCCGTCGGTGAGTAGATAACAATCTCACCGACGAAAAAGCTCGTTCCATCGGTATATCGTCCAGTCAGCAGTTTTGGATTCTTCCAGAATGCGTGAATACCGACGGAATGGACCGTTCCGTCGGTGTTTGAATTTATCCCGCTTCAATTTGGCGCCCATTTACTGACGGAACACTCCATTCCATCGGTAACTATCGGCACGCATCGACGTTTGTGCACGCGTAACCCTAATTTACCGACGGAATGGAGTGTTCCGTCGGTAAACGAGCGG
>JAOSBN010000005.1:24210859-24224287 GCA_027563595.1 Erythroxylum suave
CTGTAACTAACTTCAACTAAGTAACCGTCTAATGTTTTGACGTAACTTCTTCTGAGTATCGTCTTTGTCTTGTCATTGTTCTGTACTTTACACTTCATCTTTGTTTTGTACTTCATCTGTGTTTTGTTCTTGCACTTCGTCTGGCTTGCATTTCATCTGTGTTTTGTATTTGCCCTTCGTCTGACTTGCATTTCGTCTGTGTTTTGTATTTTCACTTCGTCTGGCTTTTGTTCTTTCACTTCGTCTGGTTTGCATTCCGTCTGTGTTTTGTATTTGCACTTCGTCTGGCTTTTGTTCTTTCACTTCGTCTGGTTTGTATTCCGTCTGTGTTTTGTATTTGCACTTCGTCTGACTTTTGTTCTTTCACTTCGTTTGGCTTTTGTACTTCTGCCCACTTAACACACTTGTTAAAACGTTTATTTGTTTCTAACATTATTATTATTAGTTTGTCATCAAAATTAAGACATCGTAAAGTCTTCCTGACTTAACATTACTCACTTTCAGATTTTTCCTATGGCACATCATTTCGGGTCAACTTTACGTTCTCTTATTGACCCCGACACTGAAATCATGTTGCAACACTTTCCTTTAGAAACATATTCCCTTATGTCTTATGTCTCTATTGACCCAAAATCATTCAATTTGGTTCTGTCCTCAATCATATTAAGCCTTTTTATATTGGGGCAACTAGCATAACTTTTGCTAGAGATGTTGGAATTAGATCATCTTAGAACGATTTCAAAGAGGACTTATGGGTCTATAACTTTCTTGAAGACTTAAAGACAAATTTTATATTCTGAAGGGTCAAAAATGAGACAGAAGATGGTTACAGACAAAGTCAAATGAAAAGGCAAACGAAATGGAGAAAGACAGACAAAACAGAAAAATTACTATAACTTTCCCTACACATATCGGATTAAGGTATTCTTCATATGGTTCGAAAGAGAACTTCAAGATCTACAACTTTATTGAAGACTTAGGAACAAATTCTATCATTTGAAGGGCCAAATATGGACCAGACGATACAAAATGAACAGTCTACAGAAGAAGAAGTCTTGGTCACTTAGGCATAAAGCAGACGAATGCAATAAGCAGAAGAAGCAATAATCAGACGAATGCAAAAGCAGATGAATTCTAGAAGCAGACGGAGCAATAAGCAGATGAAATTCATCAGAAGGTAGACGAAAAAGAAAGGCAGACGAAATTCGTCAAAAAGTAAACAAAATAGAAAGGCAGATGAAATTCGTCAGAAGGTAGATGAAGTAGAAAAGCAGACGAAATTCATCAAAAACTAGATGAAATAGAAAGGCATACGAAATTTGTCAGAAAATAGACGAAACAAAAAGGCAGATGAAATTCGTCAGAAGGTAGACGAAGCAGAAAGGCAGATGAAATTAAAAATGACAGATGATTCAGATTGTCAACTTAAGATGAAGGAAAAGTTAACTTAAGACGATATGCAACATGGACGATAGGCCAAACTATATGACATCATCATAGACAATTTTCTCGCGTCTGTGTTTTCCTTGTGTCTTTATTTTCCTTACATCTGCGTTTTCCTTGCATCTGTATTTTCCTTATGTCGGTGCTTTGGTGACATCACCACAGACGATTTCCTTGTGTCTGTGTTTTCCTTGATGTCATCACAGACGATTTCCTTGCATCTGTATTTTCCTTGCGTCGGTGTTTTGGTGATGTCATCACAGATTATACGTTTTACAGATGATACATCCTTACAGATGATATGTCTATGCTCCTGAACATCTCCCCCTTATTAAACCATAACTTTCTACTCCACCATCTATAACTCCCATACTAAATATTCTCAGTAAACTTCTTCAACACATTTTTCTTTACTAAGTCCAACACTTAGCTTTTATTTATAGTCTTCCTACTCCATTTCATTCTAATCATTTACTATAACCACAATTCTCAATATACCTTACTACTATTCACCATACCCGAAATGTCAATGAGTGCATGTACAATTATTTTCATGTGTGCAAAGACTCAAATTAACATACATGTATGCTGATATTCCGCTGAGCTTGTAATGCAAAATTGTTTCTAGCTTTCACATTGCTATTCTCTCCATTATTGAAATTTGTATTCTAACCCTTAATATGGGGACGGGATGCTACAATTCTCCCCCCTTAATGAATTTCGTCCTCGAAATTCTCTTTTGATAGATCACTAAGGTAGAGGTATTATTTCTTCATATGCCTCTCCATTTCCCGTATACTTCACCACTCAAATACTTTTTCCAAATGACCACAGTTGATAAACTCAATAGGTCCTTCAATCACTTATCTTGCTATCACGCTATCTTGACTATTTCATTGATATATTTCAGATTACTCATCAACTTTTACTTTGTACACTATCAGTCTATCTTTGTTGGTCATAACATTACTTCTTACCTATTCACATATCATATATTAATATTATGAGTCTAAGACCTCTTTCATCAGTAACACTAATTCATAATACTTTTTTGTACAAACCTATTCATCATAGCTTAACTTATCCTTTCTCTAAATCTGAGCATACTTTGTACTCAATTTAAGCACACCTTGGCAAAGTGTTGCTCACAAAAACACTTCATCACTCCTTTGATAATTCACTTCTCTTCAGTGTTAATACATTCAACTCTTATGTCTGTTTCACTATATTCCCTATGTCTGGTATTGATCCACCTATCTCATTTATCTTTCTTAAATCACTTAACTCCTATTATAGATGCACTTCACTTATCACCAGTGTTTCAAATCAATTCTGGTCCTTGCTAATTTTGAGGCACTCTACCTTTTTAATGTAAGGGTGAGCAACCCCTCACCATCATACAACTCCTCATAGAGTACTTTAATGATGTCACTATATCTGTAGTCAATTTGAATTATACAACTGTCTTACATTCTTATAACTTCAGAATATAAGCCTTAGGCATATCTCCAATAGTTTTGACCGTAGGTACTTTAAACATTCTGTCGTTTGTTTCTACATCCTTAGTAGCTAGATACCATTTCAGTGTATGCGTACTAGGATGTCTAGCTTAGGTTGTTATTGCACTGCTCTATCAACTCTTTACTTAATCTTTCTTATCAGGTACATATACTTCTTATTTCAATCACCAAATATGACTCTTCCGATTCCATCAAAAATTCAGACTCATTTTCAATTCTGCTATGAGGTTCACAATTTTGAATCCTTAGCTTTTAGACTTTATCACTTCTTTCAAATGAAATTGGTCTTAACTTCAATGCAACTAATAACACTTCAATTTGCCCCGTATTCAATTCAGCATTCTACACTCTTCATTACACTAGATTTGTAATCTCAATATTTGAATTTTTACTATTCCATTATAGAATTATTTGCCCAACGTATTAGGTTACACACTACCTTTACTCGTATAGCACTTACTTGTATATTCCTTTCACTCGATAATTATCTCAAACTTACATGATCTGTACATTCATATATCTAAAATGTCTCTATACATATACTGTCTCTAAGATTGCAAAGCAATTTCTATTGTAGCAAGTTCTCACTTTATCATCACTACTATTTTCTATGGGGTCTCCCAATGTGACATGTTCAAGTACTATTACTTCTATAATTTATTTGATCATGCTAAGATTCACTCTCATTAAACTTGTTTCTACTTTTTGAATATGCTCCAATTTTCCTTTATGATCCTAGTCACCTATTGATACAAAATTTTCTTGGATCACTTTAATCTTCAGTATCATAATGCTATTGAGGTATGATCATTCCAACAGATATCACTCAAAATTTTCTTTATGTTCACTTGCAATTCCTTAAGTGACTCATTCCTCGATTAAGGTAATAATATCTCATGTCATTTTTAGTTTCCCAATTGACTTCTTTTCTCAAATAATTTTCTCCATTCATTCAATTCCTTCTTAATTCACATCGACTTAATCAAATGCCTACTCATTCACACTAGTTCCTCCACACATTTCAATTTATTGAATACTTTACTTTGTGTGTTGGTAATACATTCCTCAAATTCAATTTGTATCTCCCAAACATATTTACATTGAATATAATATGGACCTATATTCTCCTCACATTTGCAATAATGTCACCTCAAATTTAAAATCCACTCACGTAGTTGGACACTTTACATAAAACAAAACGTATACACTCTTAGTTGCATATTCCACTTCTTATGCCTGAGTCTCCACTTGGGATATGACCTATTATTCACTTTTGACTCATTAACTACTCATTTCCGATTTGTTTATTCATTGATCACTCTTTAACTGAATCATCTGGTTTACTAAACCCATCTCGATGAATTTCTTCTTTGGAAGAAGATTTTTTGATACCATCCTCGATACTGCTCATGAAATCCTTATCCATAAACTATTTGCCATGATTATTTATCAGTCATTCTTAGTACCTCATGAAGTTCAATTTCACTATTCATAATATCTCAATAGGATCAATTTATGCCATAGCTTACATGATCAGAACACCCTTTAATATAAGGCTCAGTGAGGCACTAGATAATTTCATTTACTCTAATACCTTGGCATATATCGCCAAAATCATTACATCTTATTTAGAGATGTATTTATGCCAATTTACCAATTAGTAGCTTATGCTAAGGATACTTTTACCCCATTCAATTCTAGATAACTCTTCTCTTTTGGTACCAGTCATCAAGTGTGGGGATTATGCCATAATTGTGTCCTTCTTTTTCCTCAATTTTATCACATATGATAACATCATTAACAATCTCAATTCCTTCCCAAATGATCACTATAAGCGTTATCACGTCTTACTCTAACTTATCTCAGACTTTGAACTATAGGAACTATGATTAACGCTTATTCAATAAGTCACTGATTACTTCCTATATCATCTCTACATATATTATACACATATGCTTAATATTTTCACTTGTCATGGTGATCCCACTATCAGATGTGACTCACAATGGCAATTAAACCTAAACTCAACGGCTTTTTTTTAATATATCGCTACCATTATTTCACTTTCCAATTACCATTTATCATAATGCGGACATATGTTCACAATCAATTATGAATCATAGATTCATACTCATCCACAAATCCTGATCTCAATTTCACAAACATATTCTTATACTTAATCATAACTCTTGTCACACACATTTTTTTTCAAACAATCATTTCAAGTCCAAGTTCAACCTCTCCAGGTCACTTTCAACTTGGTTTGTACTCTTTATTATCACCATTTCTACTTATATCCTTATTCTTCCTCAAACAATCCATAACAGAGCATCGACATTTATATCACATTCGAGGACATATCATCATAACAAAATATCAATTTCATAGTCAATAATACAATCACCGATACAAATACATTGAATCTTTATCTGTTATATCTAACCATATACTATTTCTTATACTGAATTACAAACTCTTATCACAATACTTAGATAACCATTTCGGTTCTGAATTCATCTTTTTATGATTATAACAATTTTATGATTTCATTTGATTCTGCCTGTACACTTTAGTCTCCTCGTTTCTACTTATATTCTCATTTTCCTCAACTTATTCACGACAATATACCTATTCACACCTATATCACCTTCAAGGGTACATACCCCATTGTGGTGAACCTTTATCTATCATACAAAACCAGATACTATTTCTCATATCCAAATGTTCATAAACCTTTATTTTCTCACATTCTGTCAGATCATCACTTTTATTAATGCCCTTAATAGCTCAGACTCTCAAGGAATGCTTATGCATGTGACTCATGCTGGGGATTGGTTGCCACGGTATGCTATAACATGACTAAAATGCATGTAACTTGACACATATTTCAGAAGGCCCATATAAGATAGTACTTCTAGGCTCTGATACCATATAAATCTAGCACCCCCTCCCCCAAGGACCCGAACCCGAGATCCTGGGTCATATCCGAGTCTGTGCCTTGAGAGAGTGGCGTGCTAAAGCACTCAATCATTCAGAAATCGGTATAAAATTTTCTATGAATTACAAACTCAATATGTGAAAATAATGACCAATTCGGCCCCACTTTTATTTATAAACATTTTCAATCGCAACAATACAATCATCAAATGTTTAATAGCCATTTGCGCCCATATTTTTGTTTCATAAAAACTCAAAATCACAATTCGTTATTGCACTTTGATCAATCTCTTTTCCAAAACTTTTCCAATTGGAAAGTTATACACAACAAATATATTCAAATACACAAGATACAACAATTGCGGAAGACTTAATTTGATACAAGAATAAAGAAATACAATGCAGATGCGAATTGATCCTGACCCCTATCCTTCACTTATGCTGTAGGTATAATCCCGTTGGCCTAACGGGGTATTATTCTAATCCTAAAAAATAATTGCAAATTTTGGGTGAGTTTTGCGAACTGAATGAGTGACCATCATCAATGGCTCACCCAGTCACATAATCATATAAATTCACATTCACAACATTTCACATTTCACAATCAATATGATTTAATTAGCCATATTATGCATATGCAGTGTGTATGAGACTCACTTTTCCTTTGTTACTTTGTTGTGATCGAGTGCCTAAAATGTCTCATATAGGGCTCATTGATAACTGTCCCTTACCTGCTTGGGGGATACAGGGCTCATTAAACGTTGAGCCTGAGGCTCTGATTCACTTTTGAGCTCGGAGCTCATTTTTACTTGTTGAGCTTTAAGCTCCGACCGATGGCTACTCTGGTCACATCTCCATTATGTTTCATGCATTCATGAAATGGACTACATCAATCACATTTGCATATTCTCATTCAATCACATTCACATATCATCAGACCTTAGTCTAACATTCAACATTAAAGTTGAGGAAACATTTTCATTCATATGCAAATGCACATTCAAAAACATTTATCATTGGACTGTGGTTCGGCATTTAACAGTCAAATTATGCATACTTATTTCATCTTATTCATATACAACTAGCACTTCAATATCCCAATCAAACATCACAGTCGTCGGACCTTCTGTCTGAAATCAACAATCAAGATGCATTCATATCGAGATTCAGTAGTCATTTAATATAAAAATCGAACCAAACAAAACAAATAATGAAATGAGACCATCTAGGTCTACTCACAGTAAGCTCCAGATTAGCATTTGCTCCAAATTTTGGGAACGTCTGAATGTGAAAACTTGACCTAAATAACCCATTTATGTAAGACACCCATTTCACACTAATCAATAATTGCACACATATAAACATTTATTCATGCACAATTGTATAAGGGAACTATGTACAATGCATGCTCAATGACAAACTCGGGTACTGTAACAAACTTCACATCTTATGCACATTCCCATTTCATAACTTAATCACTCATCAGTTCTTTGAATTACAACCTCAATCCTTTGGTACTTTGATATCAATAACTCATTCACTACTTTACCAATATAATCCCATATATGACTAGTGAAGAGGAAAACAGAGTATATCATTATCTATATATCATTATCAACTTTTTTCTTCAAGCTAAATGTTTCCTCTAACTATCACTTTAATCGTTCTTTCACACCATTACACACTTTCATTGATCTTTCAACTCCCCAAATTGGTTTATCACTATCCCATAATATTCCAGTCATCAATCCAAAGAAAATCCCTATGTACGGCATACTAAATCTCCTCACTCATTTTCCAACAAATAAAAATATCACTATTCTTAATCATTTAGCAGTGAACTAACGATGAATGCTTCATTTCATGCAAAAGCTAAAGCTTACTTGTTTGAAGCTCCAATCTCTACAAAATCACGTAACCCTAATCTCTCATGCACCCACATACATCAACTTAAAAGTCGACAGGAAGGCTTGGTCTTTCTTGGAATGAAAGAAAGGAATATCCAAGTAGAAGTGGGGACAACAGAGAAAAGCAAGATTTAGCTTCGGTGAAAATTTTACGAAAAGCTCTAGGTTGGGGGAATTATAAAGAAAGAAGTTTCAAGAAGGATAAAGACAAGGATAGTTCCTTGTCTTTTATAGGCAATAAAGATCTTAACTAGTTATGACACCTATCCAATTCTTATCCACTTATCCACTTCCCTTTATCCAAACTCACTCGAGTATAATTTATACTTAAGTTTATGGCTCAGTAATACCACTGTAATCACAAGTGATAACCTCTTACTCACTTTCAGATTTTTCCTATGGCACATCATTTTGGGTCAACTTTACGTTCTCTTCTTGACCCCAACATTGAAATCATTTTGCAACACTTTCCTCTAGAAGCATATTCCCCTATGCCTTATGTCTCCATTAACCCAAAATCATTCAGTTTGGTTCTGTCCTCAATCATATTAAACCTTTTTCTATTGGGGCAACTAGTATAACTTTCACTAGAGATGTTGGAATTAGATCATCTTGGAATGATTTCAAAGAGGACTTATAGGCCTATAACTTTCTTGAAGACCTTAAAGATTTTATCTTCCGAAGGGTCAAAAATGAGACAGAAGATAGATGAAATGGGAAAATTACTATCACTTTCCCTACAGATATTTGATTAAGGTGTTCTTAAAGGGGACTTCAAGATCTATAACTTTATTGAAGACCTTAGGAACAAATTCTATCATCTGAAGGGTCAAAGATGGACCAGACGATACAAAATGAACAGTCTATAGAAGAAGAAGTCTCGGTCACTTAGGCAGAAAGCAGACGAATGCAATAAGCAGAAGAAGCAATAAGCAGACAAATGTTAGAAGCAGATGGAGCGATAAGCAGATGAAATTCGTCAGAAGGTAGACAAAGCAGAAACGCAGACGAAATTCATCCGAAAATAGACGAAACAGAAAGGCAAATGAAATTCGTCAGAAGGTAGACGAAATTCGTCAGAAGTAGACGAAGCAAAAAGACAGACAAAATAGAAATTGACAGATGATTCAGATGGTCAACTTAAAATGAAGCAAAAGTCAACTTCACAGACGATTTCTTTGTATCTGTGTTTTCCTTATGTCTGTATTTTCCTTGTGTCTGTGTTTTCCTTGCGTGTATATTTTCTTTGCATTTGTGTTTTGGTGAAGTCATCACAGACGATTTCCTTATGTCTGTGTTTTGGTGACGTCATCACAGATGATTTCCTTGTGTCTATGTTTGGGTGACGTCATCACAGACGATATATCTTTACAGACAATACGTCTATGCTCCTGAACATCTCCCCCTTATTAAAACCATAAGTTTCTACTCCACCATCTATAACTCCTATACTAAATATTCATAGTAAACTTCTTCAACACATTTTTCTTTACTAAGTCCAATGCTTAGCTTTTATTTTTAATCTTCCTACTCCATTTCATTCTAATCATTTGCTATAACCACAATTCTCAATCTATCCCACTACTATTCACTATGCCCGAAATGTCAATGAGTGCATGTACAATTATTTTCATGTGTGTAAAGACTCAAATTCACGTGCATGTATGCTGACATTCTGCTGAGCTTGTAATGCAAAATGTTTCTAGTTATCACATTACTATTCTCTCCATTATTGAAATCTGTATTCTAACCCTTAATATGGGGATGGGATGCTACAAGAACCATCAAATTCTATCAATTCGTTTTTAAAGAAACTAAGTGCACGTAATCATTCAAACTTTGGCCAATCGAATGTCAAGCTACTACATACATCATGTTTAGTTTTCATCAGTGCACATAAACAAACTCAACTTATGATACTATCATTCAAAAATAAGCATAAACTCACCATGGATTTTCCTTATAAAATTCATTAACTTCACTCAAGTGTTTATAGGTTGTGTTTCGCTCAAAACTCCCTATGGGAAATCACACTACCATAGGCTTGCAAATACACCAATTCTCTTCTACAGTGATTACATGTCAAAATAGATCAAAAGGGCTTTATTTGAGGTTGTAATGGGGCTAAGGTTAAGGTAAGTCAAAAGGATTATGAAGGGTTCTTCACAAGTAGTCATAAAGCACTAAATATATAAAGGGATAACAAAATGTATTTCTGAGAATTGTATGTAAATAACTAACTAATAATTTATTTTCGCTACTATACTTGATCCTTTTCTTTTAGTTTTTGTTTCTTTTAATGCTAAGTAAACAATAATCAATACAATAACTAATTACAATGTGCTAAAAAAGTAGAAGTATCAGTAAACTCGTCCAAGAGAAAATATAGCCAAAAGTCCAAAAACTAGCTAACTTAGTACTTTTTTAAACTTGTGAATACGTAAGGCTAATGGGGATTTGTTTTAGAATGGGTTTTTTTCTTTTCAGAAACAAAAGGGGTAAAGGCTCAAAGGGGTTTGCAAAGGTAAATAAGACAGGTGGGTCATTTAAGTTAAGGATTAAAAAAAATGGGCTTTAATCATTTCTATCTAGTATGCATCTAATATATTCAAACCGGTTTAGAGCAAGTTCTGAAGGTAATCACCTAAGGGATTATCACACACATAAAGAAATGAAATGACTTCTGAATGGAGTCATATAGGCTTAATTCTTCACATAGGCTTAATTGAAAATCCATTATGCTTCTATACATTAGCTAATCACTCAGGCATCAATTTCTGAGTAAACTTATGTAACCGACTAATTTAATCAATTAACATGATTCACCTTCTATTCAATTGGCCTAATTTGACTTTAAGCATGCAATTCAGTCTCATTCCAACTATTAAGATAGAATTTCACGGTTTAACACACATCAAATGCAATTTAAAAGATAGAAAATGAAGAAAAGAAAAAAATCAAAATCGAAATTAATAAAGAAACAATAATTTCAAAACACACAGTCACTCAAACATTCAATGTACATGTAAAAGGAAAATTATAAGAAAATAAAGGTTTTAGAAGCTTCTTTGTTAATGCATCAAGGTGTAGGTGGAAAAGTCAGTTGAAACTTCTGTTGTTTGAAGAAAGCGAGCTAGTTATGCTCCAATCTATCCAATCTGCGCTCCATGCACTGTAGGAGTGCTAAAATGGTCAGATCACTTACAAAAGGATGTGTTACAGTGGGGTGGTTTGGGCTGTTGGTGAGTGATCTCGAAGTAAAAATGAAAGTAATGCCACTTAGGAACAAAAGTGTTGTATTTTATGATGATTTGCGTGCTTAACACTTAGAAATGAAAACAACGCCCCAACAGAAGAAGAAGAAATTAGCATGAATAGTGGGGTTGGACCAAAAACTCCCACTTAATTTATCACTCCATTGAATAGTGAGAGGGAGCTACAGAAGAGAGTTACGTGAAGCTTTTCCTTTTTTTAACAAATTAAAAATAAATCAAAAAGAAAGATAGACAAGCTAAAATTAAATTTTTTTAATGGAAAATAATAAAAAATAAAATAAATGTAATAACTTAAATTAAAATAAAGCTTGAGGTGCCTCCTAAGAGCTCTTCTTTAATGTCATATTAGCTAGATGAAAAAATTTTAATTGACTTACTCAGAGTAAACTGGGTTAGCCAGTTCAACTTCTTCCGTAGTTTCAACATGTAAATTATCATAATGCAGTTTCAATCGGTGTCCATTAATTTTAAACACTTTAAAAGTGTCCAAACTCTGAATTTCAACTGCCCCATGTGAGAAAACATTAGTAACAACAAATAGACCTATCTAACGAGATCGTAATTTACCAAGAAAGAGCTTCAATTTAGAGTGATAAAGAAGGACCTTTTGACCTATGGAAAATTCTTTTCTAATTAGATTTTGTCGTGAATGGCCTTAGTCTTCTCTTTATAGATTTTAACACTCTCATAAGCTTTATCATGTATCTCTTCCAAATCTTACAATTGTAATTTTTGATTAATTCCAACCTCAGTTAAATCCAAATTGCATTTTTTGATAACCCAGTAAGTCTTGTGTTCCAATTCTACAGGTAAATGATAAGGTTTTCTAAATACTAACCTATATGGCGACATACCAATAAGAGTTTTATATGCTGTCTTATACACCCATAGCGCATGGTCTAAACGTAAACTCCAATCCTTCTTGTTAACCACTTTCTCTAAAATTGATTTGATTTCCTTGTTAGAAACTTTGACTTATTCACTTATCTGAGGATGGTATGTTGTTGAAGTTTAGTGTGTAACACCATATTTCACCAGCAAAATGTTAACAATTCAGTTACAAAAATGAGTCCCACGGTCACTGATTCTTGCTCTAGGCTCTCCAAATCTAGCAAAAATATGAGACTTATCAAAATCAACAACAACTTTAGCATTATCAGTATCGAAAGATGAAGGAAAAAGGCCCACAAAATTAATTCCCCGTACATAAAAAATTTCACATACTAGGATATTCATGAGTAGCATTTGGTCTTTTGGTCCTAAACTAAATGTTCTTTGACATCAATCACAAGATTTGAAAAATATATAAGCATCACAAAATAGATTAGGGCAAAACAAACCACATTTAAGCACCTTACGGGCTGTCCTTTTAGGACCAAAGTGTCCACCACATGTAAAAGAATGGCAAAAATTCAATATATGAAGGATTTCATCATCAGATACACATCGCCTAATAACTTGATCAGAACAATATTTCTACAAATGTGGCTTATGCATAATATTTAGCCTCTCTTTTGATTTTATCCTTCTTAGCTCAGGATAAAGTGCTAGGTAAAGACTTGTTAATCGGAAAATTAACTATGTCAGCAAACCAAGGTGTTATCTGTTGTGTGGCGAATAAATTTTCATCTAAAAATTCATCTTTTAAGTTGTCTGAAGTTGTGTCTAGATAGACACAACTAAGGTGATCTACAACTAGATTTTTAGTTCCCTTTTTGTCCCGTATCTCCACATTAAGTTCTTGCAGTACTAGAATCCAACAAATAAGACATGGCTTTACTTCCTTTTTGGACAACAAATACTTCAACGCAGCTTTTTCTATTTTTGAATAGTTTTTCTAGGCATCGTTTAGCATCATTGAAGCATAGTAAATCACATGCGGCGCTCTGTTCATCCTTTGTCCCAGAACAACTCCTACTACATAATTGCTTACATCACACGTTATCTCAAATGGGAGACTACAATCTGGGGGCTGGATTATTCAAGCATAAATTAGCTTCTCTTTTAATTCATTGAATGTTGTCCTACATGCTTCATCAAACTTGAACTTCACATCTTTTTAAAGTAACTTGCATAAAGGTTAAGTGGTCTTTGAAAAGTCTTTGATAAAGTGTCGATAGAAACCTATAAGTCCAAGAAAAGAACGAACTTCCCATACACTTACGAGGCAAGGAAGAGATTTAATGATTTCTATCTTAGCCTTATTGTTGGACCCCGATCTTTTAGTGGGATTTTGAATTATAAAATAGCATTAAGTGAGGATTTTGTTGTGAATTAGTCATGTGCAAAGAAAAAGACAATTTATGAATTTGAATGATTGTGTTTAATGTTCTATTTGAGCAAGGT
>JAOSBN010000005.1:24224387-24291317 GCA_027563595.1 Erythroxylum suave
GAGTTGGATATTTTTCTGAATATGCTTCAGTATTTTAGGGATATCTCGACCTGTAGAGATCCAATTGAGTTGATTCTTGTTGCAAAACAAAATAGAGACATGGATCCACAATTTATCTGAAGGGATAAATTTTCAATTTAGGCCCCAAGACCTTCAATTTTTGAATTGAAGTAGGGTATAGTGTTCATTCTCGAATTATTAAGAGTTGAAAGTGTTTTAGCTAAAACTTCTTTACTTCGGAACCAAGTTGAGTGTTTTTGGTATCTTTAGAAACTTTAGATGATGAGGGGGCAAAAGTTATGAAGAATCCAAGTTGAAATTCCAATTGGAAGTTTCCCAAATCTACCCCGAAAGTTATGAGCGGTGGGCCCTCCAGGCCGTTTCGACCTTCGAATGTTGGGCTTTGGAAATGGGGCCCAACACATTATCTTTAGAAGAGTAGTGACTAATGGTAAACAAAGCCAATGAGATTTTTAGCCTTTATAAACTGACACATCCATATTAGTCTCATTATCTTTTGTCTATGTGTGACATTCATGACATGTACATCCTTACTTTGCTTTGATTTTCTATTTAAGACCACATTTTTATCACATGCATTGGCATGAAAATTATGAGGCATTCTTTGTTTTTTCAAACTACATTAGCTAAATAGCCTACCCATTATATGATTTTCTTGTTGATAAAACTCTTTGAGCATTATTAGCCTTTCTTTGTGTACTAACCACATTATGTGCTTTTAAACTTAACCAAATGTCCTACCTAAGCCATAAAATTAGTAGGGCATTTGTGATTGTTGAGTTTGTGAATGTATAAAATTCTAAGTGTGGGGTATCCATGTGTATGTGATGGTTATAATTGTTAGGATATTATTTTATGTCTTATCATTGAGATTCCCATATTGATGTAGTTTCTTTCAATGTTTATAAAAGAAGAAGAGAAAAGAAAAAGAAAAGAAAAGAAAGAAAAAATGTTTAAATAAAATTATTAAGGAGGAAATGTATATGTGTTGCAAAGCAGTTTATGATTAGTCTTTCCTCCTAAAGTTGTATTGAATGGCTTCCTTGAATACATTGGATATGAGGTGGATGTTACTTTCAATGGTCACTTCCTATGATTACAAATTCTTGTTTATGATTAACTTTTGTGAGTGATATATTATTGGTATGGTTTATGGTGAGAGAGCTTGAATTTGAGATAGGAGACATTGTTTTTGCATTCATCATAATTGAAGTACACAATTGTGAGTGAATGTTGGTTTTTGTACGTGATGGTATCTTGAGTGTTTTCCTTTATTTCACTAGCTTTGATGGTTTTCATGCTTCTTTACCCAAATGCATCTTACCTTACCTTTGCCCACATTACAACCTTAAAAGTCCTTTGATTCATGATTTTACATGTGAACCTTAGTGGTGGGGAAATGAAATGATTTGCAAAATGGTGGAATGTTATGATCTTGAATGGTATTGAGTGTACCGATGAATTTATCTTATTTAAACAGATTTGGTCCAAGTCTACCATTAGATTATTCAGTTTTTGAAAGTGATGAGTTTTTATCAATCATGAGTAGAAGCTTTGAATATTAAGTTTTTGCTTTGGTTTTTGAAAGTTATTTATCTTTGTTTATGATTATGTATTCTAAAAAAAATATAGGAATTGAGTAAATGTTTTTGGGTCAATGATCTTAATTTTGATGTTTTGCCTGAGGGCGATGAAACGCTAAGTGTTGGAGAAATTGATATGTACTTAATTGTTGGTACATTTAACCCTTTACATTTAGTGATTAATGATATGAAAATGCTTAAGATACTTACTTTAGTTCTTATATGGTTTTACGTACAATTCTAATGCAAAAAGGATAAAGTGAGTGGAAAGCACAATATTTGAGTCATCTTTTTGAGATTCATACTCACTTGTCTTTATAGAGCAGGAAAAAGAAGGATTAGAGCAAAAGAAGACACAAAAATGCCAAAAGGAAGGAAGAATAACATATGTCATGGCTTAAAATACATCTTATGGCTATCACAAATAAGTCATAGCTATGAGAGGTGTGTCACACCCATGACACGCCACCGTAAGACAGTGCCACCTCATCCAAAACCTTGCATTTTGTACAAAAGCATTGTTTTTGTGACGACAATGATATGTTTTCATCTAGGAAAAGTTTGGAGAATCAACAGAGGGTTTCGGGAGAATGAAGAGGGGAAAACCTCTCATCCTTTGGAGACCTATGGAGGGCTAGGTTTTCCGACACCAGATTGGAGGTGCTATTGATGTCGAAGAATCTGGTTAACCATTTCTCTTATTGTTTGTTGTTCTTTCTCTTAGGGATTGATTGTGTTATCCTATGTTTAATGTTTGGGTGTTGGGTGTTGGGTGTTGGGTGTTGGGGGTTGGGGGTTGGGTGTTGGGTGTTGGGTGTTGTGTGAGAATGATTGAATGCTCTATTTGTTTATTTTGTGTAAGAACCCATTGCCAGAATTTCAAAATAATCTGTGACTGTTATGTTGAGATCTGTTTGTGGTGACTAATGGTTTCGAATCATTAGGGATAACATAACCTAGGTTAAATGACCCAAGCTTGTGTGGTTGTTGTCTTGATTAATCTATTTTCCTAATTTATAATGCGGATGTCTAATTAAATCTAGAGAGCTTATTCTAGGTTATTTGATAGCTAGGTTTAATTAATGAGCTCTTCTTAAATAAACAAGAACTAAAGGAAAACTATGGTTAACATAGCTTGTTATTAACCTAAGATTAATAGTTTCTAAGAGAGGTATAAGAGTAACAATTCAATGAAATATGTTTAATTGGTGTAAGTTGAGATTAAACTAAAGAACCGGGTCCCTAACGAATTCGTCACTTTCATCACTTTTCAATGTTTTCTTTAATTTGTTTTCATTAGCATAGTTTCATTTTTATTTTCTTATTTTAAACTAAACAAAACCCCTTAACCTAAACACCAACTATTTTCATAACAAAAGCTAACTGAACACTCTTTGTGGGATTGACATAGACTCACCATTATTATAGTTGTAGGTCTAGTTTATTTTGCGTAGCGCTATGCGACGTTACGTCAGATATTTTGAAAAAAGTTTTCAAATATCATTAATTAAATCACTCGTTAATAGGGGGAACTAATATGATTGGACTTAAATAAAGGGGAAATTATTTTCATGCTCTATTTTTCGCAAAAAATTGTATGATGAAAGGATTGAATTATACCAAAAAAATCATAACCAAAAAGATTTGTCAAAACCACTTTGATATTCCTAAATATTTGGATGGTCATACGTTGCTAAATGTTAATCTTGATCTATGGATATAAATTTTTTAATTAGAGAATTAAAAATAAATAAAAAAGTTTAATTTGTCTAATCTTAAACACAATTTAGGGTTATAATTTATAGTCATTACTAGCATATTTGAGAACCTAATGAGTTACCTATAAAGAACAAATTGAAGAGAGAAAAGGTGTTTAATTAAGTTATACTTGATTGTAAAATTAAATAAACTTTTATTAAATATGAGATATTTAATAATAAGGACCAATATGAAATATTGAATCCTATTTGGGCTCAATTAATATTTAAACAGAATTAATTGTAATTATAATCAAAGTTTGATTAAAATTATATTTCAATTAAATGATTAAAATGTCCAAAAGCTATTATGAATAGACTTAAGTTCTAATAGAGTTAATACTTGTTGCCTAATCTTCTCTATAATACTTGTAAAGTTCTTTCAACACATTCTATAAAGACCATTAGAGATTGAATATGTGTACGAATATGACAGTTGAGATAAACTAGCTTTTAAAAACACTTTGAGGGAAATGATATGAAAAGGATCAAGCTTCACAATAAGGTACGAATTACATTTTAAGCTTTATTATGATTTATATGTTAATGGGGTTATAGAATTTAAATGATCTTGACTTTTGAGAAATTAAACATGAAAATTTTTTGTTCTATTTTACTATTGCAAAATCGGATCTCGTCTTAATTTCTCAATAGTGGTATCCAAGCAATCTGTTAATTTTATAACTTGATTAAGTTTGTTTGATTTTTAATGATATTCAATTATAGGATTGAAATTAGGAAAAGTGTAATTCAAATTGTTAGGTGACTATATTCAATCCTTATGGGAGTGATATCTCTTATACTATAAGGTAAGAACTGTATACTTGTAGTATGAAAGTTTTCTATATAAAAATATCAATAAGTTTTTGGTTTCGTTGTCAAAGATTACAATTTAACATCTTATCTAATTTGAATTCTTTTAACTTAAGGACTTAAATACTTTTCTTGTGTGATTGTAAGTGAATGAACAGAAGATCCACTGAGAGTTTAAGCAAAGTAAAGGATATATAAACTTCTAACATCACCAAGCAAGAAAGGAAGATTCAGAAAGCAAGACGTTAGGAAGAGATAGAAAGAACAATGGTAGAGGGAAAAAATAAAATAGAATAGCAAAGAACCCTTATGGAATTTATGAGGCCAGGGTTTAATGTAAATTAACAAAGGATAACGAGATCAGCAATACAAATCAACACATTCGAAATCAAACCAGCACTACTCAATATGTTACAAACCAACATTCAATTTTATATACTGCACAATGAGGATCCTAATGCTCATTTAGCTAACTTTCTTAATATTTGTGACACATTTAGGTACAATGGGTTATTGAAAGATACAACCAAGATGAGGCTTTTTCCTTTTACACTTAAGGATCGAGCCAAGGCATGGTTAAATCCTCTCAACCTAGTAAATGTCACAACATAGGAGCAGCTGGTACAAACCTTTTTGGCTAAATACTTCCCCTTAATGAAGACCACTAGACTTATAAAAGAAATCACAAATTTCTAGCAAAGCGAAGATGAGTCTTTATATGAAGCATGATAATGATTCAAAGAGTTGCAGAGTAGCTGCCTATACTATAACTTACTAAAGGAGTTCCTTCTACATATATTTTACAATATAGTGAATCCACCCATACGAGGCACTATGGATGCTAAAAGGACCCATCCTAGAATTCCCCTTTTGTAACTTGAGTGGAGCTCTCTGAACTACCCTATGGTAGCCCTCCAATTGATATCTAACTCAAACTATTGTTAAAAACATTTTATACTTAAAAAGTTAAAAGCATAGAAAATAGTGGGAATTTTTTCAAATCATTTTACTAGAAATTTTGGCAGTATAATGATTATTTTTCTAAGATTCCAAATTTCAAACCTGAAAGGATCCATCCTGGAGTTCCCCTTCTAGAAACCTGAGTGGAGCCCTCTCAATGACCTTACTGTAGCCCTTCAATTGATATCTAACTCAACTGAAGGGTTCTTGCAAAGTCAAGTCATTCAACAATTAAAAACTTTTTATATTTTAAAAGTTAAAAGTGTGAAAAATAATGGGAAACCTTATTTTTATGTTTTTAAACAAACCACCTCAAGTATGTATAGAGGTGCTGCAGTAATTAAGACTCCATTGTATGATTAGTTGTCTTGTCAGGTGCTACTATGCTTGTGTTATTTTATTATGTATGTGATATGTTTTAAATTATTTTGGAAAGGGTTCAAACTTTGTAATGTGTTGTACATGCGTTTTATAAAATATGCTCTATTTATGGTATATTGGAGAAATTTAAGCGTTTAAATGTACTATTGAGGTTATAACAGAGATCACAGATATATCAGAGATGGTTTTGGACTCTTTCAAAAATTTCTTAAAAACTTTTCGAAAACTCTGAAAAGCTATCGAACGCTTCCGAATGAATTTTAAAATCCCTAAAATATACTTTGAGGATTTAGTTGACACATTTGAATGAAATTTGGATGATTTCAGTGAATAGTACTTCGGATAAATAATGAATCTAGGTTAATAGTATTTTCACTTGAATAGTGATTTTGGGGACTCAACTTCAAAAATGTGAAAAATACCTAGAATAGATCTTAGAATCTAATGATACTAAAATGGATCAAAACTAAGCCTGGTCGACTGAATTTTAGGAGTTTTGAAAGTTTAGGGTTAAAATGCCCTTTTTGGAAAATAATGGGTATTGAGGATTTTAAACCCATTTGAATATTTTGTAAAGTATCCACTTAGTAAGTAGTGACCTTAATTAAATTATTTCATGGTCAATTTGATGATAAGATGGTTATGAAAAAATTTTGAGCTTTAATTTGGTTAGTTGGTGAATTAAATGCATTAAAGGGCAATTTGGTCTTTTTGTACTCATTAAGGGCAATTTGGTATTTTTACATGATATTAGTGGATTGATGAGTCACTAGAGATGATCAATGAGAAAATGACCGGTGTGTGATGAATCAATAGAGACAACCAATAGGAAAGTGACATATGTAAAACATTAAAGAGTATAAAAAGCATGAATTAAGACATAAGCTAGATTTGGTTTTGATGGTGTAAATTGCACCCTTTTGTTTTGATATGAAGGTTTTATTGCATCATGAGTGATTTGGAGAAGGAAAATCAGCAAAACTAATGTATGAAACCTTGGTCAAACTTGGTCAAAGGTGAGATATATTGCCAAAAGTGTTTTATTTTGCCATTTGATGATTTAAGAGTAATGAATGGCATTAGGAACTTAGTTTAATGATGAAAGAATGAAAGAAAAACCATGGAAATGATTACATGAGTTTTTGGATAAGGTTAGGGTTTTTAATGTGTTATAATCCAAAATTCTATTTTGATGTTTTATGATGTTCATAGCATGGTCCTGATGCTAATGATCTAAAAAATGAAAAAGAATCGATTTGGAATTGGTTTTGGATGAAATTCACCCAAGGGTTCTTGATTTTGTAAAAATTTTTAATAAAATTTTATAGCTTAAATATGTGTATTAAAATGTGAAGGAAGTGAATTTAGATTAGTTTTAAGTGTTAGAAATCAAACAGAATTGAATTGGAAAGGTTTAGTGTTAAATATGCTAAGTTTAACCTTAAAGGCATTTTCGGTTTAAAATTATGGTTACATGTAATGACCATGAGAATGTGATTAAGGATGGTCATTAAGGGTATTTGTGGTATTGGAATTATTAAATGAAATATTGTGTTGTTATTTGGAGAAAAAACTAGTATATGGAGTGTATGTTTAAAGTAATGAAGTTGATACAGTTTATGGGTATTTGATTGAAAAATGTATTAAGGAGTTGAATGTATTTGTATTAAGTTTTTGGATTGAAAAATGAAAGCAATCAAAAGATTTCAAAGTAGTGAAAAGGAAACTAGCAAATGGTGAGTGTATTTTAATTGTTTCATATGACTAGATTCTTTACAAAAGAATTGATGACATATGAGTATACTTTTAATTGATTTTATGTAAATGGATTTCATCTGATCATAAAATGAATATTTATGTTAAGTTTTATGCAAATGTTATTTTGCAAGTGAATATTGCTAGCATAAGATTATGCTTTAGCAATATATGTGTTGTAAATTAAAGTTAAATTTTGTATAATTGGAAATTACATTGAAATTATGCATTAAATTGAATGAATATGAATCCTCCTATAATTGATTTCGATAATAAGTTGAATTAAAAGAGTAAAAGTTGCTTCTGCAAATGGTACACTATTAGAGTTTATAAATATTATTATACTAGTTTATAATGGTTAACTTACTGTGGGTAAGTGATGTAGAACTAGTTCTGTAACTACAAGTTTATATCAGTTAAGCTGTTATGGGTAAGCAATGCAAAACCAACTTTGTAAATAATGGTTAACCAGTCATGGGTAAGTGATGCAGAACTAACTCCGTGACTTTATGCCTAGTGTTTTGTATGGTAAAGAAACTAGTGGTGGGATACTTGTCATGAAAACAATAATGCTACCACTATTTATTTTTAAAAGTGATTTGAGAGGTATCGTATAGTATCAATTCTAGTAGTTAGCTTATTTTCAGTATGTAAGTTTCAAAAAACTTATTGCCACCAGTGTTTATTATTTAAGGAAAAAGGAAAACATAAAATTGTATATTATGAGTTTAATGTCGAAAAGCATTTCAAAAAAAATTGAAATAGTGTTTTACCAAATGTTATGTTAGTACCAGCTGTTATGATGCATAAATGAAATGTTTATGGCAATTACTTTACCATGAGCTTTATGATTGTATGAGAATATTGCAGTTATGTTGTTATGAAAAGTTTAATTTTTAGTAAACTATTATACAAACAAAGCTTGTTTAGCTTACCTTTATTTTTATGTTTTTAAATAAACCACCCCAAGTATAGGTACAGGTGCTATAGATAATTGGGACTCTGCCATAGGATTAGTTGGATGGTCAGGTACTACTATGCTTTTGTTATTTTTGATATGTATATGACATGTTTTAAATTATTTTGGAAAGGGTTCAAAAGTGTGATCTTGTAAATATTTGTGGGATTGTAAATATCTTTTACTTAATGAACTATGAGGGCTTTGATCCTCAATGATGTTTTTAAAATGTTAAGAATTGTATGTTTGTGATTGCGTGTGATGTAGACTTGAGGTCCCGTTCCAAAAGTTGAGTGGTATATGAAATATTGAATTGTTTTAAATCATGTTAGCTGCAACAACTAGTGGCTCTTTAATAAGGAAAATGGTTAAAGTAACACATTATTTGTTAAAAGAAATGGAAGAAAACAACTATCTATGGACATTAGAAAGAAGTAAACAGCAACTAACTTTTAGAGATAAAAAAAGGAGTGTTGGCTGTAGATTCAGTGACAACATTACATGCTGAAGCAATAAACCTAGCTAGATAATTAAACAACTTGAAAGCCATATCTTCTAGCCCAGTTAAGGCAATTCAATATGAATGTGAACTATATAGATAAGAAATCCATGTCTTAGCTGATTGTTTCTTAGTGGAAAATAGCACAAAATAATTTAAATTTACGGGAGCACAGTATAGTCGGGAAGGTAATAATCCCTACTCTAGTACTTACAATCCTAGGTGGAAGAACAAATAGAATTTTTCTTTATTAACAATGCAGGAAATCAAATAAGAGCTTAAGGCCTACTAGAATTCAAGTTAGGCTTGATTCATTGGAATTAAAGATGGACAAAGTAATGGATGTTTTGAATTCTAAATTCATGAGCCATCATAAGGTCCAAAAGAGGATGAAAGCAAAATTTGACCAAATTATAAAGAATCATGCTTCATCCATCCATAATCTAGAGTTTCAAGTGGGCTAATTAATTAATGTAATGTCTACACAAAGTGTGGGGAGTCTTCTGAGCAACATATAGTCTAATCGAAAGGAGCAATTGAAGGCCATCAGAGTTTGAGGTGAAAGTGAGTTAGAAGAACCAATCAAGATGAAAGGTAAACCCCATAATAATGTACACTAAGAGGAAAATGACAAGGACAAAGAGAAGAAAGAAGAAACTCCTTATCCTCCTCCTCCTCCTTATAGACCAAGGATTCTATTTCTCCAAAGCCTGTAGAATAACAAATTGGATGAACAATTACAAAGTTCATAGAAAAGCTAAAGAATTACAAGTCAACTTGTCTTTTATGAAAGCTTTGGAACATATGCTTAAGTATGCAAAGTTCCTTAAGGATATCTTAACAAACAACTGAACTTGGAAGGACAATTAAATGGTCTCTCTGACTGAAATATGTAGCTCCATAATAGCTAGCCATATGGCTTCAAAATTAAAGGACCTAGGGAGTTCCACTATAGCTAGTCTAGTTGGTAATTTACAATTTACTAAATGTTTATATGACTTAAATGCAACTGTTAATCTTATGCTTTTGTTAATCTTCAGGAAAATAAGGCTAGGAGATGTGAAGCCAACAGTTATGCTTATTCAGTTAGCATATCAATCCTTAAGAAATCATTTGGCATAATGGAGGATGCGTAATAAAAGTGGACAAGTTTGTAATTCCTGTGGATTTTGTAGTGTTAGACTTTGAAGAGGATTGAAATTATCCACTAATTCTTAGTAGAATGTTTATGAATATAAGAAGAGCTTTAGTGGAAGTTTATAAAGGGAAGCTTATTCATTAGATTGGTTAGGAGTAAGATAAATTTAATATGAATAAAGTACTAATGAATCTAAAGGAAAACATCTCTTGCATGAAGGTTGATATAATAGATAAATGCAATAAAGAGCTAGAGGAGTGCTATAAAGAAGAATTGAGAGTTCAGGAAGTTGAGGATGAAAGAGAACTAGAAAAGAGGAGTTGGGTGTTAAATTGAAGTAAATGATCTTAGTGAGAACAGAAGCACCCATGATACCCTCCTTTGAGAAACCACAAATTCTAGAGTTGAAAGCTAAAGGGGCCAAAAAAAAGAAGAATGGTAGAGACAATTAGAAAAGGAATGAGAGCAACAAGGCAAAAAATTGTGGATATAAGAAGTATGAGTCCTATTGTGATTATGAATATGACTTTAACATTCAAAAGAAGAATTAGTTGAAAAATAATTGCAATAAAATAGTCAAAATAGTGACTTAAAATTAGCGTGTTATGCCGTAGTTAGGTTTTTCATAAATTTTTGTTTAAAAGTACTCTATTATTTTTCATGTTTTATGCTTATTTTGTAGAAAGTTGACTGATGGATCTTCATGACATAAAGTGCATCCAAATTCTTTCTCTAATACCATCTCCACCGTAATACCCATAAGTATTCTCGCCTTTTTATTCTTTTTATTTTATTTTTTGTTATATTTGTTATTTGTGTTATTTTTAGTTATGTTTTCATTTGGTTGTCACATTGAGAACAATATGTTGTTCAAATGTAGGAATACATATGCACTTGCATATCATTTGTGTGTGAATTTGCATTTATATGGTGTTAGTTTTTATTGTGTTAGCAGTGTGTACATTTTTGTTGCGTGATGTTACATTGTGTGAATGGGTTGATGACATGAAATGAATGGAATTAGCTTACCTTTGAATATGATCATTTAAATTGTAAAGGCATATTAGCTTATGAAGTTTGTGTTTTAAATGTCTTTGGGATGAATATGCATGTTAATCAAGATATTACAAATTTTCTTTGACTTTATAACATTTGTTTGAATGTACTTATAATTACATTGATTTAAATTGGTAGGTATCATTAGTAACCTTTTATAGGAGCAATTGACTAAGAAGTTATAAGGTAGGCTAAGAAAAAAAGGTGTTTAATAAAATTCCTATTTTGTTGGTTCTTTTTAAGAAAATTGAGTTCAGAATAGAATAGGTAGCCAATTGAGAGTTGTGATATAACTGAGTAACTAGAGGCATTCATGACAAAATGTTTCTCTTCAAGTCAAAAGGTTAGAATGACACTTTAATTAAGATAAATATTGAAAAAAAAGCATAACTTCTTTGAATAACTGGGGAACATTCATGATGAGGTGTTTACCTTCCCATCAAAAAACTAGGTGATCATCAAAGAAAATCTAAAAATATGGTGCTTGTAATACATTTAAACCTACCAATCTTTTAAAATAGCAAGAATTCATGAATGGGTACTTAGTGATAGCTTAACTCTTTAATTGATTAATAATAATGAGAGCATAATTACAAGTGTTGTAGGTGCATGAATAGGGTGTCAATAATTTGATTGATATATGTATACAAATCAAAGAACTTGAACATGAATGGAATAAGTTAGCGTGTTAGAACTTCTTGAGTGGTTGATGTTTGAGTTTAAGTTAATTCAATGAGATTTGATGTTGTTGAACCATTATTGTAATATGCATGATTATATGTTTATGTGTTTTGTTTGTTTTATCGTTTTAGTTTTGTTTAGGGATGATCAAAGATTTAAGTGTGAGGATGTTTGATAAACAATTAATTGACTATATTTATAAACCCATATTTAGTGTGTTTTGTTATTATTTGAGAATATTATGGTATTTGTGGTACTTATTCTGCTTCAAGTATGTTTTTAGAAAATAATTGCCTTCATAGACTAAAAGGAGAAGAATTAAGGTGAAAATGTGGCATAGAATGGCAAAATTAAAGCATCTTTGGACTGACATGGTTATGTATAGTGACTGTGTAAGTCACTGTAAATGTGTGGAGTTCGAAGACGTTATTTATACCCGTGTGAATATACACACCCTTGTATGTTGACATACACAACTATTTATTTGCCTATGTACGCTTCTATGACCATGTAAAGTCATGATTGATAGGTTTATAGAGATACACAGTCACCTGTGCATGTTCTAAAAAACCTAGTTTTTGTCGTAAAAGAATATCATGAAGGCTACAACAAAGGAGGTAGATTTCAAAGTTGGTGGGGAGACAAAAAGAAAAAAAAAACCCCAAAAAAGGGCTACACATAAAAAATAAGAAGATCAAAAGTGAAAATATCAAGATCAACTCCAACTTTTTAGATTTTCCAGATCAAGGTTTCAAGCTGATTTCATTTTGTTCTCTTTTCCTATTTGGAATATGGTTTCCTTAGTTATAAGGTTATCCTATTCTAAGGTTAGAATAAGATTTATTTGGTAATAAGTTAAGTTTGACTTAAACTAAGTGTAAGTTATTCCAAGTCAAGAACAAATGTTATTTGACAATAGGATTGATGTAATCCTAATAAAATTGTCTTAAGTATATGATAATGTCTTCTAAACTTGAATAAATTAAATTTTATATCAAACAAAATTTTAATTTTAAATTAATTCTAAAATTAAGTTAATTATTTTTATTAATTTGATTAAGATTAATAATTGGATTGATTTCTAAATTTAAATTTTATAAAATTTCTAGAGCTAAAATTAATTATTTTTAGTTAGATTAAAATTAATTAATTAGACTCCTTAAAATTAACAAAAGTGTTTTCTTAAGTGATTAAGAAAGGCATCTATTAATTAAATTTATTTATTTTAATTTGATTAAAATAAATAAATTTATTATTTTATTTACAGAAAATTAAACTATTTATTTAGAAATTATTTCTTTATTAATTAACAATAAGTTTCTTGATTTATTAGAAAAGATATTCTTCTTGATTAAATTTGAAAAGATGTTTTCATTTATTAATTAAAGTAAATTGAGTTTTTTAAAGGTTTTTTAAAATATTTTTAATTTATTGAAGAAATATTTTATAATTAATAAAAATGCCTATAATTAAATATTGCAAGGAATTTTTAATTAAATTAAAAATTTGTTATTTACTTTTAAAAATATTTTCTTTAATATTAGAAATTTGTTTTTACTTAAAGAAAAATAGTTCCTAATTAGATTAAAAATATTTTTTATTTGGATTAGAATGTCTCACTTATAGAATTTTGGAAAAGGACCTTTTCTAAATTATTATAAGTAAGAAACATAATTTATTGAAAATTATTTTCAATTAAAATTTACCAAATGCGTCAATATAATTTAAAATAATTTCCAATCAAGATTAAAATTTGTTTTCAATTCAAATTAAATTTTTATTTAAAATAAGAATATAATTTATTTAAGAATCGATGGGTTTATTCTAATTTAATTATCTAAGGATTTGGAAATTCTATTTTAGATTATGAAAAGATCAATTACTAGAATCAAACATAGCTTGATATTTTACACATATAATTTGAGTTGTAAGTTTTGTTTATATGTTATGTGTGTGTGTTTGTGTGTGTGTGTATTGGATGCATATAAATTTCATCTTTTATATGTATGATATTATTATATGTAATTTTGTGTTTGATGAGAAGAATAATATTGAGTGCATATTAAGAATGTGATTGTTGCCTTTCATTATTTAAGAATAAAACCAGAGTTTTGTTTGTTGTAAAACTTGTCACATGACTTAGGATTCCTTTAACCTAAATATGTTTTTATCTTAAACTACTGGGTCTTACTTAACTAAATTTGTATGATTTAGATGTGTAATTCATGAATATATGAATTTAGAGACAGGTTTGTAATGATATATAATAAGAGTTGTCATCTAATGGATCTAAGAGTCATATAAGATGTGATTGATAAGGATGCTATCTGCCTAGTTTTAGTTTAGTTAGTTTGTTGAATGAATTAAGATCTACTAAATTTAAATAGGATCCTAGCCTATTAGAGAGATTGGAATAATCTTTAGAATAATAGCGATGACTATTATTTCAAATAAAATAGTGAGAGTAACTAAATACATTATTAAAGTATTGATCTTATTTGATAGTTATGACATATAACCAATAAGTGCTTTCTTACATTTATTTTTTATTTTGAGTTTAATTATCTAAGATTATTATGGATGATATTAAGTTACTAGTGAACTAAATTTCTTAGATATAAGTTATGTTTAATAAGAGTTCTCAAAGTTAGATATGAAAGTTGTATGTTTATTATGCAATTTTGCTATTCATCCTTTTTAAGCATTTGGTTTTAAAATTTTAGAGATACGCTAATATCTTATAGATGGAAAAATGTAATCAGATTTAAGTTAATTGATATCTTATAAACTTTAATGAGTATATATAAAATATATGTTAACATTATAATAGTACATTACAAAAGGTTATACGAAGTAAAGCTGAAAGGTATAGTTCCTTGATGAATTGTTCCACTCAAATTTAGCTTATTAAAAGCATACATATGGACTATAAATCAAGGCTTTTGTTATAGTACGATAATAGTTTTCATTAGAAAAAATAATTGTATAACATTTCTTCCCTATAAGTGATATGATAGAGATTATATATATTTCTAGCTTGTAAGTATTTTATATTGAATTTAGATTCAACATTATAATAATGTTCAAGACATGATAAGAAACAGGTAGTTGAGTAAATATAGTTGATCTAAGTTCATATAAATAGTTGTTTGTTTGATTAAGGGAGACTTATGCTTAAAGTAAGTTATAAGAATACAAAGTTGGACAATCCAGACTATCTTTTCATACCATGTTGGTTAAATTAACATGAAGAAAATTATAAATTTGCATACAAGACATATGTATCCTTTTGACTATGAATTTTATGAAACTTATTGGGTTAAAAATAATCAAATAAACCTTTGGTGAAAGGTTAATGATGGTATTGAATTGTTAAATTTTATACATGTGATATACTAGAAGTAATAACAATTTTTAAATGAATGATACCTGGTACTTTTTTATATTTATTAGTGACTTTATATGATATAACTATATGTATTCAATGAAATATTGATATAAATGTTTTAAAAAGTTTAAATTATTTAAATCTAAGTATAAACTAAGTATTGAGAATGTTGAAATACTTTAATAATGTTGATGTGATAAGATATAAATTTTTGGTAATCTATATAGAATAAGGTTCTCTAGTGAGTACATTGACAAATAAATTCCATCATGATATGGATTTTTGTAAGGAGAATAACACAATATGAAATATTATATGATGCAATATTTATTTCTTCTATAGCTACGTCTAGTACAACAACTTACCTTCAATAGTGTTGATTAAATCAATTTATAAGATTTCATATTAGATATAAAATGCTAAGAATTTTAAAGGGTTAAAGTTAATAATTTTAGGATTTGATGCTTAGTTATCTAATAAGTTTATAGATAAATCAGATAATTAAAAAATTATGAGATATCCAAAAAGGTTGGATGTAATCCTATGTGATGTTAGTATGTTTTCTAGCTGTTATAGTGTACTTTTAGTGTTTTATTAGATGATAATTATGTGTTTAGGATTTAGATTTATGTTTTTCTTAGCGTTTTTATGTTTTTTGTTTGACTAATTTTTGTTTAAGGCAAGAGTTTGACCTTAATTATATATTTCAAGGATTGTGAGATAGAAAAATAAGAAGAAAAGATGAAGAAAAAGCTCAAGAAACACGCATGTGCAACAAGGAGTAGCAATTTGGAAGTCTCTGGTACGATCGTGCAACCCTTGTAAGATCATGTTGGAGGGTTAGAGCAGTCCTATGCATAATCACGCAAGGTGTTTTCCAGGATGTGCGTTTTTCATACTTTGGACATTATGAGGCTATTTTTGGAAGATATACATTTAAAAAACCATAGACAAAACCTTAGAAGACTAAAGAGTATATGAAGAAGCCTAAAACACCACTTCACGGCTACATAGACATAATTAAAGGAGATCAAAAGAGAAGAATTCTCAAGAATAAGACTACATATTTTCTAGCTTAAGACAAAGAATATAAGACTCCAAATTTCATTTTATACGCTTTTCTTATTTCCTTGTTATTGTTAGATGTTAGTGTTGATTAAACTTGGATTTTTAGTTACAACTATAGAATGCTAAACTCCTTTTTAGGAGTTACCCTTAAATTATTTGTTAAACTTTACATTCTTAATTTAATGAATATGCTTATGATGTTTATTATTTTATAATCAATTCAAATCGATATATTGGATTGATTCACTTATGTTGTGTTGCATAGCCAGAGTTGGTACCTCAATAGACTTATAAACATCAAATTAATAGGCAATTAAAGAGAGATCCTAGTTATTTATTAGTTATCCATATGATTGCTTCAAATCCAATTACACACTTAGAAAGAGTTTTGATGAATTGAGAGATCATAATTCAATTTCTATCTATTTTAATTAAGATTACTTGTTTAGATATTGAGGGGGGTAATCATAACTATATGATATCTAAGATAAGTATGATTAAATCAATAAGCTAAAGTGATAACAAATTAGGATATAAGAAATTCCTAGCTTTCATCACTAATCAATCAATCAATTTTACTGGCACCTAGTTTATATTTTGTTCATATTTTATTTATTAATTAGTTTTTTTAGTTTAATTCTTAATTATTAATCTTATCTTTTACCTTAAACAAAGTTTACAAGAATTATTTTATGATTATAAAATCCTTGTGGGACGATACTTTTTATATTATAAGTTACGATCTATACACTTACAATTAAGAAAGTTTTTCTATTCCAAACTATCAATAAGTTTTTGGCATCATTGCCCTGGATTATTTTAAATTCCACTATAGTTTAAGTACTTTGATTTAAGGATTTTAATACTTTTCTTATTTGATTGTAGGTTTATGAACATAAGATCCACAAACAGTTCAAGCAAAGTAAAGAATCCACAAGTTTTGTCATCACCAAGTAAGAGAGCGAGATTCATAAAGTGAGATGCCAAGAAGCTATAAAAAGAACAATGACAGAAGAACAAAAGTAAAGAGAGCATCAAAGAACCCTTATCAACTTCATTAGGCTTGCATATCATTTGTATATGAAATTGTATTTACATTGTGTTAGTTTTTAATTAGGTTGAAATTGTGTAAATATTTTGTTATATGGTATATGCTTGTCTATATATGTCAATGGCATAAAATTGAAATAAATTAGCTTATTCATGAACATGATCATATAATTTGTGAAGATTGTGTTTTAAGCTTTTTTTAGAAGACTATACATGTTGAGAATATTGTACGTATTATATTGATTTATGGAACTTGTTGGATACACTTGTTATTAAATTCATTTAAATTGGTAAACATTATTAGTACCTATTCATAGGAGTGATTGACTAGGAAGAAGTGATGTAGGTAAAATTTGAAAAAACAACACACCAAAAATACCAAAGTGTGTACTATAAATGTGCTAAATACATTTTTTATTTCGTTGGCCCATTAAAAAATGAGCTTAAAATCGAGCTATTGACTAGTTGTGAGTTGTGATATAGCTAAGTAAAAAGGGGCATTCATGACAAAATGTTTGTCTTCATATTAAAAAGCTAGAATGACACTTTAACCAAACATGATAAAAAGTGATGTTGTCAATGAAAGAGAACCTATGGATCTTCTTTTTAAATGTCAAAATAAATTTCATGAATGGATATTTAGTGATGGTCTACCTCTTTAATTGGTATTTAAGAATAAGCGTATGCTTACAAGTGTCATAGATGTATGAATAGGTGTTGATATTTTGGTTGCCATGAGTATTTAAATTAAAGCATTTGAACATGAATTGAATAAGTTAGTTTGTTGGAACTTTTTAAGTGATTGATGTTTATAATTTTCTAAAATTTGATGCCATTATACCATTATTGTATTGTTGAATGATTGTTTGTTTTTGTGTTTTATGTTTTATGTTGTGTGTTGTGTGTTGTGTGTTGTGTGTTGTGTGTTTTATTTGTTTTGTAGTTTTAGTTTTTCTTAGGGACAAACAAAGATTTAAGTGTGGGAATATTGATAGGTGTAAAACTTAGTGTCTTCTAGGTGTTAGAGTATGTTTTGAGTGTTCTATTAGATGATAATCACGTGTTTATGACTTAGAATTATGTTCTTCTTATGTTTTGAGTGTTTGTTCGATTAGTTATTATTTAAGGAAAGAGTTTGATCTTAATTATATATTTCAAGGATTGTTTAATGTGTTTGGTGATGAGTAGAGACAAGAAAAAGAGAAGAAAAGATGAAGAAAAGGTTGGATGCATAATCGTGCAACAAGTAGCAAAAGTCGTGCTAGAGGTTGGAGCAATCTTAGACACGATCATGCAAGGTGTTTCTAATATGCTAATTTTTCATACTTTTGACATTTTGGGACTATTTTTGGAAGATATATATGTGAAAAAACCTAGAGAAACCCCTTAAAAGACTTAAGAGTATATAAAGAAGCTTAAAACACCACTTAACAACTTCATAAAAATAATTAAATGAGATCAAAAGAGAAGAATTCTCAAGAACAAGACTACAAATCTTTTAGCTCAAAGAAAAGAAAAGAAGACTTCTAGATTTTAGTGTATATTTTTTCTTATTTCCTTGTTGTTGTTAGAACTTAATGATGATTAAACTTGGATTACTCTTGAATTATTCCTTTTTATGAATTACTCTTGAATTATTTGTTGAACTTTACATCTTGAATCAATATGCTTGCGATGTTTGTTATTTTATAATTAATTTGAATCTAGAGATTGGATTGGTTTAGTTGTGCTGTGTTGCACAGCGATAATAACATTAAACTAATAGGCAATTGAAGAGAGATCTTAGTTGTTTATTAGTTATCTATAAAATTGGTTTAAATCTAGTTACATAGTTAGAAAGAGTTTTGATAGATTGAGAGATCACAATCCAATTTCTATTTTAATTGGGATTACTTGATTAGCTCTCAAGAGAGCGTAATTATAACTATAGGATATCTAGGATAAATTATGAATATATTAAGAAGGTAAAGTGAAAACAAATAAGGATAGAAGTAATTTTTAGCTTTCATCATTAATCAATTAATTAATTTTATTACTGCCTAGTTCATATTTTGTTCATAGTTTATTTATTAATTATTTGTTTTTAGTTTAATTCTTAATTATTCATCTATCATTTACCTTGAACAAAGTTTACAAGAATTGTTGGGTGGCTGTACAATCTTAATGGACGATACTTTTTATATTATAAGTTATGATCTGTATACTTGCAGTTGAGAAAGTTTTTCTATTTAAAACTATCAACACATAACCTATTGAACAAAATTTTTATTTTAATAAATAACTATATTAGAACAATACAGTTTGAATATGTTCAAATCTCATGACAATACATCTAATTGGAGCTAGTTTTTCCTTTTTTAATACATTTGATGCAGATGAAAGGTAATGAGACATTGAAATAGTCACTTTCATGATGAATTTAAAGAGTTTGTTTTGGAGATGATTGTGGATTTATCATATGTATAATAAATTTAATGGAAGTATAGTTATAAATGATTATGGGTTTATCATAACTACAATATGATTAATAGGAGTATAGTTGTACTCTTCAGTAGAAGTGTATAGAGACATATTGCTCATAAAGAATAATTCAATTGTTAAATCTATGATTGTACAAGAATTAGTAGATATAAAATATGTAACAATTTAATTATGAAAATTAGATCTCTAGAGATAGATAAGGAAGTAGTTTATCTATTATAGTTTAAGTACATATATAATGTGCTAAAGGTTTTTAGTATTTGAGATATCTGATACTTATGAAGTATTAAAGATATCCATTATTTTATATATAAGTTGACATTTAAGTTCGAGATTATAAGGATATTAACTGTAGAAATTAATCCTAGTTAAAGTATATTTTATTTAAAATAATATTATTTTGAGGTTGGAAAGGTTTCAATGTATCATTAATTGTTAATTAAGCTATAATAAAATTTTTATTTAATGGAAATGATTTATTAGATCAATAACTTCTTTAATAAACTTTGTATAATTCCTTGTATTGTTCTTACAGTAATATACTAGCTAAAAGCCCAAACTGGGTTAATCTTTTTTAGTTTTATCAATTTATAATATTAACTTCAAACTAGCTCATTTAAGGGATATAATTTCATGGGTCTGATTAATTAAAGACTTTTTTGGATGAAAATTTGGGCGTGTTTACACACTCCGTTACATGCAGCTCGTTTAGTGTTTACATGCCATTTTAATATACGTTATTTAGCATGGATGCCAGGTGGATTTTAACAAAAATGAGGTAATTGTTTAAAAATCCGACTTACAAAACAAAAAATGCTTCCTCTTCTTCTTCAGCAGATATTTGTCGTAAAAAACCCTAAAATCGTTGATGAACATATGTTTCACCCTATTTTCTTCCCTCGGTTATGCCTTCACTCCAATCCTTGGATGCACCATCACTTTTGCCTTTTTGGTAGTCTGAGTGTGAATGGGCGGTACGATTTTTGGAGGTGAATAGGCGGTAAGGTTTACATATGTTGTGATTGAAGACCGAAGTCGGTAATGGGAGTCATGGTCCTTTCTACCTTTTATATTTAAATTTATGATGTTTTAATAAATTTATGAAAACCACTTTATTCCTTTGCCCTAACAATGTTACATTTATGTAAATGATTTTACTTCTTTAAATGAGTTTGATTATTGGGTTGAATAGCGTGTTAACGATAATTGGTTTTCATGAAAATTTCTATTATACATTTGGATTTAGGATATGATCAAGTTTTGTATTCTACATTTGGTAGTTATCTATGTTTTGATATTATGTATGTGCTAGGTATGGCATTCATGGAAGACATGCAGAATATTAGGGGCAAACAAATTTAGTTCTATAGGTATCATTTAGCTATCAGTGGATGTGCAATCAATATTACAACATTGTCCTGTAATAGTTGAGAATGAGTTCAAGTAGTAGTTCTTCAAGGTAATGAGGTTGATTAGAGGATTCAATTTAGTTGTGATTTTAGGTTGGGTTAGAATTTCTTAAATTTTCATCTTTGGCTGTAGAGGAACATATTCTAAGCTTGATATGAGGTCATACAAGCTGATTTTTTCAACTTATCCAGTTGAAATGGACTATGACAGAGAGGTTAAATATTGTTACTATAACTTGAAAGCACGTAGATGGACTTCATGGACTGATGAAAATCCATGAAGAAGGTTTTATGGCTGTCGACTCTTTCCAGTAATTTTGGTACAATTTTATGTTATTTTAGCTAAATATGTTAATATATTTCATTAACAAAATGTTGCTTTTTCTTTGAAGGTAGAGTGAAAATGTTTGTGGATTTCATGAATGGCATGATCAAAGATTTTGTCCAAGAGCAAAACAAATTACTTTAAAGCTGAAAAGTAGAGAGAAGATGCTATATTGTCAAAATAATCTATTGAAGGTGGAGTGTCAGAGTTAGTAGAAATTATGCAAGTTGAAAGGATTGCAAAAAAGTTGAAGTTAAAGAATGAGTTAGTTGCTACGATGACTAGTCATGAAACATAATCAGGAAAGTGTTGGAAATGGAGCGTTTGTTTAAGCTTGTGTTTAGTATTGTTGCTTATGTTTGTTAGTCTAAATAATTAAATACTGAAGACAAAAAAGGCAATAGTTGTACCTGTAAAGCCTTACTTGGAAATGGTTTCATGTACTAGAACAATGTGTAAATGTTCTTCACCTAACCTAATGTTGGAAAGTGCAAAGTGTTAGATGTTTGAACATCTGTTGTAGAACTAATTTGATGTTCTTGCCTAAACATGTGTGATGTTTTACGTAGTAGGCTGAACATGTTTGATGTACTAATAGCTTCTATCATACACAGTTGAAATAACTTCAAATATTGTTCCACGCAAAAGGCAAAGTTTATTTATTAAATAAATCATGAATCATGTGAAAGATGAAGTAAGATGATAAAAATGAAGGCAGTTGAGATAGGATGGAGAGAGGCAGAAGCAAGTAACAGTAATGGTGTATGCTTATGATCACATTAGTAGTTATAATGGTGTATGCTTATGTTAAGCAACTGAGAGCACTCCCATGGTTTCAATTGCTTAAGTTCAATAAATGACATAATTGAGAACAATTGTAAGTGAACATTGGCCCAACCAAGTACAGTGATTTGGAAATCCATTTTATGATAGAAGCAACAAATAGTTACATGCCAAATATATAGTATAGCTTACATTATGATTCTATGGACAAAACCTGACATGAAAAGCTAGGGAATAACAATTTAAAATCTATATAACAATATAATGGAGTCCAAATAAATGTGTTTCCTTGAAAAATACAAATTATTGCAGTGTGCATTATGTTTCCATCTATAAGACTTTAAGCTTTCCCTGAAAAATACAAAATATTACAGACAATGTTGACAATTCCAACCAAGCTTTCATCACCCTTTAACTACCTTCTTACCATTTATAATGTTCAACTAAAAGGAAAAAACAAACAAGAAATGAAATTGAAAAGATAATGAGAGTCATCACCAATAATCATTACTTAATAAAATTAATCCCTACAACATCCTTACAATCTATTGTTGTTCAGTTCACTAATAGTCATTGCTTAATAAAACATCACAACCCTTGCACAATTCACTAACAATTAAATGTTAAGTTTACAAATTTTTCATTCTCTTTGAAGATGCAGTTTGACTTTGTTGGCTTAAATTTATGCACAGTAACACCTTCCTTCTCAATTGCTGATTTCAGTCCAAGGTTTAGTAGTCTCTGACTTCTCCTTCCAGGTTGCAATAAAAAGGCAAATGCTTGTTAAACTGTATGAATTTATGTTAAGTAAGAATGTAAAAATTTTACACTTACATTTAGTATCTACAACCCTGAGGTTTGATTTGTATATACCCCATCCGTTCCATTCGTTTCTTAATCTTCCTATTTACTTCTTGTTGAAGAGAAGAGTAGAGTATATTACAGGACTTTTTCTTTTATTTTTTGCTTGAGAATTTGGACTACATCTACTAGTTGCCAACATCCTTAATCTGCTTCTATCATCTACAACAGCATAACCAAGTCCTCTTCTCCCTTTGGTTTGGTTCTTGGCCGTGGCATTTGAAGATGTATAGATATTTATTGCTACTTCTGAAGCACATGCAGGTGTTGGGAGAACAACTGAAGCTGTTGCATTTGCACTCACACTTACATGAGTAGTACTTGAGGTGTTGGTTATCGCTGATGCAGTTGTGGCACTAGCAGAGAAGGACATAGTAGCTGAGGCTGCGGCTGAGGCTAAGGTAGTAGTAGATGCTTTTGTTCTTATTTTACCTTTCTTTCCCTTTTCAGTGTTAGATGTAGACTTGGAGGCACTGACTGGGTTGTCAGTGTTGGTTTTAACTGTGGACATGTTTTCGAGGGTTGGCGGTGAGTTCGTTGTGTGTTGGTCTATATGGAAATCACTTAATTAGTCTGGGTTTGGAATTTGAAATTGGCCTAGAACCTACCATTCATAATAGTTATAACACAATAACAAAACCTAGAAGATTACTACAACTATGGAAAATAGAAGAATCTTAGCTGTACCATAAAAGACAAAACAACTTAGAAATTACCTCTCAACCCTTCGAAGGATAGCCTATTTTGTTGTGTCCTTCTATATGGCAGTGGGAACATGAAATTACTATGCCCCTCTTAGACAAGTGGTCAACAACTTGCTTTTTGTTTGCTTTTGTATTCTTTTAAGGCTCATCAATGCCCCTTTTCCTAGTTGTTTTAGGCTTACCAGGCCCTTGTTTGCATTCTAGTGGCCTAATGGTTTCTTCATTAGTAATATGCCAGTCCTTCATACCAGGCATCAATTGAATTGCCTTCCCATATGCTTTCATATATTCACTCTTCCGTAACCAACTAGAATTATACTATTCAATATTAACCCTGCTATCTTTAATGGTACATATAGCATGTGCACAAGGAATGCCAGAGAGGGTATATCTCCTATATGAACATATTTTGTTATGAAGCCTTACCACATATCTGTTCTGTCCATGATCAATCTCATACCCTCCTTCTCCATTATGATGCACTGAACAATGTTGAGCAATCTTGGCACTCTTCTCAATTGCTTCCCATATTCTTGGTCCTAAATTACCCTTCCACTTGGCAGCCTCTTTCCTTTTTCTCACTATTCTTTTCATCAATTCTCTTCTAAGATGCTCAAAGAGCCCTAAAATTGACATTTTCCTCGCATCAACCAAAGTCTTATTGAAGGCCTCACATAAATTATTGTCAACCAACTCAATCATGGATTCTTCCCTCTAGAAAGCCCAACACCATTTGTGAACTGGGGCATAACTCTCAATATCTTTTGTTGCCCTTTAGTTCTTGGCTTTGATCTTATCCAAATTTTCTTCATGTTCCTTTACTATGAAGGATTTAGTAATTTTCCAAAACTGGTCCTTTATCTCTTCCCCTTTATGTCCTCTTCCATGCCAATTGATATAAACATGTCTAGCACAAAACTTGCGCTCAACATCTGGACACAAGTTGGCAATGGCTCTATCAAGTCCCTACAATGGAAAACATAACCATATCATAATAGTTACACTCTTTATGAAAGTAAAAACAAGTTTGATGTGAAACTTTTACCTTTTGTTGGTCAGTCATTATAGTCCAACCAATTTCGAAGCCCAAGTGAAGTAAATCTTCTTTCAGTCTTTCAATGAACAGCTTCTATGTGACTGTTGACTTAACTTCAACTAGAGCCTAAGCAACAGAAAACATTTGATTGTTTCCATCTCTTTCCATAGCCTATAGAAGTTCACCCCTAATTTTGGTTTTCAACTAACATCCATCTAGGCCAAGAAAATGCCTGCATCCATGCCTACCCAATGTTTAACAGCTTTTAAACATATGTACATTCTTTCAAATACAGGTGGAGATGTTGGAATTGGTCAAGACACTGTCAATGTAACATTGCTTCTTGGGTTGGTCTGCCTAATCACTTCAGCATAAGACCAAAGCTTTCCAAACTCCTCTTCAATGTTGATCATAACACTGTCTACAATTTTTTTCTTTGTTCTTCTCTCCATACTCATGGACACATCAACACCTAAACAATCCTTAATGTCAAATTTTATATCATCATTCTTCATAAATGGTTGCCTATTAAGCTTATCCTTTAACAATTAAGCTAAAATGTTGGTGTTCATCCTAGGATTTATATATACCTTATTACAGTCATAATTGTTCCTGAATTTCCTAACTTGAAATGACTACAGCTTCTTATCAAATGCTCCATATATATACCAAGGACAGTTCTCAGTCCTACATTTACCTTAGACAAAGTTGGGCTTATTTTTGGTAAATATGACATCCTTCTTTGTTTTAATGGATAACAAACTCACTGCACACTTAAATTGAAAATGACTAAGAAAAGTCATCCCTAATTCAATGTAAGGCTCAGCTGCATTTTCATCATAAATAAGGTATTTCTTTTTCCTCCTAGTAGCATCATCTCCCATTTCATCTACATCACTAACAAGTCCTCCATACTCATCACTGTCATAATATTAAGACAAAACTACCTCATCTTCATCTTCATCATTTGCATCAAGCACGTCAACTTCATCTGGTCCATTATCTTCATTTGAACCATTACCTTCGTCTCCTTGCTCTAAACCCTCTTCTACATCTTCATCCAGACCATTATCTTCATCTCCTTTCTCTAATTCATCTTCTACATCCACATCTGGAACATTACTTTCATCTGGTGGCTCTAAATCCTCTTTATCCTCCATATTTGTATCAACTTCATTTTCATTTTCATCCTTCACATTTGGCACATTGTCTACATTACTTACATCACCTCCAACTACATTATTAACATCCTCACTATTTTCTTTAACTGCATTACCCTCATTAACCTCATTACAATCATCTTCAATCACTTCAATGGGGGTATCCACACCATGTTTAAGATAAATATCAATATCACCTGTACCCATCATCTGACTAACCATATCTAGCACACTAGCATCATCTTGTACAACTCTCAAACCATTACATAGTTTAAAACCAAGAATAAGATAAAATATCTTCTTCACATTGTTATAACTGCTTCTTTTACAGACATCAAGACATTCAAAATAGCTCAATAAGTCAGGATCAATTCAATTTCATCCACAAAACCATCCTTATACATACCATTATCACCCAAATTAACAAACATCCTGTATAGTGAAACCGCAGAGTTACTTCATCAAATGTCATTCTGCCAAACTAATAAAACCAACTCTAGGAAAAGGAAAACACTCAATCAGAATGTTGAAAGGAAAGAGTGAAGTCAAACTTAAAACTTCAAGCTTAGCGCAAAACATGATGCTTAACATATTCATAACAATTCCATTAACCAACTTAATAACTTCTAATGGTTTATTATGGCTCAATGTTTAAATGCAATCCTTATTCAATTCAATTATTACATCAACTTTAACTTACTAATAATTAGAGTCTGTCAGATAGAATAAGAAAATCAGAAATTTATGTTATCATCAATGATAGTCAGAGTATTGCAAACAATAACATAAAAACAATACATCGCTGTTGTAATTAAATAAATACACACTCATACGAAAAATACTCCCACTAGTAAAGCAAAGGGCAACAGAATTAAAAACATCAAATTAAAATTTTGTATGACCAACTGCTTTTCTATTGTGCTCTAATTGGTAGGAAAGATTAATTTTTCTACGCTAACCTCACGCTTCTCTAACCTCAGAATTCTTTTTACCACACCACTTCTCTAACCTCAGACCTTGTTGAATCAAATGTTTACCACTCTTAAGTCTAATGGATAATACTTTAATTGTAGGACTTACCTTAGTTTCAAGAGATGATGTGTCAACCAAGTAACCTAACCCTTTCAATGAAGACTGGAGCGCGGATCAGAGGATGGTGAAGACCAACCAACACAACCCCTTCAACGAACGATCAACTGTGAATCTAGTGAGGCAACCCTTTGTGAACCTTTGTTGAAGATGCACGAACCAAGCAAGATTTGGATTCCATGAAGACTCAAGCGGAATGGCCAACGGTGAAGATGCATCAGAAAGGGGAGCAACGATGGGATTTAGGGTTTTCTGTAAAATTAACATTTATGTGTTTTTACTTTACCAATTTTACAGATTAACGAATTTTACTTTACCAATTTTACATAATTAATGTTTCTGCATTTTTACTTTACCAATTTTACAGAATTAAAACTTTAAACATTTTACTCTTCTATACGTGGCATTTTTTTAAAGGTTAATCGTGTCATGTTAGCTACATGTAACGACGCGTGTAAACACGCCCAAATTTTCATCCAAAAAAGTCTTTAATTGATCAGACCTGTGAAATTATAGCCCTTAATTAATGAGCTGGTTTGAAGTTAATGTTCTAAATTGATCAAACTCAAAAGGATTAAGCCCCAATTTGGGCTTTTAGTCGTAATGTACTATCAAACATTAGAGCCATTAGGTATGTAAAAAGTGCTAAGGTCACATCAAAGATCCAAGTATATATTTTAATAGATTCTCTTAATTTGATGATAATTGATATAAATTTTGTAAGATTTAATCAAGTTCTCATTGTAAACTTTGTAGAATTCTCTCACTAAACTACTATCCTAGTAGTAATGATTGCCACATAGAAATATGGTATAAGATACTTAAATGACTGAATAAGTGGAAGGTTTATGCTTTATAGCCAATTGATTGCTTGTAATTTAACGATTTAATTATTTAAAAGCATTCTTGGTCTTATACATATTCATATATATATATATATATATGATAAAGTCTATAGGATAAATATACACAGTAAATGAAATTAGATGAGATTATAATTACAAGATTCATATTGCATTTATGTATTATCCATAAATTATTTCTAGTCATTGGTTCATTGAGCCTGAAAGTTAATAAAGCATAAAAATAGTAGTACACATTATATTTCTTCCTTATGAAGGAAGTATTTGATCTAAAAAATATGAAGATATTTAAACAAATGTGTGGGTATTTGTTAGATAATAAGTTCACTGAACTAATCCTATATGAGAAATCTATTTAGAACATTACTTGAATATTTATAGATTTTCTCATTGTAATGATTATATAAGTGATCTTTTGACTTAAGATCACTAAAGTATCTTATATAGAGATTTCTATATTTTAATACTACTTATGACTTATTTTGGTCAAAGGTAGTTCATTCGACGATCATTGGATATAATATGAACTATATGGAAGTAGTTGAGAGATCAATATAGAATTCATCATCTTGAAAAATGTTTTATTGTTCTCAATTAATATTGGCTTAAGAAATCCCTGACTAAGTGGAAAGATACTATGAAAATAGTTTTTAAATGTCATTAATTAAAGCAATTGCTAATGGTGGAGAACTAATATGATTAGACTCAAATAGAGTAGACATTATTTTCATACTTTATATCTAATCATAATAACGTATGATGAAATGATTGAATTATCCAAAAAAACCTACACAGAAAGATTAGTCAAAACTATTTTGATATTCCTAAATGTTTTGATAGTTATGATATGTTAATAAATGCTAATCTTAATCTATAGATATGAATTGCCTAATTAGAGAATTAAATATAAATAAAGAAGTTTAATTTATTTAATCTTAAATATGATTTAAGGTTATAATTTATATTCATTACAAATATATTTGAGAATATAATAAATCACATATAGAGAACATGTTGAAGAGAGAAGAGGTGCTTTAATCAAATTATAATTGATTATAAAATTTGAGAAATTTTATAAGTAAATATGAGATATTTAGTAAATAAGGACTCATATGAAATATTAGATCCTATTTGAGCCCAATTATAATTTGATTATAATTAATAGTAATTCTAATTAATGTTTGATTGAATTTAGAATTTTATTTTACTTAAATTATTAAAACGTCCAAAAGATATAATAAATAAGCTTAGCCTCCAATGAGGGGAATGCTTCTTACCTAACCCTCTTTACATTAATTGGAGAGTTATTTTAATATGTTCTATATTATAAATATTTCGAGAAAAAACATAAAAAAATGACTAAAAGTTACAATAAGTTTTGGATTACGATTCATGGGAACAATATTCAAAACATGTCAAATACACGTATTCAGATTATTTTAAGAAAATTAATTAAAGAAAGAATTGTTCATTCCTAATATATCTAAACTTCAAGAGACTCTTTAAGTTCTTATCAATTCCGTAGCGCAACACCAATTCCTCAAGTAAGTGGGGACGTTATGGGAAGGTCATGATGTTTCACTCTCTTCCCAGGACTTGAAGCGAGTTGGCTATACTCAGAATTATCTTAGCATAAAAATTATCAGGTTCCCTTAAAGCTTTTATGGTTCTAGCTCTACTTTAAAAGAAAGAAAGAAAAAACAAAGATATCACAAGTTTCATTCCTACCGTCTAGAGGTGCTCAAGGCAAGACAATTTTTGGGTGTGGAGAAGTTAGAATAGAGCCCATGCCCAAGTTAGCCTCGTACGCTTAGCTCAACCGCCCAACTTGGAATAACTGTTGTTACTGAGTTTATCCCAAGGTTCCAGTGGTATGTTTAATTGAATTGAATAAGTTCATGCCCATTATTGAATTGTTATTTATAATAAATTAAGAGAAAATATATTAATTAAAACTTAAATTAACCAATATATATATATATATATATAATTCTTTTTTACAAAATATTTGTAATGGATTATATTATTTTATTCAAGAAAAGAATCCTACACTAAAAAAGAGTTGGACAACTGTTCATTAGCTTTCTGGGAGTTCTATTCCGATCACCATCCCAACAAACCAGCAACAAAGGCAATTAACCACATTCCAAATTAACATGTCCACCCACCCCGTACAAGGCGGCAGAGATTGCAATCTAACAGCCCAAGAAGTCCAACCTACTAAGAAGGTTCGTATAAGGCGACGAGAAGAGGATCCTCCTCCAATTCAGCCACTCACCTATAGTGCTGCGATTCTCGAAGGTATGCGGGAGGCACCTGAGCAGGAGGCTCAACCATGGCCAACGGTAGATCCAGTTCCCATTGAGGAAGACGACATCAAGGTTATCTCGAACCGGAAGAGCGGCAGCATCATCCTCTCCCAAGCCTTCAAAGCACGCCTTGACAATCAATGGGAAAGAGCATTAGTTATTAAACTCATCAGTCGTCAAATTGGGTACCACACTTTGTGTCCCCAACTATATTCCCCGTGGCACCCAATTGGACCGATGAAAATTATAGACCTCGATAACGACTTTTATCTGATTAATGTTATAGAAGAGCAGGATTATACAAAAGTTCTTACAAGTGGTCCATGGGTCCTGATTGGCCATACACTCTCAGTTCAGCGCTGGACTCCGACCTTCTGACCCGCTCAAGAGACGGTCAACAAGCCGGTTGTTTGGGTAAGATTTCCAGATCTTGCCATCTCTCAATACCATCTGCGAATCCTCATTGCTTTACGTAATTTGATCGGACAAACGGTGAAACTCGATGATGCTACCACGAATACTCAACGAGGTAAATACTCCTGAGTGGCGGTGGATGTCGATCTCAGCTTCCCCCTTTGCCCCAACGTGGAGCTCGATGGCGAGGTACTTCAGGTGGCTTATGAAGGTTTGCCACTAATCTGCCTCTGATGTGGTATGGTCAGACATGACACTGTCAGCTGCCCAACACAAAACACCGCAACTGCAACCATCGCCACTACAGACAACCCCGATAGCGCTGGTGAGCATGAACCTATACTAGTACGGAACCTCGACACAAACCCCACTCTGTGCGATCCTAACTCCAACGGCTATGGCGAATGAATTAAGGTGCAATGGCCACATTCTCAAAGACGTAAAGTTTCCCAGTCACGTCAACCCTCCCGTCTCTCTGGCGTCACCCATCGAATGGGGGGCTCGAGGATCGCCCCGCTGTTAGAGCCCTCTCTATTCGAAATTCCTGCGAAATTCCATTCGTCCCTCATGGCTTCTTTAAACACTCTAGAACATCAAACAACGCTGCATTTTACGACCCCTTCTGCTGGACCTTCACAGACGCGCTGTGGACCAAGGAAACAGCAACAAGGACCCAAGGGACCATTAGCAAGGCCAGCCTCAAGCCTCAGCCCAGGAACTCTAGGTGCAACCTAGATTAGCTTAGAAATGCCCAAACCTAAAACCTCCAGCCCACTTATACCCAATGCCTTACAGCCCAACCCTACGGTACCCCATACTATAGTCCAATTAACTTCCCATCAGGAAGTGGTATATGCTCGGATTGATCACGATCCTCTAGGGGAGTCAATGGACTAACCCAGTCACCTGAGGGCGGATCCCGTGGCCCTTCTGGAGGCATGTAACAAACCAGGGCCTACACATCCTTTATCCCCATCCAACCTGCCAGACCCTCAGCTGGGAGCCACAACTATGGAAGGAATTTTAATTGAGGCGGAGATAGTTGCTGAAGATATGATACAAGACTCGGACGCTGATAGTCATGTGGCACCAGTCTGGGCGATCAAGCCCCAGAGTGCCTAGAATTGCTTTCATTGTACTGTCATGATGTCCATCATCATCTGGAACTATCAAGGAGCCAGTGGTACTCGGTTTCAGACTATATTACGCAATTACCTAAGAGAGTATAGGCCAGAGATCTTGGTGCTCGTTGAAACGAGGATCAGTGGCCGGCGTGCACAAGGAGTAATCACCAAATTGGACATGGACTTTTCCTTCCGAGTAGAAGCCTAAGGATTCAGCGGAGGCATCTAGCTCTTATGGAAGAAGGATTGTCAAGTGAGTATCGAAGTAGTGCATAAGCAACTCGTTCACTCAAAAGTCCGCTATGGAGGGCATCATTTTGAGTTCACAGCGATCTATGCTAGCCCGCAAATGCATAAGAAAAAATATCTTTGGGACCTCTTAAACAAGATAGGCACTTCTATTACGGGTCCATGGATTGTCGGGGGGTATTTCAATGCCAAATTACATCACGGGGATAAAAGGGGGGGATCCCAACACAGTTTGGTAGTGATTAAGGAATTTAATGATTGGGTTTCATCGGTGTGGCCTCCAAGACTTGGGTTATATTGGTTCAAGATTTACCTGATGCCGAGGTAACATACAAGCGCGCTTGGATCGAGTGTTTTGTTCCCCGGATTGGTGGGAGTTATTCCCGCAAACGGTGAACAAGCACTTACCTTTCATAGGTTCGGACCACCAACCCATGCTGGTACAACTTACCCACCAGCGATTATCTGACGCCAATTCCCCAATTTTTCGATTCCAATCGGCATGGATTGCCTATGCTGATTTCTCTATTGTAGTAGCCGAACAGTGGATCTCAGATGATAAGGCGATGATACACTCCTTAAGTCAGTTTTCCAACCACCTCACGCATTGGAACCGAACTGTCTTTAGAAATATCTTCCACCATGAGCGACGGCTACTAGCATGGTTGGGAGGAATCCAGAAGACCCAAATGCTAGAGGAGGCAAATCACCTGTCGGCCCTGGAGGACAAACTGAGTGGAGACCTTGTCCAAGTATTATGTGAGGAAGAATTATTCTGGCATCAGAAAGCTTGCGGTGATTGGTTGGCATAGGGTGATCGGAACACCAAATATTACCACCAGCTCACTATGCACAAACGGAAGAAGTTAACAATCACTCGCCTCCTCGATGATCATGGACATGAAATCATCGAGCCACAGACTTTACGCTCTATGGCTGCTAATTATTTTGCTCAACTGTACATTGAAACTGAGAGTAACCCCCAACGAATCTCGAATTCTCACACCTTCCCTCAGATATCGGAGGAGATCCTACTGGACATTGGGCAACCGATTCCCGCAACCGAAATTAAATCAACGCTATTTGTTCTACACCTAAATAAAGCGTCGGGGGTTGATGGTTTCACAGCTCTTTTCTTCCAAAACTAATGGGACACAGTGGGACTTTCGGTGGTAACATATATCCAGCGAGTGTTCCGAAATAAAATTTGGGAACATGAACTGAATCGAACTATCCTAGTCCTGATACCCAAAGTTCTGTCTCCTAATTCCATTACTCCGTTTCCTAATTCCATTACTCAGTTTCACCCTATAAGCCTTTGCTCAGTTCTCTATAAGATCATTTCGAAAGTCATTGTCAACCGACTGAAACCGCATCTCGATAGGATATTGGCTCTTACGCAATGTAGTTAAGTCCTGGGCCGCCACGTAATAGAGAATATTATAATTACCTAAGAAATCATTCACTCGTTAGAAGAAAGGAAAGGTTGGATATTTTGCTCTGAAAATAGATTTGGAAAAGGCCTATGATTGGTTAAACTGGACCTGCCTACTCAATACACTCCAGGAAACAGGCATTCCCCATCACATTCTCAGTGTCATTATGCGATGCGTGGCTACAACCACTATGTAAGTTGCGTGGAATGACACGTTAACAGAGACCCTTTCCATCTGACAAGGGGCATTCGCCAAAGGGATCCCCTCTCGCCGTATTTATTTGTGCTCTATCTAGAGCGATTGGGTCACCTTATTACCCAAGAGTGGATCAAGGCCTGTGGACACCTTTTAAGTGGGGAAAAACAGGGCCTACCATCTCACATCTATTTTTTGCAGATGCTCTAATTCTCTTTGGCGAAGCTACGGATGAGCAGATTGCAGCAATTTCGAGAATCTTGGTGGAATTCTTCCAGGCGTCAGGATAAAAGGTGAATCGAAGCAAGTCCCGCATTTTCTTTTCTTCGAATGTCCCCACAGACCGAGCACTCCAGCTCGGACAAGTGTTACAGATTCACTGCATGGACAATCTGGGGAAATATCTAGGAGTGCCTTTGATTCACGAGCGAGCCAAACGACACATGTATCAGTACATCCTCGATCGCGTGCAGCAAAAATTAGCAGGATGGAGAGCAAAAGAGTTATCTTTAGCGGGACGTGTAACCTTAACCTAGTCAATACTGGCTTCCATACCCACCTTCACGATGCAGACTGTTCGGTTACCACGACAATTGTGCGATGAATTGGAAACAATCATGCTGTCTTTCATCTGGGGTTCGCGGTCAGGCCAACGTAAAGTTCACCTAGTTAACTGGGCAGCAGTGTGTAGACCAAAGAATTCGAGAGGATTAGGGCTCAAACGTATTAGAGCAACAAATGACGCCCTACTAACCAAACTGGGTTGGGAGATGATCAATAGGCCATCAACCTTATGGGTCCAAGTGCTCAGAGCGAAATACCGGCAAGACTTCAATCAGATTCCAGACTGCCTGCCGACACCAAGAGCATCAGCCATATAGCGTGGCATTTCAACAACGTGGGATTACGTCAGACAAGGACTGTTATGGAAGCTAGGCAATGGAGAACGGACCCGATTTTGGGTCGACCAATGGATAGTCAACTAGGGCCCACTAATCACACAAACACTGGTGCCCCTTCCTGATACGATGTTGTATAATCAGGTCCAGGAGTATGTGGACATACAGGGCAACTGGAACTAGGCCATGATCCGGCCCTACCTTCCATCCTCCGTTTGTGGAGTTATTGCCCGCTTGAGTCCTCCTTCAACGCATCGGGGCAAGGATGAAATTCTTTGGGGTTCGGGCCAATCTGGTAAATTTACGGTGTGGTCAGCCTATGAATTAGTAGTCAATTTGGACCCCGAGCCGCAGAATCTCATCTGGAAAGCGATTTGGAAATGGGAAGGTCCCTAATGCATTAGATCCTTCCTATAGCTCATGGCACAACAAAAATTGTTGACTAACCATCAGAGAGTTGCTAAACATATCACTACGGATAGCAGTTGTCATCATTATGGACAAACAGAGACGTATTTGCATGCACTACGAGATTGTTCCTGACTGACTGCCTTCTGGCGCCATTGTTCCCTAGAGTTAGTAGTGGCTGAGTTCTTTCATCAAGAAGAGGATAGGTGGTTGGGTTCAAATATCACTCAACCTATTTCCACTCCTATGGGTGCCTGGGCTACTGTCTTTGGCGTAGCTTGTTGATTCCTCTGGCAATGGCGAAATCGTAGCTTTTTTGAATCAGAATTTGTTTGGCCAGATGCAGGACATTGTATAGTTATCGATTATGTTCATTGGATTGTGAAAGCCCAGGAAGTGACAGGAAGAGTTATAATGATTTTGGGAGCCCCCTTAGGGCATGAAGTGAGGTGGCAACCTCCACCGGAAAGGTGGATTAAATTAAACACCGATGGTATAAGGACTGAACGGGGTACGGCAGGGGAGTTAAGGGATGCCGCTGGGGCATGGTGTGGTGGGTTTTTATCAAACATAGGCCAATGCTTGGCTTTAATTGCCGAACTTCAAAGGGTGTATGATGGCCTATGACTGGCATGGTATTACGGGTTCCGTCATGTCATCCTAGAGTCAGACTCTTTAGAAGTTATTAATATTCTTTCTTCTTCGATTAGGGTTCTGACCGAGATTACCTCGTTGGTGCAGGATATCTGGAAGCTTCTGAATCGCAATTAGATCGTTCGGATTTAACATGTTTATCGAAAAAGGAACCAAAGTGCGGACAAATTGACTTCTTAGATTTTTGTTGTTATGTGAGGTGTTATTTTCCCTTGCATATTTAAAAAAAAAAAAGAGTTGGACAAGCGCTGATGGTTGTTTTCTTAACCTTGACGCCATCTCAACATCGATTAAGACACCAAGCCAATAACGTTAAACTTCAACGTCTCCATCTCTCTGTTTCTGCATACAAAAATCTTCACCTTTTTCGCTTCCAATGAACGAAGTGATCACGGCGGCTGATTCATTTCGATCACTGTCATCTCGGCCCTCCATGTTACCCTCCAACGTTCCTCTTCTCTCCTCTTTCCTCGCCTTCGCTCTCGCTCAGTTCCTCAAGCTCTTTACCACCTGGTTTCTCTCTTTTCATTTCTGGGTTTGATCTTTTCGGAGGTTTTGCATGTTTTTGAGATGGATTTGTGCAATTGGATATCTAATATTAATGGGTCTCTTGTAATTTCTGTTGACCTTGTGTGTGATCATTGGCTTGAAGATGAGTATTGTTTTTGCGAATTCGGTGTTAAAGCTTTTGGATTTATCTGGTCTGCTGCTTTGGAGAGTCTAGTTAAAGTTTAACATCGTTTTGTTTCAAGAGTATTTTGTCAGTGTACTTATTGGAGTTTTGAGTTTTGCTGTATGATTTTATCTCCTTTATAACCTGGCATTTGGTTGTTATATTTGCAAAATGCTAAAGAATTCACATTGAAGGGATGGGACAAGTTGGGCTAATGTTGGATAATCACTGACCTACTAGGTAGAGCCATGTTTTTTTGTTAGTTAACCAAGTATGTACTACCAATTGGCTGAATGAAGGAAAATTGTTTGTTGCTGACCTATGTACTACCAATTGGCTGAATGAAGGAAAATTGTTTGTTGCTGACCTCTGCTCGTCCGGCGTTAGAAGATAGTTGAATTGAATGTTATGTGCAAGATGGACATTCATGTATTTCTGTCATTTATGTCAAATGGTTGCGTGAAGTTGAAATTTAGAACAGTGATAATTTTGTAAATTTGGTTTCCGAGTGATATTGCCTCTGAATATTGGTTCATGCCGTAAATTCTGATCTGAGATGTTCCAGGAACCTTCTTTCTTTGACAAATCTCTCTTCCTATGACTTTTTCATTGTTGTTTGCTCCTCTTTGTTCTTTTCCAATTTAACATGTTTGAAGTGCAGGTTCAAGGAAAAGAGATGGGATTCTAGAATGATGCTTGGATCCGGTGGGATGCCCTCATCACATTCAGCAACTGTTTCAGCTCTTGCAGTTGCTATTGGTCTTCAGGAAGGAGCTGGAGCGCCAACTTTTGCTATTGCTCTGGTTTTGGCATGTGTTGTATGTATTTCTTGCCTTCAGCGCTGATATCCTTTGTTAAATTGAAGTTTGGGTTTTTCTATTGGCTTGCTTCCTCGTTATCAGCATGCATGGTTTGTATATGAATTATACTGTTCCTCTCTCTCTCTCTCTCTCTATTCTTTTCTTTCACTTGATCAGAATTTATGATCGAGAGACTGCAGTTTTGTTCGGGGAAATTATGAACTGGAGTGATCGTCTTTCCCACTTCCATGCTATGTTGAAAATAAAAGAAAAACAACATAGTCAAGGTGTTTCTTCCTGTTTAATTATCTTTTCCTCACATTGATTTGGGACCATTTGCAGGTCATGTATGATGCTTCTGGTGTTAGGCTTCATGCAGGTCGCCAAGCTGAAGTAAGATCATGTTCCTAGTTAAATAGTAAATAGTTTGTCATGTATAACTTCTAGTTTAAGTCAGCAAACTTGTCAATGACCCACTGCAATTACATTGTGATGGAGCAAATGAACCATGACCATCTAAAAGTAGATTAATTATCAATAGTTTTCGGAACTGGTTATCTTCTCTCGGATATCTTAATGTTTGAAACTTTTTCTTCCTATTTACCATAAAACTTTATTTTTGAGACGTTACAGAATTGATAATGGTGACTTCTTCATGTTTTCTGTATAAACAAATGAGCATTTGTATACATGTACCTTATCTTTTTGAGTGCCTCTGCAAAATTCCTGTTCATCTGTTAATCCTTCTAAGCCTCAGACCCCACATTTCAGTGAGATTCCTACTGGTACATTGTTGTTATTATTTTAATCTGTTAATCCTTCCATGCATTTCAAACATCATGTTGCTTTTTTCATTGTGCCATTTTTTGTTTTCATGTATATGGTTCTGTTCTGAGCTTATTGTGACTTGTAAATTTACTAATTTATACACATTGCTTATTGCAGTTATTAAACCAAATAGTTTGTGAGCTACCTCCTGAACACCCTGTCTCAAATATTAGACCTCTAAGAGACTCACTTGGTCATACTCCACTCCAGGTCAGTTCCTTATCGCCTTATTCATTGCTTTCTTGCATTGGGCAGTGATTTGCACATAGACATCTAATTCAGGCACACTTGCTACAATTTGGTTGGGATATACCTTTTATGCTTTAGATTTATTGTCAGGAACCTCATTCCTTTTCCCTCTTTCACTCTTCCCAAAGTTTATCTTCTGGGCTGCCATGGATTTAATGGTTTACATCCTTGAACCTTTACTTTTACATTGGTTATGCTGTGGCAGTGTGTTCTTAATTCTCAGCTCCTTCATCAATAAACAATGGCTTCCTTGACAAAGTCATTTTTATTGGCCAATATGCTGAGAATGGTTAACAGGCTGATGCGCCATATACACTTAATCTCACTTTTGGGTTGATGTATTTGCATGGAAAGCAGCTACAAAAGAATCCTTGGCACGGCTGAATGATTGTCCTTATGTTAATCCATGCAAAAATGTTTTCTTTTGTCAAAATGCATGAACATTCTGAGTAAATATTCAACTTCGCCTCCGGTGCAGGTTGCTGCAGGTGCTGGACTAGGGTGCTTCGTGGCTTTCCTCATGAGTTCCCCTAGGGGATTGTATGGCTGACGGTGACTTGAAAAAAATCCTGGTTACCTGTTTCAAGCTCTTGACATCATCTACCTGAGCGGAAGTGAATCTCCCAAGCAGTACCCTCCAACTTAAAATCTTGTTTCCTGGGTCCTCGTTTGTGGATTTAGACACCATAACTGAATACGGTTGTGTAAATTTCGTGGAATACATTTGTATATATGTCATGGGAGATAGAATGAATTAGCTGTTGGTTTCATCATTTACTTAACTGTGCTTTTGATCTTTTCGAGAGAAGTGTAAAGTTTAATCTGGACACTGAACTTAAGAACAGTAAATATCTTCCATTTCTGGTTATTTTTTTCCTGTTGAATTTCTTTTTCTTTCAGACGAACAATTCAACCTGGTCTTCACTTATTCTCTGGCATCAAATGACCAAGAGACGGAAACAAGTTAGTGCAATTGGTTAACCAAATCAACCAATATTGTTTGAAGTATCCAAGCGTGCTGGAGATGGTTGCATTTGCGACATTGTTATTCAATCGTGAAAATCGATTCTTTCAAATGCGAACATAATAAATACATTTATTACAATTGTGTCAGAGAAGAGGAGGAGGGAGACTGACATTATCATTCATGTCTGTCACTTAAAGCGAGTGGGACTGCAATTTCATGAACAGGTATCGATAATGCTTCTTTCCCATGTTACCTCTCAATCTTTTCAAAATGTTTCGTTGAGGAAGCAAATTTGGGTTTAGTTGTAAGATTGCCAATTTTAGAGCCTGAAAATGTCTACACGATAAAAGCGAATCACTTGGGGCCTGCTACACAAACAGGAATCTTCAGGTTAGGCTTCTGGTTCAGGTCTCTTGCTCAATCTTTGCTTTCGCCTCCATTACATAAGTGTCTAACTGTGGGCTCCAATACTTTACAGGTTAACATAACCTTTAAGGTGACAAAAAGTCATTTCATCGGTGGACGTGACTTCTCAAATCCGATAAGAAAGCAGGAAAAAAACTGAAGAAAGTTTCGGGAGCACGTTACGGATAAACTTGACATTAGAAAAAAGGAATGCTATATCTTATACTTGGCCACAGACCGCAACTTGAAAAATGCAATGCTTCATGCTTGTGCTTGCTTTCCTCTTTGTCGATCCACTTTAGTTACTTCTGATATATCAAAATCAAACCATTTCTTTGATGTTAAAGCAGCGTTAAAAATTTTGGGAGGACAGATTAAACACTCTCATCAATGTAACCTCAAATAAGAGCCTTTACAGGGACATAACATTGACTACCCTTAACTCTTTGATCCGTCCCATGGTTCAGTCTTCTATATAACCTTGTTTATTTAGTTATGAAGGATACAAATTGTGTTCCATCGTAGTGAAAATACCCATTAGAAATGAAGCGAAACCTCCTGAAATGGACCACTTAAGCATTGGCACCAGTAGTTATGGTAGCTACCATGAAATATTCCTAGGGGTCCAAACTCTTAAAATCAAAGATTCGGTATACTAGGACGCCATGTCCTTGTTAAGGGACCTACAGAATAGAATGAGGGATAAATTGTTGGAGCCAAGAGCAAAAGTTTTCAAAGTAGGAATTGGTAGGCCTACTACTACTACTACAATACCCGTCAAAGCTTAAGGGAAGAAAAAAAGAAAAAGAAAAAACCTTGCTATAGCTAAACATTTGTCTTGTTCGATCAACCATTAGAAAGGGTGAAGGCATGAGAATATGCTTTCACCGACCTTATCTAATCTCCACCAATTGTCTTCAATGCTCATTCCTCTTGCATGTTCTCTTGTCGATCTATCTATCCAGCTGCCTTCTTGCATGCCTATTACATCAGCCTATGGCTTTTGTGCCAGTGTTTCCTAGTTTTACACATCAATATAGTGGCAAGTTTCTTGGTGTGTTATTCCTAAATCTTCGAATTTCTTATGATCTAACTTACTTTTGGGTATATATATGTTACGACTTTGTTCCACATTAAAGATAAAATTGGGTGTTTGAATCTAGAACATGGATAGATCCTATCTTGTATCTTATTTGATAATTGGAAACATCAAAGCGTGCCTAGAGTTTTTTCTGAATTCACGCTTCCTAATTTCATAAACCAGGAGGACATGGGGTCACGTTTTAAAATTATAACATTAAATTTTTTGAAGGCACTAAACAAAAAATTCCAATCATTAACTAGTTGCATATAAAAAAATTAAATGAAGTACATATATGAATAGCAATCTCAAAATCTTTGATGGGCTAATGGTCTTATTAAATTATATTACATTGATTTTAATGGTTCTTAGTCAAGTTAAAAGTTTCTCAAAGTGAAGAAGCAAAGATCTAAATTTAAATTAATGAAAATTTTGAATACACATAAATATAGGCTTGTTGATAAATCAAAACAAATAAAAGACTCTTGATCATTATGATTTTTGTTCATATTGTTGAATTGTTTACTAAACCTTTGAATATCATCAATAGTACTAATAACGTTGAGATTTGGAGAGCACATGATAGCTTCTCCTTATTCCTTTGCCCATCTTCTCAAGCTAGGTTTTTATGAAAGTGGCTTCCTGACTCCCCTTATCCCCTTTAACTATTCTACTCTTATTCTTCCTTTCTAATTTCCTTCTTTAGTTTTTGTTCATTTTTCAACCTTTGTCGTGCTTGTCCAAATTCTTTGCACTGCTCACTTCTCTTCTCATCTCATCTGCGTAGCTCATTTTACAAGCCATAATTTGACCATCTTGTTTTACTCTTTCCCTTATGCGTGTGTTTGCTTGGGGTGGAGGGACATTTAAGTCCTCCCATATAATTGTTTTTCTGCCTAAGTTGTTTCTTACCAATTTTAGGTATAAAAAATTCAAACTTTCCTCTTCTTAAAGTTGGTTGTTGCTTGTATATGTATGACTTTTTGCAAAAGTGTCCTTACTTTTGTCCTCTCCCTAAGTAATTTCCCTTCCTTACCCTCATCTGCTACTGCCTCGTCTCTTATTGCAAACATTCCTCCTTCCAAACTTGAGATTGAGCCTCATCCATTAAGCCATGCCTCAAGTAGGAGCTAGAAAAAAGTTGTAGGTGTTCTAGGAGATTTCTCCTTGCTTTACTGTCCACCAAAGGTAGAGGAGGGTTGAGATATTATTGCACCAAAAATTGAGGTGCTTAAAGCTAGTGCTACAAGTTGGGAATCATCCCTAGTTGGCTGTTTTTTTGGGGAGTAGAACTCCTTCTTCCAACCATCTCTAACTAGGCTCACAAACTTTAGAACAACAAAGATCTTATGGATGTGCTTCTCATTAAAGATAATTTGGTTATCTTCTCATTCTCTAATAGCAGTGAAGCTTTAAAGGTGATAAAGGAGGGGCTATAGAACATTGGACTTCTCCCCTTTTTCCTACAATCATGAAAACTATAAATTGATTTATATATGATCAAGCATGAAAGCGTACCAATTTGGGTGACCATACATAGTGTGCCATCATAATATTGGATCACTAAAGGGTTTAGCTTACTTTCTCGCTTCTTTAGAAAGCTATTGTGTATTGATGAGAACATAATAAAAAGGAGGAGGATTGATTTTGCAAGAGTATGTATTAGTGTGAAAATAGCTAAAGAGCTTCCCGGTTCTATTTTTATTATGAGGTTAGAAGGAAACCACTCCTTATATGATGGTTCTATTATGGTTATTTACAATTGGAAACTCTTATTGAAGATGTAAGGCAAACAACGGAACCCTACAGGAAAAATATTAAGAAGGGGATTATTTTAAATTAATAAGGCTGCAAGAATACAATAGGGATATGGAGCAAGTTAAAGAACATGTGCAACTAAATGATATAGCCCAACATAATGGAGACTTACATGTTGTCTAACCTAGTGTTAAGTTATGTAATTTAGAAAAATAAGAGATATTATTGAGAAGGCAAGTGACTAGTTAAAGGATGGACCTCAATCCCCTCTAATGAATAGGGTTAAAAATAAGGAAAATGATACTGATCAAGAGCTGAATATAGAGAATACAAGTGATGCGATGCATGAAATGGAGTTTCTTATTAAATCCCTTATAGAGTAAAAGGAAGTTGAATGTCAAAGTGTCAAAAGAAGGAAGTCCGAAAGAGGCAATAAGAGTAAGATCTCCAAAGGTAAAACTATCCCTAACTGACTTTATAATTTGTAATGTTCGAGGATTGAATTTTCTTAATAAACTTCAAACATTAAGGGATTTTGTCAATTTTCGATATCCGTAATTTTTAGGAATTTTGGAAACCAAGATTAGACAAGTCAATATAAAATGATTAAAGATTTTGGGAGCAAATTGAAATTTTCTTTCAAATCACCAACGCCATTGTTTTTTTAGGAGAATTGTGTTGGCTTATAACACTAATGTTATTAAAGTAGATGAATTGTGGTCTTATGATTAAGCAATGCAAGTTTTAGTTCATTTCTTACTCGAGAGTTGTAAGTTGCATGTTTCTATTGTGTATGGTATGGCTTAAAGAAAAATTATGTTAAAAATAATAATCCCTTGGCTAGTTTATGGGGACTTTGATGCCACTCTCTACAGATTAGAAGCTAAGGGACACTCAAACCTAAGAAACTTCACTAATGATTTAAAGGAATGTGTGGAAGGGTTGGGATTGGAAGACTTGAGATATGAGGATCAAATATTTACTTGGAGTAATAAACAGGAAGGAAGAATCTTTCTTAGGAAAAATATTGGATAAAACTCTGATTAACCTTACATGGCTCACTAGTTTTCCAAAAGTAAAGAAAGATTTATGAAGTCTTGATTACTAGATCATACACCTATTTAGATTGGAGACTTGTTCTAAAGGGTAAGTAGAAGGTTTTCATTTACATTCAATAATTTCGTTGCTTTTAATGAAAGGTTTCAGGAGGCAATATCAAAAGGGATATCATCAAGGTGGAATGGCTCCATACAATTTTTATGTAGGCAGAAATTACAATCCATCAAGGATGAATTGAAGAGGTTGAAACATGTAAAGGTATCTAGCATCAAGCTAGCGGTCTTAGAAGCAAAAGATAAGATTGAAAAGACTGTTGAATCCAGGTAGTAATGAGATTCTATTGGGAAAAAAGCTTGGCCAGAAAAATTACTTGAGTAAAGTGGAGGATCATGCCTCCCTTCTTAAGCAAAGGACTAGGAATTCTTAGATGAAACAGGGTGATGGTTGTACTAAATTTTTCTTTAAATCTATGTTGTTTAGAAGTCACTCCAATAATATTTGTTTAGCTATCTCTCAAAATAGGGATTTGCTCATTAGTCAAAAGGAATTGGTAACTAAGTTAATGTCTTATCTTGGGAACCTAATTTGCTCTTATTCTCCTAGTTCCTCTTTAGTATAACTTCTAAAAGGATTATTAATGTACAGATTGGACAAGAGGAGGGTCTATTACTTACTAAAGAAGTTGATGGCTTTGAAATTTAACAAACTACGTTCCATATGAATGGACAAAAGGCTCTTGATCCTGATGGTCTAAATGGCCTTTTCTTCTACAAAGTATCACCAATGGAGGGTTCTATAGTGAAACAAGTTGTTAAGGAGTTCTTCAATAGTGGAAGCTTATTCAAAGAGTTCAATAAAACTTTCCTATAAGTTACACCTAAGATCTCAAATCCTTCATCTTTTGGGGACTATAGACTAATTGCTTGCAGCAATTTTTTTTATACAAAATCATTGCCAAAATATTGGCAAATAGATTGATAGTGGTGCTTCAATCTATTATTAGTGAAAATTAAGGGGCTCTTTTTAAAGGAAGGCAAATTGGTTACAATATTCTCATTACAAAAAAATATTAAAAAGGTACTTTAGGATTAAAATTGTGCTACTAAAGTTGGCTTCCTTAAAGCATTTTATTACTTAAGTTAGGAATTCCGATTCAAATTACTTGAGGCACTTGGTTTTCTTATATGTTCAAGAAATGGATGAAGGCTTATATCTCCTTTACATTATACAGTGTGTTGATTGATAGAGTAACTTTAAAGCTTTTTAAAGGTGAAAGGGGAATACCTATGAAGGCATTGACTTAACTTTTGAAGCATAATATCTTAAGGAAATCTAACTTCAAATATCATAATAAGTGTAAGAAGATTAACATAAATAGTTTATGTTTTACAAATGACCTGTTACTATTCTCTAAGACTGAAGCAAAAACAGTACTAGTCTTGATGAAACCTTTACGACAATTTAAAGAGCCTTTTGGTTTAGACATCAACTTCAAAAAAAGACCATATTATTCTTGCCTCTAATACTATACCACATGTAGAACGACTTAGAGCATTGACTGTTAAAGCTACAAAAGCCCCTCCTTTAATGTATTTGGGACTACCATTAATGACAATTTGAAATTTAGGGAGTGCTTGCTATTGAGAAAAAAATTTAAAAGAGAATGGGTAGTTGGACTAATAAGGCACCCTCCTTCGTTTGAAGCTGCTAACTAATCAAATCTATAGTCAATTTTATGCATATTTACTAGATGCACACATGTTATACCCAAAGATCTAATTAAGAATATTGAAGGAGTAATAAGGAAATTTCTGTGGGGAAGTATCAATGCTGGAAAATATAATGCAAATGTCAAATGATTAGAGGTATGCAGACCCCTTGATGAAGGAGGACTTGGTATCACTCTTATAACTTTGACCAATAAGGTTTTGATGATTAAGAGACTTTGGATAAAGAAAAGTTATGGAAGAGATGGATGTATAGTTATATATTGAAAGGGAAATTATTTGAGCTCTAAAAAGTAAGGCTTGTTATTGTTGGTTTGTTGCTCAATTATTTAAGCTTAGAAGCTTAGTAGGGCCTAATATGAACTGTAGCGTGTGGGATGAAACCTCAACTTTTCTGACAATTGGATAGGAAATGGGACCTCTAATTTATAAATAATTTTCCAGCTCAAACAAATGTTAGTATTTGGATTGAAGAAGGGAAATAGAGTGATTATCCATGGGAATTGAGTCATTTAATTCCTAATTACTCTCCTAATATTTTGCTAATTGTTACCTATGTGTGGAACAATCAATTAAATTGTAAGTTAACAAAAAAGCTTGTGGGGGTGGATTAGACCAAGATATCATATTATGGTTTGGCACAAACTTGTATGGGATATGAATCTTATGCCTAGAGCTTCTTTCCTTATGTGGGTGGAAGCCAAGAACAAAATTAGCACAATTGAGGGACTTTGCTTTCTCCAAATGTAAGACATTTGAATTTTATGTGGACTAAAAGTTGAAATCATGTCACATATATTTTTCCAATGAAACTATTCTAATGTCATGCGGAAGCAAGTTAAGGAACTTATGAATTGGAGGGCTAATATGAGAAGCTTCTCGAATTATATCCCGTGGCTGTTAGATTACTACAACACTATCTCTATAGGTGATCTTGCTGCTATCTAATTTCCCTTGGTTCCTATCTACAAATTATATAGATGGAAATGAATGGTAAGAGATTTAAACAACAAGAAAAGCAGTAAGAATTAACACTAACTTGAGCATTTGCTTATACAAGAGAACTAAGTCTTTGTAAGAAAACTAGGGAACTAAGTGGCCACATATTGCATGCAAGGAGAATAGACTAAAAGTTGCCTTGTTCATATACAATTTTAAAGGTTGGATGTTACTATAACATGGAAGCATAGAGAGAATAGATACATGTATCATTCTAAAGAAACAAGTCCTAACTACTATACATATAGGTTCCAAATTTAAAGAGAAGTTAGAGTAAGGAATCACTTGGCTCCAATTGTGAGCATTCGGTTCTAAGGAGCTTTTGATCAAACCCAAGTTGTGCATGACAACCTAGAGAGGAAGGAAGCAATACCTAAAAAATTAGCCTTATATGCTTTGTAATTATATTATAGACAAGGGAGAGAAAGGAGTAGAGATTTACAAAGATTTAAAGACTTAAAAGAGAAGCTATGATGAAAATGGTTGCATGCATCATATTTTCTGTAACAATATAGCAGGGAGCTTTTGTTAGTTCAAAAAAGAGAGTTGTTTGTGTAACTGAGGACAATGGTTTCTGCCAACTTAATCTAGTAAGTTTCCTTACCTATGTATATAATGCGCGTGGCTTGGCATATCCCCCAAACTTGTCCGATATAATTGATATGTGTCTTCTCTTCATTAACTGAAAGTACAAAATTTTTATTATTAATGGCCTGTATCTTGTCAACTAATTTTATCTCCTATTTTAATGAATTTTTCATAAAAAACTTTAAGATCAGAATCTTGAAAAGAAAATCACGTTATAAACTCGTCTACACTATGCGAATTTGACAAAAAAAATTCTTGAAATAATTTATACTTTATTTTATAGTTTAATTTACTTCTTTAACTTTGAGTTTTGGTCAATTAGACCTTGAACTTTATTCGTCGATATTAAACTAATTCATTTTGAGCTAACAACATAATATAAATTATACACGAAGATCAATAGTGATATATCAGAAAATTGAACACAATTTTTTTTAATCTTTTACTTCTTTTAATAATTTCCTAAGTGAAAATTTGGACAAATAATTTAAAAATTTGTAATTTAAATTATAATTTAAATTGGATCATTAGCCTTAAATATACGAAAATTAGCAAGTTTAGTAAGAATCTATCTGAACTTAAACTTATAATTTAAATTAGATCATTAGCCTTAAATATATGAAAATTAGCAAGTTTATAGGAAATGTTCTCGTGATTCTTCTCATAAAAGACAAAAGTAAAATGAGCTACGTACTACGTTCAATTCATAATCTACTTTTCTACTTTTTTTGACTGAAAATGGACAGATACAGCAAGTTTATAGGAAATTGTCCTTGGTATACGACAACCACCATCCAGCACGCCTCTCTACTATTCTCTCTATATATATCTCCATATATTACGGCCTATACTTGCTCTCTACTACCAAAAACCCCTCTCTAATCTTCTGATTCGTCAACCACCACATTACTCCACAATATCTTCTGTTGGCATAGGCTACAGAGACAAACAAAAGCTATGAACAAGTTCAAGACTTCTCAGATTCTCATGCTTTTTCTATTGGCTGCTCTTCTCTTTATTACAACCCTCATATCCTCCTCTTTAAGGCCCAAATACCTCTACCTTATCATTAATCTGCTCATTTTAGTTCTGGGGGCGGAAGCTGGCCTGCTATCTACTTTCTCCAAGCCTTTAGAGGACAAAAAACATGCTGTTCCAGTTATAAAAAAAGATGTGGTATCATCACCCGCAGAAAGTAGTTCCTCTACTCAGACCAAAGTTAGTACTGCTTGCAATGAAAAGAAGGCAAAGGTGGTCGAGAAATCTCCATCTGAGAAATTTAATGCTAATACTGAGAAGGTGGAAAAAGTGAGAAAGTGTCCCTCCATGCCAAGTCTTTTCTTTATCGGAGGTGGAGAGACAGAAGCAGAAGATCATGTGTCTCTCCATGAAGATAATTATATTCAAGAAGAGCTGGAAGAGGAAGTTGGAGGGCTCAGTGGGCAAGAGCTATTTACTAAAGCTGAAACCTTCATAGGCAACTTCTACAAGCAGTTGAAGATGCAAAGGGAAGAGTCCTGGAAGAGGATTCATGGGTTTTACCAGAAAGCCTTTTAGTAATTTAGTTCTAGGTAGATGCCTAGCAACGTCATTCTAGGTCACACATTAACAGTCTAGCTAAAGTCATTGGTTTATTGGATGGAGCCAGAGGGAAATCATATAAATTATGATATGGTTCTTTCTTAAGTTGTGGGTTAATATGTAGATACTGCTACTTGCTGCATATGTTAGGTGCTTATTATAAGGTCTCGTAGTTATGCTCTTGAATCTACGACAGGAAATTAGTGGTAAACTCTATTACTCAACAGTTGATATATAGAATGTAAGCTACTGGTGTCATGGGTATACCTATTGAATGATCCATACGAATTTAGTTGTATTCTCATTTATGGTCTTTTGTTTGAATCATAATGATGAGATATGCTTATTGTTAAAATTGATGCTTCAAGTGTCTGGCAAGAGGCAATCTATAGTTCCATATTATATATGAACATGTCTTTCTTTCTGAGCAACTTGAAGTTTCATTCTAGGAGGCAATATCAACTTGTATAGTTATTCAGGCTCTAAATCGGAGCGTTTTTTCTTTTTTCACTTCTATTCTTGTAAAATAATCCAGAAAAAAAAATTGAATACTGAGATGTCAAGATGTAAGTAATTTTATTCTTTCATATGCCATCATAAGTACTCTTAATGTAAAGAAAAAGGGAGTGACTAGTACAGGAAGCATATTTGTTTGTAACTAAGAAGTTGTATGTGAAGCAAGTCAGCAACCTGGGAACAATGTTACAGTGCATATTGCCTGAATAGTCATGGGATACAATATCAGGATGATCCAAAGCAAACACCATTGCACTGTTATCAAACAACAAAATCCTGGAGAAAATTTCTGTTCTCAAAGATTTGTTTTCTGTCCTTCCTCTCCTTTCCTAACAATTTCTCTTCTTCTTGGATTTGATTGAGGCCAAAATCAGGACTTAAGAAAAGAGAAAAAGTTTTCCTGAAACAGATAATGAGCAAAGAGTGCAAACACAAAAAGAAAAAAAGGGGGAAAGTTTGATGTACGTAAAGAACTGGCCGCAATATCAGGGAGTCTTAACTTCTTCACCTATCAATTCTTCAGGACATAATGCAATAGAATTTGACAAGATTTGAAGTTTAAATTTGTAAGCACACAGTTGTGACATGCTACCGTTTTCTTATTGCTTTGATACACATAAAGTGAAGATCATGTTCCCCACTTTTCCTTTCCGTCGTGTGAAAAAGCTCTATTATATGGTCAACAATGCATAAAAATTGAGATGAAAAGAAGACCCTTTAAGCACTGTAGGATAAGATCTGGCGAAAAGTACAGCAAGTGTATCCGCGTCAACAGACATGTTTTGGCAATAAGTTTGTACTGTTGAAGCCTTTAGACAGGATAATGACTAGTTTTATTGAAGCTGAACTTGAAATTGAAATGAGATTTAAGCAGCTTTCTCATCTAGAAGACTAATTGTCTTTGCTTGAAGTTTACACTTTTTTATTTTTGGTACAAGCAAAATTGTTTGGGAATTTCTCGGATAATACTGTTCTACAAATGGGAAAGTAAAATAGGCCAAGAATCTTCATGATAGGAGTAGTTCTGGTACTGCAAGCTAGCGAGGTTAGTTGCTCTTAGCCACACAGGAGGGAGCAGGTAAAACATCATTGATCTCTGACGCCAGGGCATTGTACAATCTTGGGTTCGTCGACATTATCATACTTAGACCTGAAGTTTAATTCTTGCAAGAATCAACTACTAAGACGAAACCTATAACGTTGCCATTGAAGATGAAATTTTACCCACAGCCAACATATAATGTGAGATAAGTGTGAGAGAAGGATCCCTTTATGAAAAAGAAGGATATATGTTTGTGGGGTAAATGTGCTTGGAGTATATATTTTTATCTTTTGGATCTTCACCTCATTTCTTTCGAGAAAGTTGGCTCCCTTTTCCCCTTTGTCTTGATATCTCTGTGGTTGTGAGTGTGAGAAAGAACAAGGCCGGCAGTCTTTTGCCTTTTTCTTTTCTATACGAACTTAAAATTCCTTCAGCATTTGTGACGTACATATGGGGGGACCGTAGAGTGGCTGCTTACACTAGATCCTTATCTTGCTTTTTACAAGAAGTGTCTTGGATATTCTCATCAAAATGTCTCAGTCCATAACCATTTTAGATTCACATCGGTAATTATCAAAAGATTCAAGCTTTTTATCCTAAATATTCCGAGAGACAGATAATTATCAGATCTTCCTGATAAAAATTTTAGCGTCTTTGGTGCATTGCCCGCAAATGATGATGAGTATTGTAAGATCATCATCCCTGCTTAGATTTTTAATATTCCCACATAGAGGTCAAATGGCGACAAGCGACAAGAGCTTTAATGCTCCCTCTCAAAGAGATTTTGTTCACATGCAGAAATCTTTTAGACCCTTCAGATCAAGCATCTACCAAAGAATTTTATATTCCTCGGCTACATGAAGGAGAATGGCATCTAATGCTAAGGCTGCGTCTTGTAAGACCAATAACAATTCTTTGTACTATATCACTAGGATAGGCTAGTGAATTAACCTCAAGTTATTTGAACAAATCCAAATTACGGCGATCCAACGTTTGCGATAAGATAAGAGGGATCGGGTTCTCTTTACGTGACATGGTTCATCACGGGGCTGTAGAGACTCAGCATCGACCTGAACAATTTGCAGTTTTCATGTGGGAGAACAATAAAATTTCATTATGAATAGATAATAATATTTCAGATAATATTAAAAATAAGTTTCACTCACATTTTATTTTAGTTGCAACAATAAATAAATAAAATTATAATTTATTTATTTGGACTTTTTAAAATTTTAAATTAAGTGTTCAAAATTTTAACAATAGAATTAATTCAAAAAAATATTTCCATTAATATTTTATTGATACAACTCTTGAACATTTGTTGATTAGTTGTCATCCTTACATTTTATCCTAAGATTAATATTTCAACACTAACATTAATGTTTTTGGTTGTCTAGGTATCAATGTTGTTTTTAATTAGTATTATAATAAATTTCTCACAAAATTATGAATCAGTTAAAAATTTATCCAAATGTTTATAATATATTCGTAACATATATATATATATATATAGTGCAATATACTTATCTTAAAAGATAGTATAAAAGAAGAAAGCAAAAATGAGGAGTTGGACTTTCGCACTTCTTAACCAATCACTGATTAGTTTACATAATCTTTTAAAATACGTATCTTTTTGTACATTAAAAGCCATAAAGCATTTATATAAATATTCAATTTCATCCTTTCATGCATTCATATCATTTATACCTATATTCATCAAAGAATAATCTTAACTTTGAAACCATCAAACTATAATTTGTAACGATCAAGAAAAAGGTTGCGTATGTTCGTGTTTATTGCAAAATAAATAAATATGATTGTAAATTATTTTATAAAAATAGTAAACGTGATTGTTAGATATATGTTGCTACTTTTCTCTAAAACTCTCCCCTCTTTTCTCATTTTGGAACGTCATCAGCTGTTCATTCTTGTGCTCAAGAAAGATTGATCCTTATTCCTATTTCTGAGTTCTTGCCTTATTACTCTCTTTCTTTTTTATGTTTCCCAACTTAGTGGTTTTCTATATAAGGAAAAGATTTAAAAATCCATCTGCTAAGAATTTTCCTTTTTCCTTTTTTAGCGATCATCATGCTAGAGCAAGAGAGCCCTTTCTCCAACTCTTCCTTCCCTCTATTAGTCTCTTTTACTAATCCCATTCCATTGAATGTTAAGAACCCTTTTTCCCTAGTTGAGCCTTTCACAGTAACCTCCCAGATCATCTTAAGATTGTAGAGTCTCCAAGCTACCACATGGTCACTTGTTGTTGAACTTCTAACAAGGATCCAACCTTTGATTCAGGCAAGCATGTGCAAGTAACCATTACCACTTGGTGCCATACGGTGGGAGACCCTTTTCCTTGGAAGAAACTTAAATACATTCCGCTGTTAATGATAGATGTTATCATCATCTGTCCCTCTTTTGGAAGTTCTAAAATTATGAGCTTTAAAGTGATCGACCTTAATCATGAGTTTCTTCATTAACAATGGCTTGCTTACTTAATCATGAATGTCTTGCTGTAACTCACTTGAAGAAAAGAGGGATGTAGGGGTTACTAATTAAGGAACAAGGTCTTTCATCTTTAAATTTGACTCTAAATCTAGTATTCAAAGGACACTAGAGATTGGTCCATAACACATTTACAACAAGCCAATCTCTTTAAAGAAATAAAGACCAGGGCTTCAATTAAATGAACTTACATTGAAATATGTACCAATACAGATCAATATTCACAAGTTTCTCTTAGAATACTAGTTGATAATCACACTAAGCTATTTGGAAAGTTATTTGGGTAGACCAATATATATGAATACAACTATAACTTCTATGAAAAGAATTGGCTATACTAAGGTTTCGTAGAAACCAATATAGATCAATAAGTTCCTTACTCCATACCATTGACGATGCTGAATGAAAAAGATGAAATGACAGAGGATTGGGTTATAGTTTCATATTGTTGGAAACCCTCTATAAATCACCAAAGAAAAACGTAAAGATCCACAAGAGAGATGTTTACGAAGAAAGATTATTTGGAGTTAATTTTTATAGAAGATAACGTCACTATTCATAAAGATAAAGCTTAAAAGACTAATGTAGTGATCAATGTTGTAGCTAGTTCACTAGCTTAGTAGATGGTCTTTAATACCCAAGAAGCTGACTAAGGACTAAGTGGTATGTTAACCTTTGAAATGTAGGTGAAGACAATCAAAGGACCATCCAAATCCCATTAAAACACTTTATGTCAACTTTAAAGGAAAAAATTCTTGAGTCAAACATGCATTGGAAAAAGTAGGCTCCCCTGTATACTAAAGGCTTAACTAAATTAAGAGGGAGTTCTTAGTGGTAAAAAAAAGAAGATTAGGTTAAAAGGTCAAGGGTAAGAGTTTTACAACGTCTTTCATGACCTCTTAGTGCCAATATTAGATTGAAATATGAGAGGGTTGAATAGACCTAAAAAGTAAGAAGTTTTATATGATTATCAACACTTAATAAAGCTAATGATGATTGGCTTTTAGAGTTGGAAAATAATTAGTAACCATTGTGAGCATTACAACGACAAGATTGTCATTACATTTGGTCTTGATAGGATTGGAGATTTACAATATAGATCCACCGAACAAACAACACATTTGATACTTAGGTTCTTTTTTGTGCTAGATCATGCTTATTTCTCTCTTTTTATATAATTAATTTAGGTTTTTAAAGATCTTCTCTTTTGAAGGACCTTAGGATTTATAAATGTCCAAAAGAAATTTTAAAGACATCATTTTGGGCGCAAAAGAAGAAGGAAACATAAAGCTAAGTTACTTAATGAATTTAAGAATATAGCTTAGATATTACTGACTGATTTAAAGTCTGTTGGGAATTTCTTATGTCAGAGCAATAGGCAAGTTGGTAGTTCTTCTATAAGTAAAAAGCTTGATAATAATTTAGTAAATCATTTATAATTGTCTAAATTCCAAGATAGTAAGGTGATCTTTGATAATAACCTTAGCTTAGACGACTCCCTTATTGAAGTCCACAACCTGGTAGCAGAGTTAACAAGAATTACTTCATTTAGGTTTAACAATTTCTTAAGTAAGTTGGAGGGCTTTGAGGAAGTTATGGGCATAGATATGTCCACCAATGTCTAGAAATTTGAATGATATAAGTGTTCGAGGAAATTGCAAATGGTTAAGGAAGAAATAAAGAGGCTTAATAAAATATTTTTTTACCGCACTAAGGTAGAAATCAAGAAGGCTAAGAGTTACCTTTAGTAGAAACAAAATGAGCTCTATCTAGCACTTAGGGACCCTATTAACCAAATTTAAGGAAAAAAAGCTATGTTACTAGAAACCATAAATTTGAGAAAAAAAATATTGAATGCAATGGTTGTAAGAAGGAGATAGAAACACCAACTACTTTTTTAAAGTTTTGCTCTCCAAAAGAATTATCAATAAAATAACATCTTTAACTAATAAGGACGGTAGAGTGATGTTGAAGTAGAAGAAGCTTAAGCAAAAGGCTAGTCTTACTTCCATAACACCTTAGGTACTCAAATTAATAGTTGATAATTTGTGCAAGTTCTTAGGCTTTTCATCACTAAGTAAATCGCAGTTAATCATTCGAAAATTCTTACCGAGGCTTTTAATAAAACAAATATAGAGCAAGCCTTATATAGTCTCAATCCAAATATCTCCCATAGCCTTAATAGTTTAAATGAATTCTTCTTTTAAGAATCTTAGAGTCCACTAAAAACCTAATTACTAATATTGTCTTAACACATATTTGTTTTACAAGAATGGTAACTAATCCTACAATTCTAAAAGACTATAGATTAATTTATTGCTGTAACACAATTTTTAAAATCATCTCCAAGATTTTATCCTCAAGGTTAAAAATGGTGTTATCCTTAATCATTAACCTTGCCCAAGATGTTTTCATTAAGGGGAGGTACATTGATATCAATATCTTATTGGATCTTAGAGTTATTGAAAGATTAACACAAGAAATCCTTAATCAAGAGCTATATATTGAAAATCTATTTTCATAAAGCATTTAACTCTATATATTAGAAGCTCAACTTACACTCATTTGATTTCCTCCTCTATTTATTAGCTGGATTGGGCAATACATCTCCACCACCTCATTTAGCATTTTTATTAATAGTGAGCTTACAAAGCTTATTAAGGTCATAAAATAAGTAAGACAAGGTGATCCTTTGTTACCTTATCTATTTTAATTATGCATTGAGGTTCTAACAAGATTGATTGATCATAAGATCAGACTAAATGGTAAGTTCATCTTTCACAAAAAATTGAACAAAGCTAATAATCTTTAATTTTTGATGATGATTTATTGCTTTATAGAGCCAAGGCTAATTTTATCATCTCATTGATTAACTATTTATACAATTATTTTAGGCCTGTAGTTCAAATCCTCTTTTCACTTATTTAAAAGTGCTTATAACAACTAAGAGACCTACTTATATATAATGTCAACCCTTGTTTGACTAAGTGTGAAAAAGAAAAGTACATTAAAGCAACAAAAGTCTTATCTTTTATTAGAAAGTTGCAATTAATTCTCTCTATTTTTAACAATATGCATGTCTATTAGTCCTCGTATCTAATTATACCTAAAAATATATCTTCAGATACTGAAAAAATGATGAAGAATTTATTGTGGATTGGTAATTCCTACAAGAAGCAACTTGAAAAGATCAAATGAGCTGAGGTATGTTTGCTAAAAAAATGAAAAAGATTAGGCATCATTCTCATTAAATTGATGGAAAAAGTTATATTTGATAAAAAATCTAGAGAGTTCTCATAGATGAAGAATTGTTATAGATTAAAATGACTTTATGGCCATTACGTGTTAAGTCTAGAAGTGACATTTTTTGGATGCTGATCTAAATTTTAATGACGAGGGATACATTTTGTTTGGATTTTGAAGTATAAAATAAGTGATGAAAATAACACATGGTTATGGCATGATAATTAATTTGACTTAGGACTTTTACATATGATTCCTATACCATATAACTTAAGGCATATGCTACCAACGAATGCAAAATTAAGAAAATAATAAAGGGCAATGAATGTAAATGCATTATAAAGGGATTTGCTCTAATTTTGAATAAGTTACCTTTCTATTTACCTAATCAAAACATTTGAAGATCATGTTGTCTGAAAGAGGCACTCCTTAAGGTTGTTCACTAATAGAAAATATTAGGAAATCCTTAAGGCTCTAGCTCCTAAGGTCTTTTAGTTTGAGCTGATATGGTTTAAATAAAATCTCCTAAGTGTCTCCTTTATATTATGGCCTCTCATAAAGAATAAGCTAAGCACCTTTGATAAGATCAAAGATAAAGAAAAACCACAACCTATCTACTACTTGTGTAACCTTGAACCTGAATCGATCAACCACATACTATTCAAGTGTAATTATGTAGTTTCCCTCTGGTTAAAGACTCAATACTTCTATGATCATTATTAACGGATTACCCACTGTTTTGTTTTCTTTAATTGCATACCCAAAAAATGGTTAGAGTGTAACAATATCATTAAGTAGGCAACGAAACGTCATCAAATATCCAAAGGTGATTATATCCTTCTTAAGATAACATGTTATCTGGATGTACCACCTATTCTAATTAGAAAGAAAGCAATGCAAGAGTATTTAAGAATATCACTTATTCCAATCAGAAATAGAAGAATGCAAGAGTATTTAAGAACTAATTTCAAGACTCCCAAGTCACTTTATATATTAATTTGGTATAAATAAGGAAAATTATTATTTTGAATAGCCAAAAGATGGATATATTTGGTAATATGGCTAGGAGTTGGAGTACTTAGTTTCTCTAGGAAAATCTAATCAAAGAATAAAAGACTTAAGCTAAAATCTTTAGCGACTAACACTTACATGGGAGTCCTAAAAGCTCAAATAATAGCCTTATTTTTTTAGTACGAGTTATAGAAGCTACTGGCTGATCCTATTAGAAGTCATTGCCTCAATATGCTAACAATTTCTCTATAAAATGTTTTATATGCTTGACTTGATACTATGCTAACCATCTTGGTTGCTTTGTGTTTAAGATGTATTGGATAAAGCCATACTACTCCTCTTAGAGACCATTCAATATATTTTTATGGAACTAAAAGAGGATCTAATTGACATTTTTATGATAATAAAATATAATTACTGCTAATATGTTTATTATTTTTATGAAAAGAAATACTAGAATAAAATGAAGCCATAAACTCAAGAAGATCATGTATGAAGTTGATAATGAAAAGTTGAAGTTTGTAACTAGTGAAATGAAGATCAAATCAAGGCTCATCAAGATCATTTCACATTTTGTATTATTATTTGTAAGTTCAATTTGTTAATTTGATGATCCAAACAACTCAACACACATAATCATTCATTTGACTTCAGTACATAAGTCTTTGATAGGTGTGTTTTAGAGCATGTTTTTATAGAATGTGAAAAGTGAAAGCTATGAGCTCTATTATCACTGATCAGATCTTACACTTGGACCTTGAGCTATTATAGGAAATAATTTATCATCAGGTGTCCTTTGTATATAACTCTAACTTTGTTTTTCAAAGAACTTCTTTATGGAATAAGCTTGAGAAAATTTATATTAGTATGAATAGCCCCTAGATGGTGCTTAGGAATTTCAATAGCATATTATATCCTTTGGAAAATAAAGGCAACTCTTCATTAAGGAATCATTCCAATATAGGCATCATTGATTTGAACATGTAAAGGTAGTATTATATATAGAGTAATAAGTAACAAGAGACATGGTTTTTAAGAAAAGAAATTGATAGACTTATTGTAAATAGTCTTTGGTTTAACAACTTTCAAGAAAGTGTAGCTACATTTAGGAATCAATTATTTTCTGATTTTTCTTATATAGTCATTAGATGGACTCAAAATAAGAAAGAATAGGTATTTTCTATTCAGGTTTAATAATTATTTGATTAATGATCTTGAGTTTTGAGAGTGCCATATCAAAAGGTATAAGGCACTATATTGAGGGGAATAAGTCTTGCATTTTCATAAGAAAGTTTTAGAGGATAAAAAAGGAGCTTAAGGTGTTGAAAAAGGAAAGATACAATGATCGTCAAGCTATTGTTCGATCAATTAAGGATGTTGATAAGGTGCAATAGATGCTATATTAAGATCTATTAAATCATTTGAGGCAAATAGAGGAGAAGAAAAACTTATCTGATTATATGCAAATTATTAAGGTTAATTATTTTTCTCTTAAATAGAAATTGATGTTTTAATGGCCCCAGTATGGTGATAGGAATGCTCTTTTTTTTTTTCAAAAATCTATTCTTTTAAAGAGACATTATAAAACAGTGTAATAGCTGGTTTCCAAAACTTACTGAGGGTTAGAATGTTTGACCTTTGAGTCATATCATTTTGGAATTAATGAGGTGCATTTCATTCACATGCAGAACATGAGCATATACACACATGATTGTAACATGTTTTAGCGTATGAAAGGTTTAAATGACGGTGATCTGATTTTGTATTGCTTATGTCTTAAATTTTGGTTTGATGGATTATAATTAGCAATTTGGAGTTAATTGTCACAATTGGGAAATTGAAGAATTAAAATGTACATTTAGCCTAGGAAAAATGTCAAATGGTAAGACAAGTTAACATATGGAAATTTAGGATGACTAGACATATAAAATAAGTGACATATGTTAGTAGAATTTAAAGACAAATGGCTTGGAGAATTGAGTGAAAATTGGCTTAAGATTTTGTTGACATTTTGTAGCTTATATAGAGGACAAGTGGATTGTATGCATAGGTGACAAATGTCATTGTAAAATAGTGACACCTAGCACTTAATGAATTAAGCTAATGTATAAATTGTTTCTATTGACTTCTTTCTTCTCTTTCCCTCTACCGACACACATACACACACACCCTTACAACTTTTGAATTTTTGCTTCAATTATGTTCATTACCACTCAAAATCTTTACAAAAATTTTGCATCAAGAAAGCTATATTATGCTAATTTCTTCTTGTTGCTAAAAAACTATTCTACTTCCACCTAGTTATTGGAATTATGCTTGCATGCATGGAAGGCTAGGTTAGCTTGATAATTGAGGAGACAATTAAGCTGAACAAGTAAGTGAAAGACTGATCTCTTGTGATATATGTTAGTAGAACTTAATGATGACTGAATTAGGGATGGATTGATTATGATATTGGTGTTAAATAAGTGCCGAAAAATTATGCATGAATGGTAATTTTTGTTATGTTTAGCATGTATGAAAAACAATAGTTTATGAGCTATTAGATGAATAATTTTGAGTTGGAAATTGAGATGAAATTGATGAGGAATTGAGGTATAATTAAGGTATAATTGAGGTATAATTAATGGATTATTATGAAGGTGTTTTAAATTTGATATGAAAGAGTTTTCTTTTGAATCTAGATAAAAAATTGGGGATGTTAATTAGTGTATGTGTAAGAATGATTGTTATTTAGATAAATGAATAGAATTTAGAGGGCTTTAATGTAACCAAGATGGAAGATATATTAACATGAATTGAAGTAGCTTTTAACAGTGCAAAGTCTTGAAAAATAGACGTGTTAATGATAGGGAAATTGGATAGTGCACTTTAAGCTTTTAAATGATAATTTTGATTTTGTGAGTTTGTTGAACCAAATGAGGATAAGTCACTATACATTGGTGTATTTGGACTTGATTAAGGCTTGAAATGAACCTAGATTATTTCTTAATTAATTATTAAAGTTGATAAGTTTAGGTTGTTAATTGATATCATTACTTAATTAATGGATTGTCTTGATGTCAATGAATTTAAATATGGAAAATTTGAGTTGTTAAAGGAATAAAGATGTTCTTATGAATGCAAATATGATCCAAAGGATATAAATAAGGTACACTAGGAATCAATGAATTAGAATTAGGAAATTGTGTAAATGTATATTGCTAGAAAAAGTTTGATGAATGCATGATTGATGAATTTAGAGTAATTAAACTTACTCAAGGTATAAACCTAAATGCAAAGTGGTAATATACAAACTATAATAATTGAACGATCAAGATTTGTGATTAAGAATACATACCCGGAAAGGTCAATTGAGCATGCATTGAACATGACACATATAAATGTGCATGATTGTATGTTCGTATGATTGAACAAATTAGTGTGTGAACTATGTGTGTATTTCTTGACTATAGACTCACAAGTTGATCGCCAATATCTAGACATTGCCAAATCACCAAGGCAATAGCTATTTTAGAGCGTATTGTGAGTTAACTTAGATGTGTAAACTCAATTATATGTTCTTTTGTTGAATTGTATGTGTAATGTGTAATGTATGAACAATTGAATGATGAATGTCTGACATAGATCCAAAGAATTTGATATATAACATGAGCACATTGAATGAAAGTACTGAAAGCATAATATGTGAATTAATGCATCTCATTACATTGAAATGAATGATTGGATAAAGGAGTTATGATCGGAGTTGCCAATGTGTAAAAAAGAGCTTTAAGCTAAGGATTCTGCACAGAGAGCCACATGCTTAGATAACAATGAGCCCAATATCTATAACGGATACAAGACAATAAATGAAATGAGCTTGGTATCTATAATAGATACAGGAGAGTAAATTGGGTTGATAGGCACCTGATCACAATAAAGCGAAATAAGAATAGAGTCAGATGTGTATTTACATATATAAATTTACATATATTATATGAATGATTGAGGTGATTTAATAGATTGTTTTGAAAAAGTGATATGAAATAATTGAATACATGTTGTACTTGTTGGCATATGATATAATGTGATGTGATACTCAATGCTGGATAATCTGTTATACTTGGTGAATTGGGTTATATATTAATCTTTATGTTCTGACTTGAGTGAGCACATGAATGATGGATTACTCATTGAGTTCACAAACTCATCAAAATTACAACGCTGATTTTAAGGCTCAATGAAGGAAATAAGTACTTGGAATGCTTAAGTTATATTAATGCCTCATGCTATATTTATGTGATTATTCTAACGTACCATTTTTGTAAAGTATATTCTCGACTATTTGTAGATATGTTCAAGCATATGTGCTATAGGAGTGATATTTTACAATTTTGTTATCAGAGAATGATTTGACATCTTTAGGGATACATATATAAGCATTTAAATGTGACATATAATAATAGACTTATATAGTGATCACAATTATTTTTTGTTATGGGTCATTTCTTATAAGAGATAGTCATAAAATCAGTTAATCTTGAGTCTATAGGAGCCAATAGGGAGTCCATAATACCCCAGCCTGACCAAATGCCTAAAGAAATCCTAAGAGGAGGAAAAGGAGGTATGATAAACTTAAGAAGCAGGGAGCTATAGATTTCTATGGAAGTACAGACCCTCCTAAGGTAGAAGGTTGGTTAGAAAGAATGGAAAGGGTGTTTGATCAGATGGACTATGAGTCTAATGAAAGGTTTGACTACATAGTCTCATTACTTCAAAGTCTGATTTATCAATAGTGGAAGACTATCCCAGGTAGTTCTGTCCATCCTTGTAGACTGACGTGGGAAAACTGTGTGAAGATCTTTAAGGAGAATTATATGCCAAAGATCCATTTAAATAGGAAGATGAAAGAGTTTCTCGATCTGAAATAGGGAAATCTCACTGTAGCCGAGTATGAGCTGCAGTTTAAGGAATTAATAGGCTATGTTATTGCTCTAATTCTGATTAAGAAAGATAAGTGTAGGTGGTTTGAGGATGGACTGAATATGGAAATCAAGAAGAGGTTGGCTATTACCAATTCGAATAGTTTTACTGAGCTAAAAGCTGCTTCAATTCGGATTGAGTAGTTATTAAATGATGAACAAGGAGAGTATAGGCAGGAGTTTAGAACTAAAAGGCATGGTGAGTTTCAAGTTGTCTCTGGTAGAAGATTTAGTAAACGCTAGAATAGATCATCACAATCACAAACTAGATCGAGGCAGTCAAGTTTAGATCGAAAGGTGGTTTTGTTCATGCTGATAGTGGTAGAGGTCAGGCGTCTGGAGGGCAGAAATATGGAGGGAAAACACAACAGATGCCTGTTATGAGCATTGTGGAAAGAACATGGTGGGGAATGTTGGAAGATATCAAGAGCTTGCTTGCATTTTGGTTCTTTTGAGCATTAGATTAGAGACTGTCCCACAATATTAGGAACACAGTCTGGAGTGAAAGGAGGATTAGTGACTGAAATGATTGTCTAGCAGAGCAAAGCCAGTGGAGCAAGACAAAGAGGTAGAGGTAGGGGTAAAACCAGTTCAGCAGGTCCTAGAGTTAGGACTGAGGTGCAGAGTAACCAACCACAGTCTCAGGCCAAGATCTTTGCTATTACAAGGTAGGAGGCACAACATTCCTTAGATGTGGTTGCAGGTGTGTTACATGTCTTTACTTTTGAGGCATTTACATTGTTAGATCTAAGATCTACGCATTCATTTAACACACCACATCTGACATGTAAATTGCATTATGAGGGAGATATGTTGAAATGTGGCTTAGAGGTTAGTGGTTGGATAAGTGTGTAAATATTGCATGATTCAGGTTGATCAGGCAGAGTTGAAAGCCTATTTGATAGAACTACAGTTAAAAGAGATAAAATTCATTTTGGGTATGGACTAACTTACTACTAATAGGGTTGTGATGAATTGTTAAATGAAAGAAGTTATTTTTGAATATCCTAATCAACCAAGGGTTATATTTCAAACTGTTAGTCAAGCAATGCCAGCTATATTGATTTCATCAATGAGTGCCTTTAGACTAATTTGAAGTGGATGTGAGACTTATTTAGCCTACGTGACCGATACTCGAATTGAGCAGACAGTTAGGATATTCCTGTTGATAAGGATTTCCATGTTGTATTTCCTACTAAATTACCAAGATTACCCTTAAATAAGGAAACGAAGTTCACTATTGACCTAGTTTCAGGTACTGCTCCTATATCTATTCCTCCGTATAGGATGACACCTGTGGAACTTAAGGAACTTAAAGACTCACTTACAGGAGTTATTGGATAAGGGTGACCTAGTGTATCACCTTAGGGAGCTCCAGTTTTGTTTGTTAAGAAGGATGGAACCTTGAGATTATGAATTAATTATACGCAATTGAATTGGGTGATAGTGAACAATAAGTATCCGTTACCGAGAATAGATGATTTACTCAATTAGTTATAGGGAGCTCAGATATTTGCTAAACTAGATTTGAGGTCAGGTTATTATCAATTGAAAATAGCAGAAATGTACCAAAGACTGCATTCAAAACCAGATATGGATACTTTGAGTTTTTGGTGATGCCTTTTAGATTGACGAATGCTCTGGCGGCCTTTATGACATTGATGAATAAAGTATTACAACCTTACTTTGATCATTTTATGATTATATTTATAGATGATATTTTGGTGTACTCGACAAGGAGAGAGAAACATTATGAGCATTTAACGTTTTTCTTACAGATAATGAGAGAGAAGCAATTGTACGCCAAGTTTGGTAAATGTCAATTTTGGCTTGATCAAGTGGTGTTCTTGGGTCATATAGTATCTAGACAGGGCATACAGGTAGACCCAAAGAAAGTTGAGGCAGTGATGAAGCACCTAGAAATGTGTCTGAGATTCAGAGTTTTCTTAGGTTAGCAGGTTATTACACGAGGTTTGTCACGGGGTTTTCATTGATTTCAACCCTTTGACAAAGCTTCTGAGAAAGAATGTACCTTTTCGATGGACTAATGATTGTTAGAGGAGTTTTGAGGGGTTAAAACATCGATTGACTACGACTGCTGTATTAGCTATACCTTTTGGATCTGGAGGATATGCTGTATATAGTGATGCTTCACACCAAGGATTAGGGTTTGTTTTGATGCAGTATGGTAAAATGGCAGATGCTTCGAGACAGTTAAGATCTCATGAGTTTAATTACCCAGTTCATAATTTAGAGCTTGCTATAGTGGTGTTTGCTTTGAAAATTTAGAAACATTATTTATATGGTGAGATGTTTCAAATATTTACAAATCATAGAAGATTGAGATATTTATTGAGTCAAAAAGAATTAAATATGAGACAAAGGAGTGCATTAAGTTGCTTAAAGATTATGATTGCACGATTGAATACCATCCAGGTAAAGCTAATGTTGTAGTTGATGCATTAAGTAGGAAATCTAATAATAGTGTGGCACAAATATAAACATTGAGATTACCAAACCTAGTTCAACTAAAAGCCCTGAATGTTGAGCTAAGTTTAAGGCAAAATGAAGCATTATTAGCTACGTTGAAGCTTATACTAGTATTGCATGAAAGGATCACGAAAGCTCAAAGCAAAGACCTAGAATTGGTGAAGATTGTAGAGAAGTTAAAACAGAATTTCAGTTATGAGTTTGAATAGAGAGATGGTACATTGTGGTTAAAGTAGAGATTATGTGTACCAGATGTTGATAGTTTAAGAGAAGAAATTCTGGAGGATGTACACATAGCAGCCTATGCTATGCATCCTGACACTACCGAGATGTATAATACTCTCAAACAACATTTCTGGTGGCAAGGGCTGAACAAGCAAGTGGTTGAGTACGTTGTTAGGTATTTGACATGCCAACAGATTAAGGTGGAGGATCAGGCTCCAGTTGGGTAGTTACAGTCATTACCTATTCTAGAGTGGAAGTGGGAAAGGACTATAATGGATTTTATTATAGGCTTACTGAGGACTCCGAGACAAGATGATACCATATAGGTCATTGTTGACAAATTAACAAAATCAGCTCATTTCTTGGCTATTAGAGAAAATAACACACTGGATCAGCTAGCTCAGAAGCATGTAAATGAGATAGTGAGGTTACATGGAGTTCTAGTATCTATAGTATCTGACCAAGATCCCATATTTGCTTCTAGATTTTGGGGTAGTTTATAGTTAGCAATGGGAACAAAGTTGAACTTTAGTATAACATTTCATCTTTAGACAGATGGACAGAGTGAAAGAATTATTAAGATTGTTGAGAATATACTTAGAGCTTGTGTTTTGGAGTTTCAAGGAGCATGGGATGAATATATAGCTCTCACTGAATTTGCATACAATAGTCATTATCATGGTAGTGTTGGTATGCTCTATATGAGGTGTTATATGAGAGAAAATGTCGATCGCCTTTATATGAGGATGAAGAGGGCCTAAGGATTGTTGAAGATCCAGAGTTGATAAGGTAAATTGATCGTAGTAGGATTAAGGCAACTCAAGATAGGCAAAAGAGTTATGCAGATCAGCACCAGAGGGATATGGGGTATCAAGTAGGAGATAAGGTATTTTTGAGAGTATTGCCTTAGCGAGGAGTGTTAAGGTTTAGTAAAAAGGGAAAGTTGAGCCCTAGATACATTGGTCCTTATGAGATTATTGAGAGAGTAGGACCATTAGCTTATAAATTAGCATTACCGCTAGAGATGTCTCAGATTCACAATTTGTTTCATGTTAATATGCTCAGGAGATATCAATCAGATCTAACACATGTATTACTAAAACAGAAGGTTAAGATTGCAATGAATTTGAGTTATGTTAAGGAACTAATCAAAATAGTTGGATACCAGATGGAATAGTTGAGAAATCATGTAATTCCTTTGGTAAAAGTCTTTTGGCGGAATCATTCAAGAGAAGAAGCTACATGGGAGACTAATGAATACATGAGGAAATAGTACCCCCATCTATTTGGTCAATCAGGTAAGAATTTTGAAGACAAAATTTCTTAAAGGGTAGAATTGTAATAGCTGGTTTCCAAAACATACTAAGGGTTAGATTGTTAGACCTTTGAGTCATACCATTTTAGAATTAATGAGGTACATTTCATTCACATGCATAACATGAGCATATATACACATGAACGTTGATTTAGAAAACATTACGAAGATATGATATTCAATTAATTGACATATTCCGCGGTATGAAAGGTTTAAAATGATGATGATTTGATTGTGTATTGCTTATGTCTTAAATTTTGGTTTGATGGATTATAATTTGTAATTTGGAGTTAATTGTTACAATTGGGAAATTGATGAATTAAACTGTACATTTAGTCTAGGAAAAATTTCAAGTGGCAAGATAAGTTGATACATGGAAATTTAGGATGAATAGGCCTATAAAATAGTGACACCCAGCACCTAATGCATTAAGCTAATATAGAAATTGTTTATACTGCCTTCTTTCTTCTCTTTCCCTCTTACTATCAAAACACACAAACCCCCTCGCAGCTTCTGAAATTTTGTTCATCACCATTCAAAATCTTTTACAAAATTTTGCATCAAGAAAGCTATATTCTGCCGATTTCTTCTTGTTGTTGAAAAGTTGTTCTACTTCAACCTTGTTCTTTGAATTGTGCTTGCATGCATGGAAGGCTAGGTTAGCTTGATAATTGAGGAGGCAATTGAGCTCATCAAGTAAATGAAAGACTAATCTCTTGTGATATATGTTAATAGAACTTAATGATGACTAAATTGGGGATGGACTGATTGTTGTATTAGTGTTAAATGAGTGGTGGAAAGTGATGCTTGAATGGTGGTTTCTGTTCTGTTTAGCATGTATGAAAACAATAGTTTATAAGCTATTAAATGAATAATTTTGAGATGAAATTGATGAGGAATTGAGGTATAATTAATGGAATGTTATGAAGGTTTTTTGAATTTGATATGAAAGAGTTTTCTTTTGAATCTGGAAAAAATTGGGGATGTTAGTGTATGTGTAAGAATGATTGTTAGTGATATAAATGAATAGAATTTAGAGAGGTTTAATTTAAACAAGATGGAAGCTATATTAACATGAATTGAAGTAGCTTTTGAGAGTATGAATTCTAGAAAAATTGAACTATTAATGATGATCCTAAGTAGATGAAATTCTTAGAGAATTGAGGGAATTTGATAGAGCTCTTCTTGTGTAGCGCCCGCTTACCATAGAGTACACACCGGGATGCCCGCAGGTCATTCCGATACATATCCTACGATAAGGATGAGCTACGATCAATTACTACAAACTCCTCACATGGCATCATAATAAAACATCAGTATAAAATCATAATGTTTTTGAAACCAAAATTTTCCTCATTTCATTTCATCAAAACCAGAAATTTATACATCTGTCATCT